>CM073122.1:61382544-61790044 GCA_037039145.1 Fundulus diaphanus
CATCAAAGTCCCGACAAGCAGCATTCACTCCTGGAGAAGCGTAGAGCCACAGGGAGAGTCGTCGGCATTGTACATGGCTTTGCTGCAATCCCTCATACTGAGCAAGCATGAAGCGACAGTGGAAAGAAAAAACACCCGTTAGCGGGAAGGAAAAACCTCTAGCAGAACCGGGCTAAATATGAACGGTCATCTGCCTCGACCGACTGGGGGTTACAGAAGACAGAGCAGAGACACAACAAGACAGACAAAAAGCACAGAAGCACACATTGATCTAGTAATCTGTTCTACATTAGATGGTAATAGTCGGTGATCTGTCCTCCCTGGATGATTTCACAGTCAACAGAACGTCAGACCAGGTCTACCTACTATGAAGAAAAAAGAGAGAGAACAAAAAGTTAAAAGCTGAAATGACAACAGTCATTTCAATGTAATGCAATGCAAATCTGGAAGTGACAACAAAGCAGAGAGCGAGCTGGAAGGAGCGTTATTAATTTCTGTTTGAAATGCCAGCACTGAAGTCTAAACTGGAGTAAACATTAACGCTAGGAGGGTTAGCTAGACAGCTAGCAGGGTTAGCTAGGACAGCTACGAGCACAAGCTGTTCTGCTCCTTGTTCTCATAGCTGCTGTAATTACAGAATCTGTTCTAGTCAGAATTGTTACTTCAGTCAGTGTTCAGCCTGACACCAGCGCTCATGTTTATTAGCGTGTAGCTTATGCTGGACTTTTAAGTTAAGACACAGCACTACAGGTTACCCTATGTCACTGTTAGTTTCCAGTAACCCAAACCAGCATTAAACCTGCCCAACTTAAAATAAAAAAACAAGCCCAAATCTCAAACTCTCTCATGTTAAAAGCACAGAACTATTAAACACATAAGAACATGCCATTAGCACACAACTGCGCCGAAGCAAAGAAAAAAACTGCGCATATGGGCTCCAAACAAAATGTACAATCAGACAACCAAATAACACACAAGATCTCTTTAACAATCAGGATATATCAACCGGAAAAAAATAAATTATAAATAGCTTCCCAACATGAGTTGTAAATCTACCTTAATATAAATGTAATTTCTCTCAGTATAGCTCAATTAAAAATTTCTCTTACACGCATTTATGAAATATTTTTAAGTTGATAAGTAGAACTCAACCCCTCTTGGGCGTTTACTCTGACCAAACACTTGATTAACCATTATTCTTTTCTTGTTTTATTATAACAATATTATTCATTATAACTATTATTCATTGATGATGTCAGATCGACAGATTCAACTTATTTAAAAGATAGATAATGACTATTTTGATATATTTTGTTAGTAATTCTTTCTAAAAGCCCAACAAATGTTATGAAAAGCTTCCGAAATTTTTTATCTGCCCATAAGCTATTTTTTTTCCAGCTCAATGTGCTCAAAAGCCTAATTGGTTGGAAACCTGCCTAATTTGGCAACACTGACTACACTATTGCTATTTGTTTGTTCGTTACAGTAGTCACAGAGCCACTGTTCAGCCTGAAGTATATATATATATATATATATATATATATATATATATATATATATATATATATATATATATATATATATATATAATATATTTTTTTGTTCTTTTTAAAGTGTGCCCCCCTAAAAAAATGGAATCCCCCCCCCCTGTAATTTGTTTCTGCAGCCGGGTCTGGTTGTAGATCACTCTGGGTTCCTAGGAACCACCCTTTCTTAGAACCTGAGCTGGTCCTCATACATATGCCCTTTTTCCATGGACTTTACTTAGGCCGGCTCCATTCCACTTAGCCCGTGTTTGTAAGTGATTCTATTAAAGATTTTTCATACCTTTTGGACCTATGAAAGCACTCCTTTGAGCATATAGGATGCTATGAGTAAAATAGCTCTCCAGCTCTATACCAGCTCCATAGGTGGAGCATCAGTGCAGCATTTTCCATCATTTATATTATTTTTCTTACAGTCCTTCTGTCTCCCACCACCTGCACTGGGTACAAGGGGCATCCCAGGTCACAGCTGTCAGAGTTCTGCTACAGACAAGGTGCTCCTCTAACAAACCACACCATCAAATATGGCTGATCTCACTACAGAGTCAAAATAGGGTCTTCATGAGCACCAATTGCACTCCAAAACACCTCGGTCTCCTCAGCAAGTAGAGTCTGCTCTGACCCTTTTTGTAAAGAGCATCAGTGTTATGATTCCAGTCCAGTTATTACTACAACAATTACTACACACACTTCAGTGGTGCTTATGAAGCACAACACATGCCGTTGGACACCTGGAGCTGTGGCTTAAATTCACCACCTCTCTTCTGAGTATAGTAGAACTTTCATTACCTTACTGTGCCCTGTGCCACTAGTGAAACATACGGTGAGTGTTGAGCATTGCATATTTTAGATTATTATGCATGAAAGTCACTTGCACTCAGACATCTAAAATGAACTAGTTTAAAAACAGGCTTAATCAGTTCTGTTACACATATAGAAATATGGGTCAATGTGTGCTTCTGTGCTTTTTTGTGTCTCTGCTGTCTTCTTTAACCCCAAGTTGGTCAAGGCAGATGGCCGTTCACACTGAGCCTGGTTCTGCTGGAGGTTTTTCCTTACTGTTAAAGGGGAGTTTTCCTCTCCACTGTCGCTTCATGCATGCTCAGTAAGAGGGATTGCTGCAAAGCTATTGACAATGCAGATGACTGTGCTCTAAACTCTTTCAGGAGGGGTGAAAGCTGCTTGTCAAGACTCAATGCAATCTGCTTTGTATCCTTAGATAGGAAACTTTTTGACCAATTTGTATGATTTCATTTCAATTCAAAAATACTTTATTTATCCCAGAGGGAAATTAAATAAAATTATTTGATTGAATTCGACTTTATAAAGGGCCTTGAGATGATGTGTTGTGAATTGCCCCTATATAAATAAAATTTAACTGAATTGAAATAAATTGAAATTATGTTATTATATTATATGTTTTCATCTGTCCCTGCTCCAGGAGTTTGGGCACTGTCATTGCTGTTGTATTGTTATTGGCATTCGTGGAACGTCCTTCCTCCCTCTCCATTTCTTCGGATCCGCACCACCGAACTATTCCATGGGAGCCTCCTTGTGGCGCCACAGAGAGTGTCGAGATGCTCTGCCTCATCGTCTTCTGCTTGGATCTTGCTGTCAAAGTAAAGAGAAGTTCTCAGTAACTGTTTGGGAAGCAAAAGCATTTGACATGCCTATTGCCATTGTTTACAGATTTTTTACTGTGAAGTATTTGTTCAACTACAGTTAATTTTGCCTGTCTTCTCAGAGTTACTTGATTGGCTGGGAGGAATTTAGGAAGAGCAAATGGCTGATCAGCTACACTGTAGTTGTTTTGATTTCTGTCATTGACTGGGTGCTGTCCGTCAGCATGGTGTGTGATGAGGTAAGACTCTTACTTTTGTTTCAGCCTGATATAATGTCAAGATTGAAGATTAGGTTCACTGTAGCTGACTTGCCTGTTGTCTGTCACTTTTCAATAACAATAATAATAATAGTATTTTATTTGGTCATTGCAATTTTAAACAATCTCGGTACTAGCAGAGCCACGGCTATTTTATTACAAAAGGCCATTTAAAGCATAATTCACCCCTAAATCAACTTATTTTGCCAATAAACTCTTAACATGGTTGTCTTATAGTACTGCCTAGATATCCTGGTAATTATTTTGAAAAATTAGTGTATATTTGTTGAAATCCTGCTTTTGTGTCTAAAATTGTCAGTGTGGTGTAACTCTGCTCACTCTCCACTCTCCATGGGCATCCTCAAGCTCCAAGCTTGGGGATGCCTAAATACCTTAAAGGAGGAGGCTGTAATGTTTATAATATTTATACCTAAGTTTTTTCACAGAACTTTCAGTTTTACAGCATTTTAAACACACACACAATGCCATTTAACTGTCTATCAAATATTGCTGACTCTCAGAAAAATGCTTAAATCCACCCCCCTTAAGGTCGGTATCATTAAAACTAGAGAGCCCTACCTTTTAAACAAGATCCAGCACGTCTCTCTCACTGCTGTGTTTGTTTTGTAATCGGCGTGCCCAATGGAGCTGACAAAACTCTCCTTGCTGCTGCTGTGACCAATTAACAATGTGACGTTCCACAGCAGCGGGGGGAGGGGAGGGGGTTCTCCTCTCAGTGTCTTATCACCATTGCAATGCAGAGGAATGAACAGATCATTATAGACGTTTCTTAAACAGATATGAGTCATGATTTCTGGCATTTCTCTTTGTTTTATTGAATCATGCTGTGCACAATAATATGTGTTGATGAAACTCAGAGTAAATCTTAATGCCAAAGGCTCCTTTGTGTAGGAGTCCTAAAATGAAAATCAGCACTTTTATCTGACCTGCTTTCTTTTTATAAGGTGAAAAACACATTTGGAACAGTTTTGGCACGTTTGGATAAACTGTGCCAAAATTATAGGTCCGTCTCTCACACTGCCTACTAAAACCTTTGTGAAACAAATATGCTTCGGCTGATTCAGTCCAGATTTGCTGCAGCTATAGTCAAGATGTGGATATACAAAGTCCGAGGTTTCTCCTATATTTTCAATTTCATGTAGTTTGGCTGTGTTTATTTTGAAAATTATTTAGGAGAGGCTCGGAAAATTAGAATTTGTCTTTGTTTAATCACCCATAAAACAGACATAGTAATAATGGTTCAACTTGAAAAATAATAATTAATGCCTTAGTGTCACACAAATAATAAAACGTACATTTACACTTTATAACTTTGGAGTTGTATTTGATTTATATCAGATATGTAATTTCAGGCAGAAATTGCTCTTAAAACCCCCTGGGCTTAAAGGGTTAAATGTGTCCTCCGAATTTAACCCATCTTCTAGGCAGCTGTGGGCTGTCACTGTGTGGTGCCCGGGGAGCATTCTGAAGCTTAGGGTCATGCTTAGGGCCTCAGAGTGGCAGTCTGTGGGATTCAAACCAGGGAACTTGTAGCCTCCCCAGGACGCAGAGCCCTGCTCTAACCACTAGGTCACCACTCCCCCACTTTAAATTATTTCTGTGTTTCAAATTCTGCCTGCTTCTATAAGAACAAAGCCTCTGGGGCTTTTTAAGCAGCCATTGACGTCTCAGTAGACTGTTATCATAGGCGTTGGCACAAGAATGCCACTGAAATCTAAAGCAAAGTTTACTTTAATTAGGTATCAAAGAAAAATGTAGCTATGAAACAAAAAATGAAAATAATATGCATTATATTGTTTTGCTCAGACATTTACATCTGCCCATGAATGACATGAAATAATATTACCTTGGGTCTTTTAATTTATTTTGTGAGCTACTCTTTTTCATGGTATTATTGATTGTGTTACATGCAACTTCAATGGTTTTCACTCCATCGATATTTGATTAGATGTGCCTCACCAAATTGCAGTCACAGTTGACTTTACAGCAATCCCTCATCTCTTATGCTTATAGTGACAGTGGAGAGGAAAACTTCCTTTTAACAGGAAGAAACCTCCAGCAGAACCAGACTCAGTGTGAATGGCTATCTGCCACAACTGAATAGAGGTTAGAGAAAACAGATACAGGAATACTTTCTGTTAGAGAGAGCAGACTAACTCCATAGCTGGCTATGTCTAGGAGAGAAGCACAGCTAAGTAGAAAAGCTCTGAGCCAAGTTTTAAATTAAATAAAAAAAATACTTTATTATTCCCAAAAGGAAATTAAATGCTATTGTAACTTGTGTCATAAGGTCTCTTCAATGAGTTGTAGACACTGATGACTGCACGCAAGTAGGACCTCGTGTCGTAAAGCATTTTCGGAGAAGCCTCTGACTGAAAACACTCAGTTGTTGTACAACAGTCTGATGAAGAGGATGCTCAGGGTTGTCCATAATGTTCTACATTTTATGAAGAGTCCTTCTTTGCATAGTCATCTCCAGAAGTTCTAGAACAGTCTCCAAAACAGAACCGGCCTTCTTTATAAGCTTGTTGAGCTTCTTTAGGTCAATTGCTGTGATGCTACCCCAACAGATGATGGCAGAGGAGATCACTACATTGTAGATCTCTACAACAGACTCATAGAAGATCTGCAGCATCTGGAAGCAGCTTAAGCCTTTACCCACTTGAATGTACTTGAATGTAAAGTGACAGGTGGACTTTGGCATAATTTATCAAAGTGTGCCAAAACTGTGCAAATGTGTTTTCCCCCTTTAAAAGGAAAGCAGGTCTATAGCAGCATAACCAGTACTTTAAGTAGGTTGGTACTGAGCAGTACGCAGTACTGACACTTCTAAATTTTATCCCTCAGCGTATCGGGACTTTTTTCTAGCGTGTGGTGCGTACTGGGACTTCTACCGGCATCCCCGGCCATTTTCTGTGGTTTGTTTCAACTTAGTTTGTACTTCTTTTTTCACATTTGTTGAATCAATAAAAAGCAGTTAGCAGTCAGTAGTATGCATTCACATTCATAACCCATTATAGCCTGGGATTAGTAAATCCTTTATATCTATATTGCTATTTGCTGTGGAAAATTTCATTGGACCCTCCTGTAAAAACTCCGGACCCCCCCCTTGGCCCCCTAACTCACAACTCTCTGGTGCTGCCACTGAAATGAACAATATTACAGGATTTCTCTGTGAATTTCTCTTTATTTCCATAATAACTTCTCAGCATTATTGTTTTGAAAACAGTAGCAATAAGGAGAATTTAAAATCCTGAAAAAAACATTAAACTAGTTTAGTATCAACAATGGTACCCATGCTTCCACACAAGATTACTGTGTTTTACCAATCATGAAGTAAAATTAACAAAGTCAATCAATTTTAAGTGGGATTAAAATAAGTAAGTAAATAAAGTACAAGGAATAAAATGCAACAATGGGCAGTGTAATACAAAACTAGGACTCATTCTATAAAGTGCTTTTAGAATAACACTTATTTTTGTCCTCTTTTCAAATGTTGTATTGGATTGATGAAAACCCCTAAAACACCATAAATGTCTGACTCTTCAGAGAAAACTGAACAATCTGAACATGTTTTTGTTTTCCTGAGGAAGAGTAATTAGGAGGAGCTCTTTAAAACCAAAGACCCTCAAAGTCTGCAGAACTTCTGCAAATTATTTTAGATTAACAGACTCTTCAGAGTCATTCAGTGTTGATTTAATACAGAAGTATCAGGCTGAATGTGGGATTGTCTTTGTTACTTTTGCATTTATAATTTTTATGTTTTTCGGTTGTTAAAAGAAATTTACTGTTTCTTTAGTCAAAAGTGAAAAATTGCATGTGAAAGATGCTTTGCTACTTTTGTGTACAAGAGTAAAAAAGTTATTTTTTCAAGGTTTTTTCAACATTTCCATTGCCAACCAGTTTTCATTTCATTAACTTATGACTGTCATGATTTTTCTTGGATGAACCCAGAAATTACACCACACACACAGAGCTAAAACTGAGAGTTTATTGAAAGGAAGATGAGTAGTGACAGATGAAACCAGAGAAGCAGGACTGGACTGGAACAGGGGTGTAGATGTGAGCAGGAGCTGACGGAGAGAGTTCCTGATGGCAGAACCGCTGGAGCACAGAGGAGGCAGGAACCCAGCGGCTAGCAGCACAGATGAGGCAGGTAATTCCCACAGCTAGCAGAGGCTAGACGCAGAGAGGTGGCAGTTTAAGTCCAGGAGGCGAAGCACAGGTGAGGCAGGTAAATCCAACAGCTAGGCAAAGGCTTGAAACAGGTGGCAGAATAATCCAGTAGCAGGCAGAGACTTAACTTGAGACTCAGTGGTGAGACAGGAAAAATCCAGCAGCAGCCAGAGACTTAACTTGAGACTCAGAAGTGGCAGGATTCCAACAGCAAGCAGGAGCAAACCAGGTAGACAGGCGAGCAGAGAGTGGAGTCTGATGACGGACCGGCAAGGAAGTGAAGACTGAGGGAGGCTTAAGTAGGGAGGCTGGCAGGTGGAGTGAGTCTGACTAATTAATGTCCAACAGGCGTGACTGACTGCAGGGGGAGTGGAGGGTAAGCTGAGTGAGAGGAGGAGGAGGAGGAACTAAAACCTAACAGTAAAAAAAGCCAGATGAAAACTAAAGCCTGGCAATGACTGTGTATCACCTGTGACCTAAGTACCTTTTTTCACTCGTCAATAAGATATTGGGCCCATGAAGGGGAGCACCACAGGAGACTGGAGAGATGTTCATCATCTTCTTGAGTAAATATTTCCATATTGCTTATAACATGCTTTAAACATTTTTATTTTAAATATGTAGTTTATCTGATTAGTATAACCATGAATTTACTCTGACTGAAACCAACTTTTCCCCGTACTACCCCCTGTGGTTTTGGAGAATACTGCACCTACGTCTTTATCAAGTAAAAACATCTACAACGCTTCTATGGTCTAATGCCCAGTCCACACAGACCTGTGCGGCAATCCAATGCACAAGTATAATGGAGCCTTGAGAGTATAAAAGCTACAGCCCCCTGTCAGCGGTTGGATGCCTCTGCATCCTGTCCGGTCCTTTTACTCCGAAGAAGCGGCCACACACTGCATACTTCTTTTGTAGAAAATGACTCAAAAAAACGGAAACTCTACTTTAACTCTTTTAATCTAACCAAGCCAGAGAAATTGTTTACAGAGATTCAGCTGAAGCTCTTATAATAGTGTCGTTTGAAAAACAAATGAGAAAGTGCCTCGTATGGGGACACGCCCCTGCAACAGTGGTACACCCCTCACATGTTGTCTGTAGAAAACGTGTCACCACTGGGAATTATCAGTCAGACTGCTGGGTGCAAAGTCCCTGTCTGTGCATTACTCCAATAAATTGAGAAATGGCTTCCAGTCACAGGAAGCCAATGAAGGCAAGCTAAAATAGGAGAAATATGATCCCTCTTGTTTTTTTTCATCAGAACTCTTGCTGCAGCATTTGGGATCAGCTGAAGGCTTTGAACTGCATTTTGTGGACTTCCTGAAAGTAAAGAATTATATCAGTCCAGCCTTGAAGTAACAAATGTATGGGCTAGTTTTTCACTATCACTTCTGGACAGAATGTTTCTAATTTTGGCAATATTCTGGAGGTGAAAAAAGGAAACCCTAGAAACCTGTTTAATATGGGATTTAAATGACATGTCCTGGTCAAAAATAACATCAAGTTTTTTAATGTATTAACAAACCAATTTAATGTCATCCAGATTAAGTGATTAAGTTCTGCCTGAATTTGAAAGCAAAAAATTTAAAGTCATCCAGGGTTTGATGTCATTAAGATATGCCTGTAGTCTACGTAACTTTTATGGATAAATATAGTTGAGTACCATCAGCATGGCAGCGCAAATTAATCCCATGCCTTCTGATCATTTTAGTTTTACTAATTAATTGTAAGCATATATATATATATATATATATATATATATAGTAAAGAGAATTGGGCCAAAGACCGAATCCTGTGGTATTCCACAAGGTCTCTCTGCATTTGGGTCCTCCCACAACCGCTACCAAAACATGACAGAAGGAACCAGTCCTTAGATGGACCCAGCTGAGACCATCCTGGGTGACACGGTGGAACCCTTCTTTAAGGAACTAAGAAAAGTTTTGGACTCCATCGCTACACTTAGCCCGACTTGGGTGCGGGTGAGTGCAGCTGATTGTATGCAGGACATTTGGAAAGATAAAACTACACTCCTGTCGCTCATTGGAATAACTGCCCTTTTTGAGGAAGTTGAGTGGAACCAACAAGCTGCATTTGCTCAGCTCTTCAACAAGCCAACTCCACCCAGACCATCACTCACCTCTTTATCTGCCTCTCCTGTTGTAACTGCCACCCCCACTTCGCCAACTGCAGTTTCCCGCTCGCAGTCTAATTCCTCCCAGGGCAAACGCGCCACAGCCGCAGCCACAGCTGCCACCACAGCCACTGCCACAGCCGGCACAAGAACATCTCCATCGCCCCTCCTGGGCTCAACCTGGTGCCACCATGGCTTCTCCGGTGGGTCAGCCTGATGTCACCGCGGTTGCGCCGGCGAGTCCGCCTGACGTCACCGCAGCTTCTCCGGTGGGTCGGGCTAGGCGGCCCCCAGCAAAGGCTCCTCATCTCACGGAGTCGTTTCTGTGGGATTTTTCAATGGGGGCAGAAAAGACCTATTCCCATTTCCGGCCGCTTCCATCACGTCTCCCAGTCAGTCAGAGCTGCTTTTCTTCCGCCTGCACCTGAGTCCCTAGCTTATCCAGTGTCCTGTGAGGAGGGGGTCCAGGTGGATCCGCCTCCAGTCTGCTCTCCAGTGTCCTGCGAGGAGGGGGTCCAGGTGGATCTGCCTCCAGCTTGGGCTCCAGTGTCCTGCGGGGAGGGGGTCCAGGTGGATCCACCTCCAGCCTGCACTCTGGAGTTCTGTGGGGAGGGGGTTTTGGCGGATCCGTCTCCAGTCTGCTCTCCTGTGTCCTGTGAGGAGGGGGTCCAGGTTTATCCGCCCCCAATCTGCTCTCCAGTGTCCTGCGAGGGGGGGGGCTTGGGGCCCAGGGGTATTCGCCTCCAGTCTGCTATTCAGTGTCCTGCGAGGAGGGGGTCCAGGTGGATACGCCTCCTGTCCACGCTCTAGAATTCTTCAAAGAGGGAATCTAAGTGAGGCCCCGTCGTCGTCGCCGGCCGGCGAGGGTCCTGCTCGGTCGCTGGCCACTGAGGGTCCTGCTCCATTTAGAGTGGGTCATCTGACTCACCCGCCAGAAACGCTGCCACGCCGACGTCCGCCTCGGGGACGCCCGCTAGAGATCATGCCATGTCAAGGTCTGCCTCGGGGACACCCGCCTGAGATCATATTTATTTATTTATTTATTTTCCCCAGTGTCCTGTCTAGCAATGTGGCAATAGGAATTGATGTCTTAATGCCAAATAGAGCTCGACAGATTTTGCTTTCACAAGTGGAGCAAACAGCTTTCGCCATAGTGCTCCGCTTGATTTATGCATGTAAATAGCTTTATTGTGATTCCTGCAGGGAGAATTTCAAATTATATGGACACTACAATGGGAAAGTAGGAGAGTAAAGGAAGAACAAGAAGAGAGAAAAAAAGAAAGAGAAGAGGTGAAAGAAAGAAGAGATAAAAGGGAGACAATGATAAAACGTCCTCCGTCTGCTCCATCACCTGGAAAGAGAGACGCAAAAAAAAACAGCACAACCAACAGACATAAAGCAACAGATACAATCGAGTAACACCTTGATGCCATTGCTAAATCATATGTATTATTATTTAAGCTGACATGTGTAAAGTGATATCTGAAAAAAGAAAGTGAAAGAAAATAAATAAATAAATAAATTACAGGCTTTCTGTATATAGGTGAACACTTAATACCTGGAACCCTGCACCTGTGGGAGTTTGTGAGAGTGCACTAGTTTAGGTGAAAATTATCCAGAAGGAAATAGCTCGATGCTGGTTGTAGAGAACCAAAGGCCCGCCTTCCCCGAGCACAGAGGCAGGGGTCAGGGGACCCATAACCCCGGACTCTCAAAGGGGCCCCCAAAGCAGGGCGCCCAATAGGGGCCAACACAGGAAATCTGCAACCCCCCCCCCCAAGGAAAGAGGAGAGACGACCCCGAGGAAATCCCCCAGCCACCGCAATGCCGACGCCCCCAAGAGCCGCGGGGACGAGCCCGTGGGCTCCGCCGGCAGCCAGCCGCGCTGAAGTGGTCCCGGCCATGGGCCCTGCGGGCCAGAGGCCCCAGGGGCTCCCGGCCCCCACGGCGGGGGCCCTGGCCGACCCCCGAGGGCCAGGCCCCGCGAAGCAGCCACCCACCCGGGAAGTGGGTGGCTGCGAAGCACCCACCCGGGAACCCGCCCCACACCCGAGGACCGTCAATGCGCCAGAGGGCCAAGGCGCCTGCCAGCGCAGCGGAGGGGGGCAGGACGTGGGGGGATGGGCTCCGCACCTAGCGGAGACTTGAGATGTTCTTGGGAGAGGGAGCGGACCGGACCCATACCTGGGAAAAAAAAAAAACTCATTCACACCATCCCTCCCTGGTGCCCCACTCACCACACACAGACTTACAAAAAAAGAAAAAAGACGCTGTACACACATTCCCACATAGCACTCACATCCAACAATCCCAAGTGGGGGGGTCACCACAATTCAACTATACAACTGCCTGTGCCCGACCCCCGGACCAGACGCCCCCCGGACCAGGCCCCCCGGAGAGGGGGGACCAACACGACCCGTACGGGGCACCCAACCAGAACCTAGGATTATTTTTATTCTCCTCTATTGATGAGGTAAAAAAACTACTCTAACTTTGCAAAGGGTCAACATGGTGGGAGACAAAAGGAGTGTAAGAAAAATCATTGATGGACAATGTCTCCCCCCATGCACGTAGCTGTTGCAGAGCTGGAGAGCTCTTTTAGTGACAGACTGCTGCATCAATCCACAGGTCCTTCATCCCAGCTGCTGCTAGACTTTATCATCTTGTCATGCTCTGTACCCCGCTGTGGATTTTGTTTTCTGTCTGCCTGCCTGACCCATCATCACATCAATAAATCTCTTAAGCATTCGCTCTAGTGTCTGGCTGAATACCAGGTTCTCCTCCTGCTAAGATCATTACACATCTGTGCTGTTCACAACATACTCAATAAGTGTTTACAAACATGCTAATGGTTGTAGGGTTTTTGATCTGATCAAGAATCATTTACACTGTCTCAGATGCTAATATCCATGTGTACATGGATTTTATACAATTTTTCAATGTGTACATGGATATACAATTTTTCTCACATTGATCTGTAAATCAGCTGCTGTCTGTCCTCTATTAAACCTGAATATTACATTTTTATCTGAATATGCCATGTTATCAATAATTGCACAATATTTTCTTGTTCCCTTTTGATAAGTTAATAGTTTTTTGCTTTAGAATTTAGCTTTAAATTAGCTTGTTATTCATATTACTAATCTAGTGTGTAACTGTCTGTGTTTTTGCTACTGTCAAGCCCAAATTTCCCCATTGTGGAACAATAAAGGTATTTCTTAACTTATGAGTAATGACACCATGTTATGACACTAATGCCCTTGATTGACATTAATGAGACAGGAAATGCCCAGAGAAAATATGCAACAAAGGTCTATATCAAACACCAGACAGCTCCGGCGAGCCTCTGCAATTAATAACCTTTGTAAATGTGAGACTTGCTCTACTGCTATACCACACCATGCCTCTATTTTTATCAAGAAATTTAAAGTACTCATGTAAAATGTTTTATCATATGCTTTGTGAGTATTTTTGTTATTAATTTAAGTTAGACTTTATACACTTTCTAGACTGTCTCAAAACATCCTGTTCTGTACAAGGGTAAAGGCTGTTTTTCTGTGCTAGGCTGTTTTTACTTCCGGCTGTGCTTCCGGGCAGCGGCCAGGCATACAGCTCCGTACAAACTCGCGGATATTTTCATAAAAAATGCCGCCAAACTCGCTGGAAACCACTCATCTACCCAGCCGATCAATACTTGACCGCCAGCGCCTGCTGGAGTTACGGTCATGTAGTGTTTTTGGACTTGTAACCACTACTACGCTCGACTGTTTACGCGGCTCCGGATTACTACGGGTTCCAGTCCCGGGGGCCTGTGAGGCGGCGGACTCGACGAGCAACCCACGCCGGTGGAGAGCGAAGCAAAAGCGGTGTAGCCGGCCGAAGAAACGCGGCTGCCGTGGAGGCTGAAGCAGCTAAGCTAAAGGCTAACCCGTTCAGATCGCCGCTCCCAACCATCTTGCTTTCCAACGTCCACTCACTGGACAACAAAATTGACCATCTACAACTTGAACTCTCTGCAAAGAGGGAGTTCAGAGACTGCTGCGCTCTGATCCTGACGGAGACATGGCTTACCTCATCAATCCCGGACCACGCCGTTAGCCTGGAGGGGCTAGCTACTTTCCGCGCCGACAGAAATAAACAACTCAGCGGTAAGACCCGTGGAGGCAGACTCTGCGTTTACATCAATAACAACTGGTGTAAAAATGCTAGAATAGTCACAAATTTTTGCTCTCCGGACATCGAGCTGATGATCATTAGCTGCAGACCTTTTTACTTGCCTAGAGAGTTTACTGTTGTCATCATCACAGCGGTTTATGTGCCCCCCAGCGCTAATACAAAAGAGGCTATGAGTGTTCTCTATCGGACTATCTCTGAGTTGCAATCTGCACTCACAGAGGGGGTTTTCATTATTGCTGGGGATTTTAACCAAGCAAATATGAAAACTGTTCTCCCTCATTTCTACCAACACGTGGATTTTGCTACTCGGGGAGAGAACACTCTAGACTTAGTCTACACAAACATAAAATGCGCATTCAAGGCAGCCCCCTGACCCCACCTCGGCTCTTCAGATCACCTTTCCGTGATGCTATTTCCTGCATACAGGCCCCTGCTGATCAGAGCTAAACCTACAGTGAGGCAGGAGAGGGTGTGGACTGAGGGAGCAATGGAGGCGCTCCAGGACTGTTTTGAATGCTCTGACTGGAACATGTTCAAAGCTGCAGCAACTTATGAGGACAAGATCGACATTGATGAGTACGCCATGACTGTGTCAGCCTACATCAACAAATGCATTGAGGATGTCAGCACCGCCAAGACCATCATCACCCAAGCCAACCAACGACCTTGGATAACTGTGGAGGTCCGTCAAGCGCTAAAAGCACGGAACTCAGCCTTCAAGTCTGGTGACAAGGAGGCACTGAGGACAGTGAGAGCCAACTTGAACCGTGCCATCAGGTTAGCGAAGCGGAACCACACTAAGAAAATCCAGGAGCTTTTCCATGAAGCCAGCAACACCAGGAGCATGTGGAAAGGCATACGGGCGATCACTGAATACAACACGCCCTCCCCCCCGGTGGGTGAAGTTGATGCTGACTTCCTCAATGGACTAAATAACTTCTTTGGGAGGTTTGAGGCACTGAACAGCACTCTAGCAGTGAAAGCTGTCCCCCATCAGGAAGAGGAGGTCCTCTGCCTTGACACCACCGACGTGTGGAAGACTTTGAGGAGAGTCAACCCCCGGAAGGCCCCAGGTCCCGACAACATACCTGGGCGGGTGCTCAAGGAGTGTGCAGGTCAGCTGGCTGGTGTTCTCACAGACATTTTTAACACCTCGCTGGACCAAGCCACAGTGCCTGGATGCTTCAAGTCTGCCTCCATCATTCCGGTGCCAAAGAAACCTCAAGTCACCTGTTTCAATGACTACCGGCCTGTTGCACTGACTCCCATCATGATGAAGTGCTTTGAAAGGCTGGTGAAACAACACATCGTCTCCAGTCTTCCCCCAACACTTGACCTGTTCCAGTTTGCCTACCGACGGAACCGCTCCACTGAGGACGCCATCTCCTCTGCTCTTCACTTGAGCCTGGCACACCTGGAGGAGAAGAACTCCCACGTGCGGATGCTGTTCCTGGACTTCAGTTCAGCGTTTAACACCATCATCCCACAGCACCTGGTAGGAAAACTAGAACATCTGGGCTTCAGCACACCTCTTCGCAACTGGCTGCTGGACTTCCTCACCAACAGACCTCAGTCAGTCCGGGTCGGACAGAACACCTCTGATGTCATCACCCTCAGCACGGGCTCCCCTCAGGGTTGCGTCCTGAGCCCCCTGCTGTTCACCCTGATGACTCATGACTGCTTCCCTAGGTTCACCACCAATCACATCGTGAAGTTTGCAGATGACACAACAGTGGTGGGCCTGATCAGAGACAACAACAACCAGGACTACAGAGAGGAGGTGGAGCAGCTGGTGGGCTGGTGCAGAGACAACAGCCTGATTCTGAACGTAGAGAAGACGAAGGAGATCGTAGTCGACTTCAGGAAGAACCGGCCTCACCACGCTCCACTGTTCCTGGGGGTGCACATCACGGACAACCTCACCTGGTCTGTGAACACCACGTCACTGGTGAAGAGGGCACAGAAACGACTGTACTTCCTGCAGAGGATGAGGAGAGCCCACCTGCCCCCGCCCATCCTCGCGACCTTCTACAGAAGCACCATAGAGAGCATTCTGACCAGCTGTCTCTCTGTGTGGTGTGGAGGCTGCAGTGCCTCCAACTGGAAGAACGTGAGAAGAGTGGTGAGGACAGCAGAAGGGATCATCGGGCTCCTCTCCCTCCATCAAGGACATCTCATCTCAGCGCTGTGTGTCCTGAGCCCGTAACATCATCAGGGAACACTCACACCCCCACCATGGACTGTTCTCCCTGCTGCCCTCTGGGAAGAGGTTCCGCAGCACCCGCTGCAGGTCCACCAGGTTCTGCAAAAGCTTTTTCCCTGTTGCCATCAGACTGTTGAACTGCTGAAGCCACAAAATGGACTCTGTACCACATTCGTATATTTGCACATTTGCACATATGCCATCAGACTGTTGAACTGCTGAAGCCACAAAATGGACTCTGTACCACATTCGTATATTTGTACATTTGCATCATTGCATCCTTATCTAGCATTACAAATGCTGCCGAACTCTCAGTTTCTAAAATGCATTCTTGCACAAATGCCCTTTGCACAATCATTTCTGCACATACAATCGGTTTTTAATAATACTCACCTGTACATTGTGATCGCACACTGTCTATTTCTCCTGCATTGTTTACATTGTTTACATTTCAATTGTTTACTATAAATCACTGCTGCACCTTATCCTGTAATTTACTGCAATTTACTGTAATTTTTCAAGCTGTATGCAAACGAAATTTCGTTCTGTACGCACTCTGTGCATACAAAATGACAAATAAAGTTGTCTAAATTTAAGTCTCTAAGTGCATTAAATTTTGTCAAAGAAATATAATTAAAATCACATGACATAAAAAGCTGTACCCCGTTTGATTCTGAACCTATCATTTACTCTACTGCTGTTAACTAGTAGACCTAATATTGAAGAATAAACTGAAGGATCAGACAACGCAGACATTTGCAGTGATTTTACATGATATCCGCTTGGATAATAGGGGTTATTTATCAGATTGGATTACTTGATGCTTGGTATAAAATGCATGTTTTTTAGCTTATTTGCTTTAAAAAAAATTCTATTCTTCTCTTTTTTTGATTATTCAGAAACTGAGAGTTAGACGCCTTGTCCGGCCATTCTTCCTATTGCAGAACTCCTCTCTGATGAAAAAGACACTGAAGTGCATCAGGAGAACTCTGCCTGAGATTGCCAGGTAGGTGACTACTTCACTCTGTAGATCAGGGATGTCTAAACATTTGGTCAGGTGGGCCAAAATTGTCAAGTCAAAACTACTTGAAGCCCCCCGCCCCCCCCCAAAAAAATAACATTTAAAAAGCCAAATTGCCCAAATATTATTGTTTTTTTACCAGAAAAAGTATGACATGACTTGTTTTATGTTAATCGTTGTAGATCCAAAACTTAAAAAGGGTTTAGCACATTTACCTTTTTAACAGATAGTCATCCAGTTTTAAGTTATTTTGGGCACAACTTAGAATAATAGCTGTGATAGACTGGCGACCTGTCCAGGGTGTAAAAGGCAAAGGCAAATTCATTTGTATAGTACATTTCAGTACAGAGACAATGCAAAGTGCTTTACATGATTAAAATATAGGAAAATAAAACAGAATAAAAGCAAGTCGGAATAAAATGTAGAAACAAAATAGAACATGGGAGAATAGAAACTAAAAGCAAATATTAAAAACAGTTGGACTACAAACTTGAACTAATGATGTTCCAGTAAAACAGTTTAACTAGAACAGTTGAACGCAATCCTAAACAAATGTGTTTTTAATCTTGTTTTAAAGGAACTCAGGCTTTCCGCACTTTTACAGTTTTCTGGAAGTTTGTTCCAGATAAGTGGAGCATAGGAACTAAATGCTGCTTCTCCGTGTTTGGTTCTGGTTCTAGGTATGCAGAGTAGGCTGGAGCCAGAAGACCTTAGTGGTCTGGAGGGTTGATGCACTGATAACAAGTCTGTGATGTATTTAGGTGCTAAGCCATTCGGGGATTTATAGACTAACAGAAGTATTTTAAAGTCTATTCTCTGAGATACAGGGAGCCAGTGTAAGGACTTTAGAACTGGGGTGATGTGCTCTACTTTCTTAGTCTTAGTGAGGACGCGGGCAGCAGCGTTCTGGATCAGCTGCAGCTGTCTGATCCACTTTTTAGGCAGACCTATGAAAACACTGTTGCAGTAATCAATTCGACTAAAAATAAACACATGGATTAGTTTTTCCAGATCCTGCTGAGACATTAGTCCTTTAATCCTGGAAATGTTCTTCGGGTGATACCCCGCCTCTCGCCCATTGACAGCTGGAGATAGGCACCAGCACCCCTTGTGACCCCACAAGCGATAGACGTGTTAGAAAATGGATGGATGGATGGATGGATGAGAATAATAGAAAAAACTGCAGTCTATTGTAATCAGTAAGAGCTGAATGGTTTGTGTATCATTCGTTCTTTCTATTTTCAATTGGAAATCAAAAAAATGAAACATTGATGGGAATCAGTGAAAATCCGTGTATCTTTCGTTCTTTCTATTTTCAATTGCAAATCAAAAAATGAAAAACAAAAAATGGACTGGTTATTTTGTTTTTTGTTTCTTATGCTTAAACCAAAAACGAAAAGGGATTGAATCTGTGTATCTTTCGTTCTTTCTATTTTCAATTGCAAATCAAAAAACAAAAAATAAAAAATGGACTGGTTATTTTGTTTTTTGTTTCTTATGCTTAAATCAAAAACGAAAAAAGAATTGTTTTTTCATATTTCAATTCTAAGCTCAGATCGAAAATACGAAATGGAAAACCGGACAGCAGGCAAATGACCAAGGTACTTTTTATCAGTTTGATTAAACGGTATAATTCAACATAGAAAAAACTGAAAAACGTCCGTTTTCCCGTTTTGTGGTTTCTGCACATAAAACCAAAATGCATTAAACGGCTTGATTTTGGTTTTTTTGTTTTCGCCCCCAAAACGGAAATACCATTAGATTTTCGGTTTCAGAAGTGGGCGTGGCTTTCAAGCTCGCCGGTCCGGTGCCCTTCAAAATAAAGGCATGGCATGGAGAAACTTTCGTTGTATTTTCTGCCCTCATCGAAACTTCTGTGTTTTAAATTAAAGCAGGTCTAATACATATATAAATATATACATATATTTAGATGTAATATATATTTATAATTTTTATAGCTACATGGTTTACTCGGAATAAAGTCATCTATTGAGTGTCAGAGAGATTTAACTGCGACAGGACAGACATGGCAAATTTGACACTCAGGACAGGTATTTTAAATTACCAGCAGATGTCGCTGTTCATTAATGTGACAGTTAATCACCATATCCAGCGTATTTTAACACCTCATAGTCAATAAATGGAACATTTATGAAACGGTGTGTTGTGTGTGGAACTTTATTTTTGTGGGGGAGAATTTTTTTAGATATATATCTGGGAAAACAGCCAATATAAACAGGAGTGAGGTAGAAAAAATAATAGATCGATCTCTCTCTCTCTCTCTCTCTCTCTCTCTCTCTCTCTCTATATATATATATATATATATATATATATATATATATATATATATCAATAACTCATATGTGGATAACTCATATGTGGATAACTCATATGTGGATGATTTATTGTACAAAACAGTTTACGAAAATCCGTGTATCTTTCGTTCTTTCTATTTTCAATTGCAAATCAAAAAATGAAAAACAAAAAATGGACTGGTTATTTTGTTTTTTGTTTCTTATGCTTAAACCAAAAACGAAAAATGAATTGTTTTTTCATAGTTCAATTCTAAGCTCAGATCGAAAATAAGAAATGGAAAAACGGACAGCAGGCAGAGTTTGATTTTAATATTTAATCGGCACAGTTTACGTGACCCGGAAATAGCTGTTTGCGACTTCAGTAAAGTTAGAAAGATATTCACAGATTCGGCTTTTCCGATCATTACTCATATGTGGATGATTTATTCTACAAAACAGACACCTCTCCGCAACCACAGCAAGGCAGACAGTGAGCTACAATCGTAGTTTCCTCAAAACGAGTCTCCCCCCGCGCTGAGAGAATTACATTGGACCCAATGCAGAGCTCGCTGCTCCGCAACTGCTTAGGGACCGTCTGCATGTTGCAACCCCAGAAACATAATCAGAGAGAAATATTCAATTGCGTCACCAAAGAGAGGTGGATTATTATCAAATTCATTTCATATGTATCTGATCTCATGTATATCATACCACATTTATTGGATTTGAAAATAATAAATTTTTTGAGGAATTTCCCAAAGCCTAAATGGCAAATGGCACCTCTATTTTATTATTATGATAAGTACAACATGAGCAATGACTACATCATAAATCATTGTAGTGCCACCAAACTTGTAGAATACACAGATAACCTCATCTGGTTTATACTACAACTCTTACTTTGGGAAAATGTGCTAAACAAATTTTTTTTTAAAGATTTTTTTAAAGTTATAATGTACTTAAATATTTTACTAAATATATATTACTAAAAATAATATCCAAATTTTACCTAATACAAGTGAAATGAAAAAGAGCTTGTTAAAGTCTAAATTTAAAATATCTAATATGGCCAACAGTTACATATGTAGCTAAAGAGAGGGTAAATTAATGTAGCATTGAATCAGGTCACAAGCTTCAGCTCACAATCGAAAGTGAATTTAATATGGCATGTACCCTTTTCTCATTCATTACAACTATCAAAATGACACGGAAAAGAAAAATGGTTTGACTTACAGTGGAAATTCTGTTCATATTTCAACTTCCTCATAATCTCTCTTTTCGCTAAACTGTAAAAAGATTATTGCTCTACTGACCTTAATTGATGGCTAATCATGATTGGCTGGGACTTCATTATGCCCAAGTTAAATAATATTCTGAAGACTGATTTGCTCAGTAAAATCACTTAACCTTATGACGGCCGATCTTATTAATGCGATCCTACCTCCGGGCGCTAGGGGTCGCTGCAGCGATTGTCGCTAACCTGGTTAAAGTCTATAGTTATCAAAATTGCCTTGAAAACCGGCATTAATATACCATATTGATGCGGGAATAAGGCTCATAACACCATCGAAGGATGGCGGAGTGTTGTGGATGGGCCTCCCCACAACGTAATGATTTGCACTAAGTTCTTCAAAAATTCTAAGTTCTTGGTAAGGCAGTTAAAAATATCCAACAGTAGTCAAAAAGTGAACAAAGGTAGCTGAGTCTCAGTCCAGGGTGGTTTATTGCAACAACACAAGACAACCACACTTGAGATGTTCTCCGGACAACATCTGACAATATACAGAAAGCGGTCAGTTTAAATACATTCTCTGGATCTTGGGGCTCCTCCTTTGAGCCCCTCCCATTTTACATAATTTCCATTGCTTTTTCCACGGATATCTTTGTTAATTTTTTACCTATCAGTGGAAACTTCCATAGGGTGTGCTTTTTTAAAAACATGGTTACACATCACAGCTCCTCCCAATCATGGCCCCTCGCTACTGCTCATTTCCATATGGTTACACGTCATTACCTTTTCCGAACCTGGACCATGCATTTTCTGTGTTCATTTTGCAGTCTTTCATGTTCTGTTTTACATTGCAAATGGCTTGCCCTTTTGACCCAGAGGTTTTTCAATTTCCCCTGGTTAATTCCATTGACCCCCTGTCTCTCACTCTGGACTTGTAGCGTGACACACACACACATGTTTCTTAGGTGAATGTTACAGCACACCTTATAAACATGGTGATAAGAATATATTTATTATAAGATATTCATTGTGAGATATTAATCCACTACATTCCCCCCTGTGATCCTGAAAAGGGTCACAAAATAAATCACACTCTACAAATGATTGTCTATTTATCATGACTATGAATTTCTAGAGTAAATATTACTAGCACACCAAAGGCTAATTGTAATTAATACTTAGCACATCACAAACGTACCATGATTAATACGAACGTCTAAGATCAAAACACACTTCTACTAGTAGTGAGGGATACACAAAACTATGATCACACAGTAAAACATAAATTTTATAGTTAAACAAAGAGGGAACTCCCCTTGGCACTCTTGTGAGGACTTTTCCTCTTGCTTACTTTTTTTATAGAAGGATTTTCAGGATTTGTTTCAGCAATGATACTGGGCCTCAGGTTGACATATCCGTGCAGCTTGAACACCTGTTAGGACACCACAACCCTTACCCAGAGGGCCCTGCACACCCCCTACATCAAACGAGTTGATGTTTAAATATTAATACCAATACTCTATCATGCCCGCTGTATCAGGCTAACCAGTCACTTAATGGTCAGTAGACCTTCATTACAACCAACATATGAGCAATCCTATCGATGCTCCCTGCACAGCATTAGTACTGTCACATAGGTTATAGACATACATAATTATATTTATCTTTCTAAGCATGCACCATCATATTTATTATTGAAGTATACATAATCATTTCATCATTCACATCAGCTTAGTTTTCTCTTTTCTTTTTTTTTCTTTTTTTCTTTTTTTTTTATTGAAAGTTCTAAGGTTGGGGATTAGGGAAAACCACCCCCCTTGGAGGTCGATTCCCCAGTCCTTCTGTGGAAGTCCCAGGAGCTTGTCCCTGTAGCTGTGCTAGTGTCGTAGTAGCTAAACGCCACTGCAGTACTTGCCGTCTTGCTGTGTCCCGTTCTGCTGTCATTTGCAGCAGTTTTTCCTGTAAATTGACAATAGTCTGTTGAGCATCTTGAAGTCGTCGTGTCAGATTGTCCTGTTCTTGGGTTAACTGGCATACTCTAGCCCTAAATTTGGCTTTGTATGTGCTGCGGCGAATTGCGAATATGTGCTTCTTTGACGCCGGAGATAGACCTTTGACCAGCAGAGTGTAAACTCCAGTATCCATTGAGGCAATTTCAGTTTTTAGGTCCTGGGCGGTTCTGTAACGATCCAGAGGGCTCATTAGAAACCCCGAGACGTGGCTCATCTCGAGGGAGCTCAGTCGCATCTGCTGAAAAATATTAACAGTCGGCTCCAGTACAGGATTTCCCATTGCGGTTGGACCCGTCGTCATCGTGCCCGATGTAGATGGCCTCTCATTACCAGCTCTGTTTGGCCTTCCTTGGCCCGGTGTGGATGGAAACTCCAAGGCAGCTGTGTCCGGCAATCCTCGGTCTGCTGGGTCCTCGGGGCTGATTGGACTGAAGATGATCCTCAGGGCCCCTGGTGATGGTGGGTCATCCATCCGTAGCTCTCCCAGGTCCACCATTCCTCCCGGTAGTGCAGCACTCAGGTCTTCTGGCTCCAGCCTGCTGTGCATACCTAGAACTAGAACTAAACAAGGAGAAGCAGCATTTAGTTCCTATGCTCCACTGATCTGGAACAAACTTCCAGAAAATTGTAAAGGTGCGGAAAGCCTGAGTTCCTTTAAATCAAGATTAAAAACACATTTGTTTAGGATTGCCTTTGACTGTTCTAGTTAACTGAATCACCACTTTTTTGCTCTAATTTCTATCTACATTTTATTCTTACTTGCTTTTATTCTGTTTTAATTTGCTATATTTTAATCATGTAAAGCACTTTGCATTGTCCATGTACTGAATTGTGCTATATAAATAAATTTGCCTTGCCTTGCTAGGCCCCTCTGCTGGATCGTCTGGATGCCTATTAGGGAGACCAGTGCCTGTACCTACATATGCTTGTGTGCCTAACGACGTATGTGCGGCGTCTGTGTTTCCTCTATTTGCACGTTCCTGCCAATCCTCAGCGGGTGTGTGGTGCACATTAAAATAAGCGTCCGCCATTTTCAGCAGTCTGCATGTGGAGACATAGTATGTTATAGGTATATATCCACATGAGGCATATACCTTCCTAAAATAATTTATAAATACTTTTTAGCATGCAAATTACTATTTCTAAGCTAATCTATAAATACTTGACATACAAATAACTACATCTACCGTTGTTTATAAAGACTTGGCATGCCATGTACTATATATGTAATATCAAAAAATATGCACGTACCTGGTGGGGGTGAGAGGGGATCATGGTATTACTTTATATGACTTGGTCTATCTGTACCTCTATTATGGGGAATTGACCAGTTACATTCACAATAAGTTTTGAGACCAACCCCCGAATGAGGGGTACGATGCAGCAGACAACTACTAATATTATCAATATTATAGTTCCTAGTATTATTCCTGCCGCTTTGAGGTATCTGGTCCACCCAAGCTTATTGAACCAATCCCAAAACCCCTTCAGCTGAGTGTTCCAGTTGGATCTCTCCACATGTTCATCTCTCATGCGCTTCATTTCTTGAAGAACACCTGTCAGGCTGCCGTTAATATCAGTATGCATAGGGATTAAAGTACAACAATCTGTCCCGATATAATCACATAGCCCCTGGTCCCCGGCCATACAGGATTCCAGTACGAACCTATGTTGTAAAACCATTAGTGATGTAGCATGTAATTGTTCTTTTATAAGGTCTACGCCCTTTATTGTAAAATTTATAAACCTTTGTTGATTGTACCATAGGAGATTTATCCACCTACTATTTCGAGCTATGTATTGCGCATTGGTAATTGCTCCGAAGAATGGTAACGAGCCGACTCCTCTCCCAGATTTTATCCAATCACTTCCTATAGCAGCATATTTCTCTGGCACCCCTAATGGGACCTGATCCCATGTAATGTATACTTCATCTGACATTTGCCAATTCTGTTTGTGCTCAGTAGGAGTACTTCTTTTTGTACGGTTTCTCATTTCATTAGGTGTTTTGTTGCTGATTTTTTGATTATCTATTATTAATTTTAGTTGTCCTGTAAGCATTACTGGAGCACAGATACCTTCCCACTGAGGAGGCAGTGAGGATAGTATTTGCTCAGTATTGTGACACAACCAAAAAATGTCTCCTAAAGGGACAGATCCTTGCGCCAGACTCTTTACTCGGTATTGAGCTACTGCTGTAGGTTGGAGGTCATAGATAATATTTCCTCCATCTGGTACTACTTGTTTACAACTTATATTACTTTTAAGGCTAGTTTCACATAGTTTGATGTAGCTAACGTTCCCTCCTGCTGCCGGTGGGTACCACGGTATTTTATTACATTTCACCATTTCATCTGCAGTCTCCATTTTGCTAGAGGTTCTTTCGGTCACCTCTTCTAATTCTGTTCCTCGTGCTATACAAAATGGAAAGCTTAGTTTAGCCGGCTTTTGCACTACTGGAGGGAGGGAAGATGTACTCATTACTTTATTTATTGAGGAGGTTAGTGCTTCGGGGCATCTTTTTCTGTCTTTTGTCCATGATGGTAAACCTGTAGCCATATGCATAACACAGTGAGCAAAACATTCTGATATGTCTGGGCAGTCGCCTATTTTACTTCCGGGTATACTCTGAAGGGTCGGTAACTGCTTAGCATTATAACAGGCTATACAATCATCTTTAGGGCGCTTTTTAGCTGTAAACATAGCTTGAACCGAAAATTGTATCCATTGTTGAAACATGTTCATTTGCCATTGTGACGTTTTTAATTTATTCAGATCCCTTTTCTGTCTTTTGTTTATTAATTTTACTACTCTATGAGCTCTTTCTATCGTCATTATTTGTTTTGTTAGTATGTTTTGGCACATGTTTGTTTTGCATCTTACCGTAATGATCACCATCCCATCCCCACGGCAGTCCATGCTTTGTGGAGTTCCAAGCCAATGTTTTCCCATTGACTCGTCTCCTAAAATTTCCTCAGACATCACATAGTCATAACCTTCGGTTTGCACATGCATTAATGATTTATTCTCCCCACCGTTATTACTGATTATCCCCTGGTTAGTAGCTAGTGTTATCATTGCTAGTGCACATGTCTCTGTTTGACGCTTTACATGTGAGTGTGCATTGTTAGTGGTGAGCTTAATAAGGTCCCCCCTTGTTAACCCGAAAAGGGTTAACAACAGAAGAAAACTAGTCAGATTCGGAAGGAGACGCATACGAGTGACGCCCAGACGGCGATGGAGTGGGCGGACACGACCCGCTCGCCGACCCAGACGTGCCGTCCGAGGAAGTGGAAAGGGAGGGAGGGGGTGGGGAAGGTGAAGGTGAGGGATGTGGAGAAGGGGAAACAGTTCCAGCACTGTCTGATGAGTGATGAGAAAAAGGTTCTTCCAGTGCCTCAGAGCTGGGTGAGTCTGAGACAGACCTGCTAGGAGTCTGAGTGGCAGGAGAATCAGCATTACTGCTGCCAAAGTCAGAAGGCGAATCGGAAGCAAAAGAATGAACATTATCATTCTCAGAGTCCCCTGACAGTGAAGCCCGTCGGGCTGCCAAGCGGGCTGATCGTCTCTGGCCATCAGACGATGACGGGGCTGAGGATGCATCAGTGCTCGCCCCAGGTACGACATCAGACGCCTGTGAATGTGCTATGGTAGTATGCGGAGGGAGACTTGCTGCTGCCCTTTCAGCATGCGCAGAGCCCGTCGGTCCTGGATCAAGGCCAGGTGGGTCTGGTGGACGATGACGTGTGCAGTGGTTCTTATGGAACCAGAAGGGCTTACCTTCAACTTTTAGGGCAGTGGGAGTGGTAAGAACAACTTTAAAGGGCCCTTCCCTATGAGGTTCGTTCCACTGACGTCTAAATACTCGTATGAACACTCTGTCACCGACTTGGACGTCTCTGACGTCCACTGGAATACGTGTCTCGTCTCGGTTGTGAGCTGCTTTCACCTGTTGAAATATAAGTCTGTGAATACGGGTTAGGGACCTGAGGTAGTCCCCCAGTTCACGTTCAAGTTGCGCCAGGGAAATCTCCTCCTGGGGCCCTCGCACCTGTGGGAGAGGCATAGGTCGACCTGTAAGCATTTCATGAGGAGTAAGATGGGTTAATCGGTTAGTTTGAGAACGCATTGCCATCAGTGCAATCGGCAACGCATCCACCCACGTCAGGCGGTTATTGCTATCAGCAATAATCTTTGCAATCTTGGTTTTGAGCACACCGTTGGCTCGTTCGACGGAAGCCTGTGACTGGGGATGATAAACACAACCAAACTTTTGTTTTATACACAACTGGGTGAACATCGCCTGGACGACCTGTGAAATAAAGTGAGGTCCGTTATCAGACGAAATAGTATCAGGCATACCAAACCTGGGAAACACTTAACATAAAAACCTTGCTGCTGATTTGTGATCGTTCTTAGCAGTGGGGCAGGCTTCTATCCACCTGCTGAAACGACAAACAACCACAAGCATGTATCTCTTTCCCTGCACACGAGTTAACATGTCAACATAATCCATAATCAGATGACGAAAAGGGCCATCCGGCATGGGGATATGTGCTAAGGGTTGTGTGAACATTTTTCGCACATTGTACTTGGGGCAGTGTGGGCACATAGCTAATTCTCTGTCTACCATAGGTGTCAAATAAGGTGACCACCATACCGCCTGCAATTTTCGAACAACCTGGGCTCGCGAACAATGATCAGGTTCATGCATTATTCTGATAGCTGTTGGTAATAAGGACAGAGGAAGTACAAAATGTCCTCGGAAACTTCGCCACAGCCCTGCATGGGGGTGTGATGTGCGTACCGCCCCCCTTTGCACCCACAATCGTTTTTCTGCTTCAGAGACGCTATTCTGCGCCTCAATTAATGAGGCTAAATTAGTGATGGGTCCACAGTCAGCTGCAAGAACCATTGGTCCTTGTATTGCAGGTCCTGTGGCTTCTTTGGCTGCCTCATCTGCTAAGTTATTTCCTATTGCTATAGGTGTTTTTGCTGTCTGATGTGCAGTACATTTTACAATAGCTAACGCAGATGGGAGCTGCATGGCTTGTATTAATTCCATGACAGCCTGTCCAAGTGTCACCGGGGTGCAATCAGTTCGAACAAAACCTCGCTGTTTCCAGATGCTCGCGTTTATATGGCATACCCCATACCCATACGCACTGTCTGTATAAATGGTGACTCTTTTACCTGTAGCTAATTTACATGCAGCTGTTAATGCTTTTATCTCTGCCAATTGGGCAGAGCAAGGTTGGTCAAGGCTCATGGACTGAACTTTTGTATAGGTGCCGTCGGGGTCAGGCCGGACCACTCCATATCCTGCTTTGTTCCCCGTCTCACCTCTGACGCATGATCCGTCAACAAACAATGTTAGATCGGATAGGATTGGGTGATTGTTTAAATCCTCCCTTACTTTCATGAAGGCGTCCGTCTCCTTGAGACAATCATGGGGCTCACCTTCTGTTGGCAATACCATTCTTGTGGCCGGGTTGATCGTGACACAACGTTGCACTGTAAGGTCAGGTCCTGAAAGCAGAACTTCATAACCAGTGCGACGAGCTTGGGTTATCACGAAGCGTGGGCTTGTGAGCAGTGCATGCAATTGATGTGATGTATACAAGAAAATAGGGTGGCCCATAGTAATTACTGAGGCCTTTTTGTATGCAAATGCCGCTGCTGCCAAGCCTTGATAACAAGGAGGCAGGCCTTCTTCAACTCCATCTAATTTTGTACTGTAATAAGAAATTGGTTGTTTACCTGTGGGGGTGTCTTGCATCAATACTGCACATGCATACCCTTGTCGCTCTGCCACGTACAGATGAAATGGTTTGCCATAATCTGGATTGGCCAGAGCAGGAGCCGTTTGGAGATCTTGTTTTAGCAGCTGAAGCGCTCCCTCTGCCTCGTCTGTCCACTGTAACTGAGCCGACTGGTGTCCTTGGCCTGCGGCTTTAATAAGTGCTCTCAATGGAGCAGATTTGATGGCGTAATCACACACCCACGGTCTGCTGTAACCTGCCATGCCAAGGAAAGACAACATGTGACCAACAGTTTGAGGTTTGGGCAATTTGGTAATGGCTTCTATTTGGGACGGTGCGATAGACCTCTTGTCCCCACTGAGTTGCCTGCCGAGGTATTCTACTGTTTGTTGGCAGAATTGTAATTTTATGTTTACTTACTTTGTGTCCTCCTTCTGCCAATGCAGTCAACACCGTAATGGAGTCTTTTTCACACTGCTCTTTTGAGGCAGAACAGATCAAAATGTCATCAACATACATCAACATGGTGGATGGTAAGTCTAAGTGATTCAGATCATTTGCCAGCACACGATTGAAAATAGATGGTGAATGTACAAATCCTTGGGGTAATCGTGTGTACGTATATTGCTGACCTTTGTACGTAAATGCAAACAGATACTGGGAATCTGGATGCACAGGCACGCTGAAAAATGCTGAACACAGATCTATCACAGTGAACCATTTTGTACCCGGGGGTATGTTGCTTAACAGTGTATG
Source organism: Fundulus diaphanus (assembly GCA_037039145.1). Lineage (NCBI taxonomy): Eukaryota > Metazoa > Chordata > Actinopteri > Cyprinodontiformes > Fundulidae > Fundulus > Fundulus diaphanus. The sequence continues at coordinate 61,411,754 of CM073122.1, forward strand.
GGGGTCTGGTACTATCAGTATTTCTTCTGCTACAATGGCATTGATTAATCTTAGATCATGGACTAATCTATATTCATTACCGTTAGGCTTTTTTATGGGAAAAATTGGTGTGTTACAGGGGCTTACTGTCCGTTTTAGAACGCCTACAGTTTCTAATCCTGTTATAATGGGCTGTATGCCTTCTACTGCTTCATGTTTGAGGGGGTATTGTCTTTGAAAGGGTAATTTAGCATTTAATTTGGTGGTGAATTTGATGGGGTCAGCTGATTTTACTAAACCTACATCTGTTTTGCTTTTGGACCACACCTGCTCAGGAACTTGTTCTAATAGTGATGCGTGCTCCTCAGTCACCGCCATTTGTCTTTTCCCAGGCACTTTGATGTGTTCTGCTATTACTTCATCTGCTTGTGAAAATGAGATTTTGAAGAATAGTCCATCTTTTGATACACTAATCCGGTTCCATGCAGTATCGATCCATTCCGTGACTTTCTTGGCTTCTTGAATCATGGGACCCAGGTCATGCGACTCGTACTGGTCAGCAATCAGCAATGTGACATGCGGCACTGAGTCAGTGACCTGGAACCATTCGGCAATGTCTTTTTCAGGAAACTTGACAACGGCTGCGGCTCCTTGTGGCCCAACCATTATGTCAGCATATTGGATGACAGTTGTTTTGTTGTTAATTTCTTCATCCCAGCTTTTCTCGTAGTCTTCATGTTTCTGTCCTTTATCATAAAACATGGTGCAATGGAGGGGTAGGAAAGGCTCTTTGGATTCATCGTAGTGGTTCATTATCAGAGGTCTCCATGTTTCCCACTCCAATTGGAGGAAAGAAGTAGGTGACGTGAGTTTCATCCAAAATACTTGGTCTTCGGGGTCATGATTTTTCATTTGTAGGGTCATCTGTGGGCCCAGTGGCATCATGAAGGCTTTGCTGTTGTCAGTTGCATCAAAATAAATTCCATTTGGAGTGCATTTAATCTTTGCGTTGAGCTGGCATAACACATCTCTGCCCAGCAGATTAATTGGCGTATCTGCTGAATAAAGTAGTGGTGCATACACAGTCTTTTCTCCTATAATCATGGGAACTGGCTCAGTCATGGGTATTATTTGGGTCTTCCCAGAGAAACCTACTGTTCGAATCTTTGATGCTGAGAGAGGCAGACCAATTCCACTTTTTCCTATGCAGGAGTACGCAGCACCTGTATCAATCATGAATTGATGATGGCTGTCGTATATTGTGACATCAATTGTGGGTTCCGTTTGTGGGCATTGTGTTAATACAGGTAGAATGGCCTCTCTTTCAGGTTTCTCTGGGCACCCCTATTGCCAGTACGCTTCAGGCCCTGCTCCACCGTTGGCAGGTCCTGTGGCAGGGTGCTGGGGTCCCATCCATGGATTGGTTGGGCAGTCTCTTTGCATGTGTCCGACTTGTCCACATCCCCAGCACTGCAGCCTCAGCTGCTGTTGTCCCATGTCTGGACCCGCCTGGGGCATCCGCTGGTATTGTCCGTGAGGGGGCCTCCTCGGGGCTCCTTGTGGTCCTCTCCATCGTCCCCGCATGGGTGGCCCCCCTCTTCCTCTTCCAGTCATCACGTGCTGGGGACCTGTTCCTTGATTTAGATGCACATGGATGGGAGGGACCTGTTGAGTTTGGGCCCCTCCTGCAGGTGGTGCTGTTGGATACTGCATCTGCTGTGTGGGTGGAGGGATAGTGGGAGATATCACTGGGGCTTGTACGACTTCACCTCCTGCTGGTCCACTCTCACCTGTGGGAGCAGCTGCCACTGTCAGCGCGGCTTGATGTTTGGGCTTCTCTCTGTCTTTCTTTGCTTTTGTTAATTCTCCAATTTGCAGTTGGGCCAACTTTGTGGCCAGCATCTTGCTTTGGTCTTCAAGCGCTTGCTTTTCAGCTCGGTGCATGTTTACATAATGTATGACATGCTCCGAGAACGCAGGCCAGTCTATTTTTATGAGTCCCACCACTCCATCCAGTTTGGCCTGTACTTCTTTGGGCATGGCACCTTTGACGTACATTTTAAATAGTGCCTTGGTTGATTCTTGCTCATCCCATTCACTTCCTGTCTCTGCTTTCCACGTTTGTTGAAACTTGTGCAGAAACTGGGCTGGGCTCTCATCATCTTTTAGACATTCTTCTTTCAGCTTGGTTGGGTCTCTGCGTGAGGGGTATTTGTTTCTCAGGGCTTCCCATACTCGGGGTCTCATATGGTTGAAGGGTAACCCGTCACACCGGTGTCCGCGCATGACCCCTGGAAGCCCGGCCTCCACAAACACTTCTTTGGCTGCCGAGTGTCCTGCCATTTTTATTAGCAGTGCTTTGATGTCTCCCGCTGCCAAGTTGATGCCCCCCGTGATTTCTTCTAGCTTTTCTATCCATCTGTCTGCTCCGTCTGCCAGCGGCGTCAGTCTTCCTGCAAGCGTTATCATGTCCATAAATGACCATGGCATGTATCGGTCCTCATTAGGTCCTTTGGAAATTAAGGGCATGATCTTTGCCTCCTGCCCCTGTGCTGCTGCACGTAGATGTGCCTGCGATCTCGTTTCCATTGCGTGATTGTGGTGCTTTTCCACCTCCACGTCCACCTCAAGTTCAGTTGAGAGTTGTTTTTTCACACCTGAAAACATCGCTCTCCTTTCCGTGACCTCCCGAGGTCTTACAGCTGGGCCCTTCCCGCTCTGTCTGGTCCTACTGACAAAATGTGGGGATATTATGTCGTTCCCATCATCCAGACGTTCAGCTGTGTCCCACAGTTCCATATCTCTTTCTATTTTGTCCTCTTCCCCTTTTTCTGCTTCTGTGAGCATAGCTTTGATGTGCTGGTCTCAGGGTGGTCCGCGAGGTCAATCTGGGCTGCCTCCTCCATCCGCTGCTCAACCTCCTGTCTTTGCTTCTCCTCTCGTTGCTTTCTTGCGCACCTTTGTAATTCTTTTAGGTTTTCCTCATATTCCCTTACTTCTTTTCTCAGTCTTTCCACCTCCTCTTGTTCCTCTTTTTTCCGACTTTCTGCTTCCCTTTGTCTCTCCAAACGTTCCCTTTGTTTCCCCCAGCTGCGGAATAATGTAAGGCGCTCCTGCAATTCCTCCAGCTCTGCGGTTGTTCTTTCTTCCACCGATTCTGACCTTTCTTTTGGATTTGATTTTCTAAGTGCCTGAGGGAGAGTCGTGTGCCATCCGACTGATGCGGGCAAATGAGCCCTAGGAGGTGTCGGTGGGCTGGAGCAGGCACTATCCTCCTCCTCATCTAACGAGCAACTTGGCATCTCTTCTTGGCTTATATTTCCCCAATTTTCCTGCTGTCTATCTCTTTTTCCTTTTTCTCCCTCCCCCTCGTTATCCATTACTAATTTTAACCTCCCTGTGATTTTACCCCTACTAATTTTATCTGTACACACTGGGTACTGCCCTGCTGCAGGATGGTAAGGAGGTGGCTTAGAGGCAGTATACTCAGGTGCTGTTGGGTTTTTATTACTTTCGACTTTAAAATATCGCAAGATATCTCTCTGTTCAGCATGTTTCTGTTTTTTACGCAACTGCGTTTGGTCATTTCTTGCATCGTTATGCCGCAGCCTTTCTTCTACTTCATCATAGCATAACGGGTCAAAGCTACCTTCTATAGGCCAGCGGTTTTTCCCAGATGTTATTTTATGCCATTCCATCATGCATTTTTGAATTCTGCGTTTGTTAGAAGGATGTGTTATCATTACTAATTTAGCAGGCGTCAGTTCCTTAGTCTGTTTGCTCACGTTGGTTCCCATGGCACTCAGCAGTCAGCGGACACTGTGGCCTGTGTCTATTTACTTAGGGCTGAACGACTTTGGAAATAATCTAATTATGCTTCTCTTTGCTACTGTAATTTTAATGTGATTATTTCCAATCTAATTTTACTCACATACAAACAACAAATCTACTTTGTTTCCTTGCTATGCAGCTCAATTGTTAAAAGACTCACCGCATCTAAATTCAGAACAGCAATGATTGTGTTTTAACCTGACTATATTTTAACCTAGATTGCAATTTTTTACCTTTGTCTTCATTAATCATAGGTAAAGAAAGAATGGCCTATACCTAGAGTTGTTTGTACACAAGGACTAGTTACACCTAGAACCTTTATTGTTTCTATTAATCAGAATGTTATTCAATAGACTAGCTTTTAGTTAATTTGGACATTTAATCCTTGTTAACTTTAAGGTGCAGTCTACAGGCAAGTCTAGCTTTAAACTAATTGATCTGTATTTTTATGCTACGTATGATTATAGAGACTTCCAAATCCAGTAATAAAATTAGATTATCTCCCTGCTGCTATTGTCTTTCTTTTTAGGTGGAGGCAACCCCACTTTTAACGTTTTACCAACACCTAATGGACACATTTTAGTTTCCTAATTGTTAGTAGCTACAAATTGTAGACTCTGTGATTTTGGAAATTGCGTTTATATTAAGACTGCTATTAATTGTCCAGCCCAGCTATTTACTAACCCTCTTAGTCCCTATTTTGTCTGATTTTATCGGGTCCTGCTCTTTCCAATATAGATTTTTCCTTTTTTTTTAACTTTTTCACCTTTTTCGATCTGTTATATTTCAACAATCTAGGGTTAGGGTATTTCTGTTATGCTGAACTTCTTGTTTTATCCTTTGTTTTATAGTTTTTATTATATATATATTTTACTACTACCAATTCTTATTGTTTATCATTATCTTATCTTTTTATGTTTTATTGCTTAAATTTTATTTTGTTCTATACTTTGTTTCTTTCGAATATATATCTGTATCCTTATCACTGTCAATTTATTATTTATTATTATCTTATTTCTATGTATTATTATTATAGTTCCCCTTCCCCTTATTTCCCTTTTTAACAATTAATCTACACTTTACACAAACTAACACAGACAGACATATATTTTAGCTCTCACCTATTGCACTTCTTGTGCTTTACTCTGCAGGCTTATATTATTCTTACAATAACTTTCCTCACTGTCTCTTACAGTGGCATACGCGTTTTTCCCAGCTTCCAGGCCTCACTTCCTCGCTGGGCAAGTGAGGGACGTCTCCTTCGAGCGGTACTCCTTACACTGACTATCGCTTAGCCAGGCCTCATTAATCATCAATACTTTTGCACAACTTCATAGCACACTTCGACTATCACTTAGTCACCAATACCCTTATTCTGCCACAAATATGAACCATACACTAAATGCATCCACTGCTCCGAGCGGCTGTCTCATCAGACTTATGTCAATCACTTTGACCGGTCTGTCCCTACTTCTCTACCTATTATCTATTTCAGATACAAAACAGTTCTTTGCATCAATCAATACCTTACACAAAAATGCATGTTTTTCGTTAGCCATATATTCATGCACATATACTTTTTCATCAATTGATACCTTAAACAAAATTGCAGCAGTTTACATTAGCCATATATTCAACACTTTAAACAAACATGCAGCCACATACAATTAGCCATATATTCACATACACATAAAACAACAATGCAGCCACATACACTTAGCCATACATTCACACACACACACACACCTCTGGACCGCTCTCCAGCCTATTCTGTTCTTCTTTTATGTTATTTTTGTATATATTCTTCTTGTTATGTTATTGTTTTGTGTATGTTACTAAATTTAGATTGCTAGGTTCTTTTAGGAGAGCTGTGTGATTCCTGACGTCCACTAGCCGCCTGCCGGAGGCCGGTTCCCCACAAATTTAGATAATTGTAACAAATTAGTATCTCACCTGTATTGGTGGATTCTTAAGGGCCCTTGGGGTTCCTGGCGTCCAACCGGTGGCAGCAGTCGTCCGGGATCACGCTTCCTCCTGGCTCGCCAAAATGTTGTGGATGGGCCTCCCCACAATGTAATGATTTGCACTAAGTTCTTCAAAAATTCTAAGTTCTTGGTAAGGCAGTTAAAAATATCCAACAGTAGTCAAAAAGTGAACAAAGGTAGCTGAGTCTCAGTCCAGGGTGGTTTATTGCAACAACACAAGACAACCACACTTGAGATGTTCTCCGGACAACATCTGACAATATACAGAAAGCGGTCAGTTTAAATACATTCTCTGGATCTTGGGGCTCCTCCTTTGAGCCCCTCCCATTTTACATAATTTCCATTGCTTTTTCCACGGATATCTTTAATTTTTTACCTATCAGTGGAAACTTCCATAGGGTGTGCTTTTTTAAAAACATGGTTACACATCACAGCTCCTCCCAATCATGGCCCCTCGCTACTGCTCATTTCCATATGGTTACACGTCATTACCTTTTCCGAACCTGGACCATGCATTTTCTGTGTTCATTTTGCAGTCTTTCATGTTCTGTTTTACATTGCAAATGGCTTGCCCTTTTGACCCAGAGGTTTTTCAATGTCCCCTGGTTAATTCCATTGACCCCCTGTCTCTCACTCTGGACTTGTAGCGTGACACACACACACATGTTTCTTAGGTGAATGTTACAGCACACCTTATAAACATGGTGATAAGAATATATTTATTATAAGATATTCATTGTGAGATATTAATCCACTACAGGAGCAGAACGATTAAGCTTGGTGCTTTAAAACGAACTCCTTTTGAAATGTCCGGGACCGGATTTTAGCGAGGCTAATAGTATTAAGGCTAGCGTGAGCTACCTGTTAGCCCTTTTGTTCTAAACACCATGTGTCCAACGGTTTACAAAATATTTCCCAATAAACATTTTAACTTCACCCTCAGCTCGCTGCCCAAACCTGTCTTTTGCCTCATGTGTGAGTTTTGTCCACTTTGGCCGTTCCAGGAAGAAGCGTTGGAAGCAGGGAAGTCGTTGGTTTGCCTCTTGGCAGGCTAGCGCTTAGCTTTGCAGCAGCATGTGGGCTAACCACAGCGTGTGGAGGGAATGGAGGCCTGTAGGCCCTCCAGGCAGTCTCTGACTCCGTTGCAGTTCGACTTAAGCAGATTTCTCCCCAGCTCCTGTGCCGGCTTTTCAGCTCTGCGTTGCCTGGAACCAGCTCCGTCTGGGGTCGCTTCCCAGTACAGGCTGAGAAAGCAAAACAAAGCTGGCATAGACGGATTCCTTCACGTCGGCATCTGTTTTTAAGCAGAAGTGAGAGACTTATCTTTGAATCGGCTGGTAGTTTCTCCCTATGCCAGGGATGAACTGAGTTTCAGAAAGGCTCATTCTCACGCTGCTTGTGGCCTCTCCCAGGCCCCATGCGTGGCTCCTGCAGGCTTCCAGTCATATGGCTGCTGAGGAAGGAGACCCCCCCCCTTTCCTTGAGTGCTGGTCGTCTGTTGATGGAGGAGTGTGAGAAGTCGCAGGAGAGAAGAGAGAGTCTGTGTCTGTGGGAGGAAGGTTTTATAGCAAGAGAGAACCCCTGCTGGGAAGAAGGGCCGTCCTAGCTGTGAGGGTCTCATGTTGCAGCCAGAGTGGAATTCCTTTGTTAAACTCTTCCACTATTCAGAATTCAATCTGAGATCAATTATGTATCATGGTGTTATTATTGCATAACACTGTGTTGACCCTCCATTTATTAATGAACATGACTTTTTTTCCTTTGTTGTCACTGTTAATATTCTGAGTGGGTAGCATGCACCTATTGTTTAAGAACAATGCGATCATGGTAAAACGCACCTTTCAAAGGGAGGGGAGGTTAGCACATGTCAAAGTTAGTCCTTTGACAAATATACAAAAAAGCTCAATAATGGCCATATGTTGCAGTTCAAAAAGCCCGGTTTTCATAAAACTTTGCTTATCCTTTATGATATGGCTTCTCATATTGAAAATAAGAAACAGAATCTAACTGTTGTATCATAAAGACATAGGCCTCGCTGTTTCTTGGTTCCTTCACCGTCACCAAGGACGAGCCTGTGTTTATGTCCATCCCACAAATGGCACTGTACACCACCTTAATGCATCATCTGGTACATAGTCATGTTGGAGGAGGCAGGCGCCTGCTCCAAACTGTTCCCACAAAGTTGTGAGCGTGGAATTGTCCAAGATGTCTTGGTCTGTTTAAACATTCAGAGCTCCTTTCACTGGAACTAAGGGGCCAAGCCCAGCTCCTGAAAATCAGCCCCTCACCATAATCCCCCCTCTGCCAAACTTTACACTTGGCATAATGAAGTCAGACAAGCACCGTTCTCCTGGCAACCGCCAAACCCAGACTCGTCCATCAGATTTCCAGATGGAGAAGCATGATTTTCTCAAAGCATGAAGCAAGCGTGTTGGAGACACGTTCCAAAGAACGTGTCTCCAACACTTTGCATTGCACTTGGTGATGTATGGCTGAGATGCAGCTGCTCGACCATGGAAACCCATTCCATAAAGCTCTCTGCACTGTTCTTGAGCTGATCTGAAGGTCACACGAAGTTTGGAGGTGTGTAGTGTTTGACTTTGCAGAAAGTCGGCAACCTCTATGCTCTATGTGCTTCAGCATCCACTGACCCCGCTCCGACAGTTTACGTGGCCTAACAATTCGTGGCTGAGTTGCTGTCGTTTCCAAACACTTCAATTTTCTTATGATACAGCAGTTGACTGAGGAATATTTAGGAGCGAGGAAAGTTGACAACTGGATTTGTTGCCCAGGTGGCATCCTATCACAGCTTCATGCTGGAATTCACTGAGCTCCTGAGAGCGACCCATTCTTTCACAAATGTTTGTGAAAACAGTCTGCATGCATAGTTTTTATACACCTGTGACCATGGAAGTGATTGGAACACCTCATTCCAATAATTTGGATGGCTGAGCAAATACTTTTTGCAACATAGTGTATATACTTATGTTGGGTTATGTCTTTTAATTTGAAATTCCACATCAAATTCCACATCAAATCTTAATGAGCTTTGTTGAGCAGCATCTGGAGGTGTTCTACTGTCATGCTGAATCAAAAATGTTCACTTAAAACGTAAGGGTTAGTAGCAACATTGTCAGCAACTTAGGTCATAGTGAATATATAGAGAGATTTTGAAGGGCTTTTACTTTGAAATTCCACATCAGATGTGGATGAAATTTGTTGAGCAACATCTGGAGGTGTTCTACTGTCAGGCTGAAGTGACAGTATCCCCTGAAAATATAAGGTTTAGTAGCAACATTAACAGTATCTTAGGTAGAATTGACTTAATGTAGAGATTTTGGAAGGCTTTAATTTAGAAATTCCACATCATGTATATGGAAAATATAAATTTCCATATACGCCAGCAGACATGAATAATAAAAAATATTACATAAAGCTGTAAGAAATTATTTCAACTAACTGAATTCGATATGTGTAAAAAAAAAACAAAGAATAAAATAGGTTGATAAACGTCAAACACATTGCTTTTATTTTGGAAAGTAGTCTCAAGCATTACTACCGTAATGCATGGTGCTCGCATGACCAACAAAACCAGTTGAGGGCTGGCATGACTCCAGTAAACTCAGCCATGTTCATTGCAAAATCGCCTCACTTTTCTTTCGGAAAATCCTATTACTCCCCCTCTCACCTGGGAGATCTCCACTGAGATTTGTATGGATGACAAGCCTTGTTTTGCCGTTTCTAAAATCAAATCTGTGTAAGGTTCTAAAGACATTTTATTCTGAAAAATTTGGTGCTTTTTGCCAAACATACGTGACCACTTTCGGTCTCGGAATATGAACAAACAAGCCTTTTTTTCGTTTCTGTTTAAAAGCATTTTTGTTTTTTGTTGCCCGAAATGGAAAATGAAATTCAAATCATTTTTCAAATTTCACTTTTCCCTTTTTGACAATGAAAAAGAGAAACGCTTTGTATTTCGATTTTCATTTTTTTATTTAAAACAAAAGTCAAATCGCCATTTGTTTTTGTTTTTTTAGTTCGTGTTTCTGAAACGAAAATCAAATGACCAAAAGATACACGGACCTTTTATAAAAAGTATTAAAAGTGTGATTATTACAAGACAAATCCTTTGTGCTATATTAACATTTTGAATGATAAAGATTTTTAATTTGTTGGTAATTTTCGCTGAATAAAAATAAAAAGTCTCCATTTGCATCAACCACCTGTGCTGTGGGCCAAATAATTTTTGAAGTGAAGTTGGGGACCACACAAAATCATTCTAAGGATCACAAATGTCGCCTGGACACCTCTGCTGTTGATAAACATCTGTAGGGAACACAGTTACTGGATCTAATTCTAAAAATTGTTAAACCATCCATGATGTCTGTGCAAGCACCTGGGATAATTTTAGCAGATAACCAGAAAGTGACTTTTACTCAGTTATTTCTATTATTTCACCATCAAATTAAAAACTTACTAAAGACCGGATAGCTTTCAAACCTCTGTCAGTCAGTGACTGCTTCCCTAAATTGTGACTACACTCTCATAATGATATATGTAGACTGGAGTGATTTATTGAGAGTAGTGATGGGTCGATGAGGCGTCATGAAGCGTTTCGACACACTGCCAAACTGTATTGATACTGTGCCGATACTGTGTCACTGAATACTGACACCTGCTGGACCTTAAAAATCCCTACAGGCAACCTGGTTGACAGAGTTAACTGACACTGATTTGATGACCAACTATACACAATATTTACAATTTAAGTCATTGTATGTTGCATTGTATTGTTTTATATTTTCATTTGAATTAAACATATATTTGATTTTTTTAGATACAGTCAGTAAATAATGTGAACGAGAATGCTTGTGGACTGGCTTTTTTATTTATCTATTTAACAAATTTTTTGCTGCCATGTCCTTTAAATGTCACACACACACACACACACACTGTTGATCGGGCGCTGTGTTTAGTTACCTGACTGATATCATCTGTTCTGAAATCGGAAATGCTGAGTATGACAAAGGGAGGAAGAACTACTCAGAGTAGCAGCTTTCTACTAAGGGTAGATCAGCCGTTTTTTCTGAAACGACACTCAGAACAAAGACGCACAGCGCAACCCGCCCAACCATAAAGGCGTCTGCCCAACCCATCCATCAGTGGTGCGCTCCGATCAGCACCTGGCGCTCACAGAGCGAGACTGTGGACCATCACACCAGAGTTGCAAAATGGTTAAAAATGAACCATTATTAACCGTTATTTTGTTTACAGTTCAGCTTGGATTTTTATTTACTGCGTAGCATAGCTTTGCTGTGCGCGAATGCACACGCGTGCAGCTTAGAGGGAACAGAAACAGTTTGGCGCGTCAGTCAGTTCGAAACTATGGGGTGCCCCCAGGGACATATATCAAAATTAACTTCCATATACACATGTTAAATTAAACTCTTCCATATAATATAGTGAAAACCGTGCATAAACACTAGTGAAAAGCTCTCACACACACTAGTGAAAACATTTACCTCTTATATAACCTACTGAAAACCGTGCACTAACACTAGTGAAAAGCTCTCACATAAACTAGTGAAAACATTTACCTCTTATATAACCTACTCAAACGTTCTCATACAAAGTAGTGAGAACTGTTCATATAAACTGGTGAAAAGCTTTACCTTTCATATACACTACTGAAAAGCTTTCATAAACACTACTGAAAAGCTTTTATATACACTACTGAAAAGCTCTCACACACACTACTAAAAAAGCTTTCATAAACACTACTGAAAAGCTTTCATAAACACTACTAAAAAGCTTTTATATACACTACTGAAAAGCTTTTATATACACTACTGAAAAGCTCTCACACACACTAGTAAAAAAGCTTTTATATACACTACTGAAAAGCTTTTATATACACTACTGAGAAACTCTCACACACACTACTAAAAAAGCTTTTATATACACTACTGAAAAGCTTTTATATACACTACTGAAAAGCTCTCACACACACTACTAAAAAAGGTTTGATATACAGTACTGAAAAGCTTTTATATACACTACTGAAAAGCTCTCACACACTACTGAAAAAGCTTTTATATACACTACTGAAAAGCTTTTATATACACTACTGAAAAGCTTTCATACACACTGCTGAAAAGCTCTCACACACACTACTGAAAAGCTTTCATACATACTACTGAAAAGCTACGGATTTCAGTTGAAACGGAAGACATTTCACTTGAAACGGAAGGCATTTCAGTGAAACAGGAAGGAATGTCACTAACCCGGAAGTTATTATAAACAGAGGTCATTCCGGTTAGCTCTGTACATTTTGTGCAATCTCCGGCCGAATAAAATTATTGATTACTGCTGAGTAGTGATGGGTCCGGCAACACCGATGCGTCGGCGCATGCGTCGAGCTCATAGAGCAAAACCCGTGTCGATGCGCGGGGAAAGTCACGTGATCGATACAGGAACTGTTTCGAACTGACGGACGCGCCAAACTGTGTTTATAAGCAGTGTTCTGTTCCCTCTAAGCTGCGCGCGTGTGCATTCGCGCATCTGGATTCAGCACGCACATCAAAGCTATGCTGCGCAGTAAATAAAAGCCAAGCTGAACTGTTCGTTTTTTTTTTTTACCATTTTACAACTCTGGTGAGATGGTGTTCCGTAGTCTCGCTCTGTGAGTGCCAGGTGCTGATCGGAGCGCACCACTGATGGGTTTGGCAGACGCCTTTATGGTTGGGCAGGTTGCGCTGTGCGTCTTTGTTCTGAGTCTTGTGTCAGAAAAAACGGCTGAACTACCTTGAGTGGGTTGTACATCACTCTGTCATACTCAGCGTTTCTGATTTGAAAACAGATGATATAAGTCAGGTAACTAAACACAGCGCCCGATCAACCATGAGTTGAACGTGAACACGAGCATGAAAAAAAGCCCGATCAATGGAACGCAAATAACGCGATTCACCATGGCAACGACAGGAAATGAGCTTGGAAATGCGCATGTCCTGCGAGTAGAATTAGAAATCTTTAAAGAAGGCATATGGACAATATTAAACCATAAGAAACAATGCCGTTGCTGCTGAAAACCGCAAGAGAAAATTAATTATATTAATATATAATAATAATAGTAATTGTTGAAAAAGTCTATGCATGCGCAATATGAAAGTTATGTGATGGAGAATTAAAGCTGTTTTCTCACACTTCACTAGTTCAACACAAAAGGTGTGTGTGTGTGTGTGTGTGTGTGTGTGTGTGTGTGTGTGTATGTGTTTGTGGAAGGGGGGGGGGCAATCATTACTAAAAGCATTGAAAGGACATGGCAGCAAATCATGATAAAGTACAGCTTAACCAGGCAAGGTTAAGTTAAAAGTTTTATGTTTAACAGTACTCAACTAAAGCATTATTGCCTATATTCAACATATGCAATTAATGATGGGATGGTGTGTGTTATTGAAATAACTGATATGTTCATCTTTGTGCCATTGTTCACCAATCCTTCTAAAAATGAGTTGACACTGATTGTCTTGTAGATGTTTAATCTGCCAACCTCACTTTATATTAACAACATAGGCTATATGGAATGGAAATTTAGAGCTGGAAGTGCCGAAATTTGATACAGAATAAATTATTGCTTTCATTCTGCATAGTTATTTTATTAATCTTGTGGGTCTCTGACTATGGAACACCTTTAAAGTGTAACTGAATAACATTTCTGACAGCGCAACATACAGTTTCCTCTGAGAGATTTTCTGTGTCTCCTACGTTATTAATAAGCTGCCGTTGGCATAAAAATGAAGAGCAGCACAAAGAAATTGTTCAGAACTGAGAGCGTTCCTTCGTTGTCTTAGAAAAGCGATGTGCGGCTGAGGATATTGAAATAAATCATCTGACGACCCCAAATGAGCCCTAGCCAGGACCATCTTCACAAAAGCTGTCTCCCCCTACTTCAGGCATGTTATTGGGCATGTTTGTTGTTTATAAATCATGTACTAAAATGCCAATTTGTTCTTTTTACATAACATTTGGCAACATTTGACATCGAAGTGGGCAGGCAGACCAAAAGTGCCAGCTAATGCCATCCAGGAGGTGCACAGATACTTGGCAGAGGGTCCCAAGATCCTATGATATACTGGAAAAACGAAAAGACAGTCTGTCCAAACCTCTTCCGCTTTTCATTACAATTTCTCTGAACTCCAGCATCATCTGTGCTTCATCGGGTGTTTTCTACTGCTGGAGAAGTGATATCAAAAAAGCGTAACAGATTCAATATTCAATATCAAAACGTCGAAACAACTTATTTTTTTGAATAAAAATTTGTAAAAAAAAAAAAAAAAAATGCCAGTCCACAAGCATCCTCATTCACAACATTTTTACTTAGAGGTTATTACGTTATGATACAGGTTCACATTATGTATTGACTGTATAAAAAAAATCAAAGATATTTTAAATTAAAATGAAAATATGAAATAATACAATGCAACATACAGTGACTTAAATTGTATTATTGTGTATACTAGGTCATCTAATCAGTGTCAGTTAACGCTGTCAACTAGGTTGCCTGTAGGGATTTTTAACGTCCAGCAGGTGTCAGTATTCAGTGACACAGTATCGGCACAGTATCAATACAGTTTGGCAACGTGTCGAAACACTTCATGACGCCTCATCGACCCAACACTACTGCTCAGCTACCCGCTGAACACCTCACAGAAGCAGGGGTATTTCTCAACTTTATTTTGGCTTCAACGGAGACCCTGTTCCGGATCCTGTCAAATGCTACAACGCTAAACCGCTATTTCAGTAGTGTATATAAAAGCTTTTCAGTAGTGTATATAAAAGCTTTTTTAGTAGTGTGTGTGAGAGCTTTTCAGTAGTGTATATAAAAGCTTTTCAGTAGTGTATATAAAAGCTTTTTTAGTAGTGTGTGTGAGAGCTTTTCAGTAGTGTATATAAAAGCTTTTTTAGTAGTGTGTGTGAGAGCTTTTCAGTAGTGTTTATGAAAGCTTTTCAGTAGTGTATATAAAAGCTTTTCAGTAGTGTTTATGAAAGCTTTTCAGTAGTGTTTATGAAAGCTTTTCAGTAGTGTTTATGAAAGCTTTTCAGTAGTGTATATAAAAGCTTTTCAGTAGTGTATATAAAAGCTTTTCAGTAGTGTTTATGAAAGCTTTTCAGTAGTGTTTATGAAAGCTTTTCAGTAGTGTATATAAAAGCTTTTCAGTAGTGTATATGAAAGGTAAAGCTTTTCACCAGTTTATATGAACAGTTCTCACTACTTTGTATGAGAACGTTTGAGAAGGTTATATAAGAGGTAAATGTTTTCACTAGTTTATGTGAGAGCTTTTCACTAGTGTTTATGCACAGTTTTCACTATATTATATAGAAGAGTTTAATTTAACATGTGTATATGGAAGTTAATTTTGATATATGTCCCTGGGGGCACCCCATATGAAACAGTTCCTGTATCGGTCACGTGACTTTCTCGTGTCGATACACGCATCGACACGGGTTTTGCTCTATGAGCTCGACACATGCGCCGACGCATCGGTGTTGCCGGACCCATCACTAATTGAGAGTTATTATATAGTATCACTTTCAAATGACAGAGGTCTGAAAAGGACAGTGAATTGTATTGTTTAGAGCATGTTTTTGGTACCGTTTCTTTTAAAAACAGCAGCACTCCAAATACTGTGCGAGCTGCACTTCAGCAACCACTCCTGTTTTAGACTTCTAGTAGGTGTCGAAACATTTTCAGAAAAACTGAGTGAAAGTCCGGTTTAAGCCTGTTTACTGTTGCGATGACCCGGATAACTGAGAATTGGCACTGACATGATGAAAGTGTAGTATGTAGTATTTACATAACATAGACTGTTATATTCACAAACAACATTCTATGAAATGGGCTGGTGGTCTATAGGATTGTCAGCAGTGGTGTTTATGTGATCTTGTTTATGCGTGTCTGAGGAGGGGCGTGTGTGAGTGCGAAGGTGAGATGGATCCGATCCCAATTATTCCAAGTAATCAGACACCATATGTGTGTCTGATTGAGACAGTCAGAGCAGGGGATCGAACCGGCAACCCACAGGATGAACTCCCTTACTCTTGCGCCACTGATGTCATTCCTCAAGACAAGCGTCCTCTCTGAGCGCACAGACTGGGGAGTGTTCAAAGCAATCCTGTAAGGATTGACACTTTAAAGAAATATGAGAAATGGTAAATGATAAAAATACATAATTATAAATGAAACATAAATAAATAAAAATAAAAAGAATGTTTCTATGACTGTACATGGAAGATTGTCTTGGATATTTTTAAGGAATAATCCACTGGGATTAATATTTCAATCACCCATCTAAAAATAAAATAAGGCGGAGCCTGTCTGAACCCTGTCTATTTACTGTGTTGGAGAGTGTTGCTGCAGGTTCCCGGGGCAAACACTTCCTTCTTCACACTGTTTTCAGTGACAGAGTTTATATTTACTCACTAAATGTCAGGATGCAGCTTGTAGGCTGCAGTCTGAGCCTCGCTGCCTCTCTCCCTTCCCTGCTCAGAATAATTGGTTCCACCTGTCAGGCTGCAATTAACCCTCACTGCTCTCACCTGGTTCCACCCTTATTTAAGACTCACCTCATTCTGCTCTCGTCGCCGGTCCGTAGTGTTCACTCCTGCTCAGTCTCAGCCAGTATTCATTGTCAGCTCTGTTTTGTTACAGTCAGCCTGAAGAACGTTGCTTCTAGTTGGTTTTGGTTCAAGTCACTTCTCTCAGACTCTGCTCAGCTCTGCTCCATCAGACGCTCTCAAGTCCTGCTGCTCGGTTCCATGCTCTCAAGTTCTGCCACTCAGTTCCACGCTCTCAAGTCCTGCTGCTCGGTTCCATGCTCTCAAGTTCTGCAACTCAGTTCCACGCTCTCAAGTTCTCCAGCAGTTCCTCGTGCTCAAGTTAAGTTCCTCGGTCTCAAGTTCTCCAGCAGTTCCACGGTCTCAAGTTCAGTTCCACGGTCTCAAGTTCTCCAGCAGTTCCACGGTCTCAAGTTCTCCAGCAGTTCCACGGTCTCAAGTTCTCCAGCAGTTCGTCGATCTCAAGTTAAGTTCCACGGTCTCACGTTCACCAGCTGCTCCACGGTCACAAGTTCACTTCCACGGTCTCAAGTTCTGTTCCTCGGTTCCAAGTCCACGGTTCTGATGTTCTGGTCTCAAGTCCACGGTTCTGATGTTCTGGTCTCAAGTCCACGGTTCTGATGTTCTGGTCTCAAATCCTCGGCTCTGGTGTTCCATCCTGGTCTCTAGTCCTCGGTTCTGATGTTCTGGTCTCAAGTCTTCGGCTCTGATGTTCCGTCCTGGTCTCAAGTTCTCGGTTCCTGTGTTTCGTCCTGGTCTCAAGTGCTCCGCCCTGGTCTCAAGTCTTCGGCTCCAGAGTTCCTCCTGGTCAGTCTCTCCGCACTCCTCCTGCCGGCCAGCTTCTGCACCCTTCATCTCCGTCCATAAAGACTCTGGTTCATCTCATCATCATCATCCACAATGTTCAATAAACTCACTTTAAAGAACTTGCTCTGTGTGTGCGTCCTGTGTCCGGGTTCATCCTAAGACAAATCATGACACTAAATATTAATATTTACACCTTTATATCAGATATTGTGTCTCAGCCATTGTGGAGGCGAGGAGAACACGTTAATAAAAAAAGATTTTTACCACAGTGAAATAATTTTTATCTGCTTAATTTCACAGGATTCACAGACTACGGTCACTGGTAGGAACGGTAAGCGTTCACTGAGCTAGAGGTCCCTGGAGCGACTGTAGGTGCGAGGGATAGACCGGTCCTTCTTATGGCTGTTTTCAATCACGGACTAAATATCAATACTTACACCTTTTATATGAGGTCTTTTGTCTCAGCCATTGCAGAGATGATGACACGTTAATAAAAACAATTTAACTGCAGTGAAATTGTTTTATTCTCTGGCTTACTTTCCGGGCTGTCTCAACGGTGCGAGTTGTCAGACCTCGCCCAGCTTGAGCTTGCCTGGAGCGGCCAACACTCACAAAGCACTCACTAAGCTTTATATTTAGATATTTTGCCTCAGCCTTGTCGGGAGCTCGGAAAACACGTTAATCAAAAAGATTTTAACCACAGTGAAATTATTTTATCGGCTTGATTAGGCGCGGACTTCCTCGCTGCGGCCAGCAGTGAGCTTGAGAGCATTGACCGAGATCAAGCATCTGTAGAACAGCCAGAGCTGCTATAGCAAACCGCTGCCTCGCCCAGGGGATAATAGACAATATTTAAAGCAATATTTAAAGCTTTATATTAGATATCTTGCCTCAATCATGGCAGAAGTGAGAACACATTAATAGTTTAAAATATTTTTTTAACTGCAGGGATTTTACTTTTATGGCTTTGATTGTGTGCTTACTACCAGGCAGCGGTCTGCTCCACTAGCGGAGCGAGGGTGAGGCTTGGCCGTGCTTAAGCTCCTTTCAGCGGCCACCTCTGTGGAAGCACCCCGCTGCTACCCCCGGGTGCTTTATACAGAAAGACAGGCCGGCAGTAGGGAACGGCAGACAGCTACTGCCTTGTACCGCATAAGGTTGAATTGTTGAACTTGAGAAATGTAAGTAACCAACGTTAATATCTCAAAATAGCATTTAATTCTGAAGTATAACACATTTTATCAACAAAAACCTAATCTCCTCTATAAAACTAAATATTCTGTGCCAGGCAGGAGTTCTGAAGACTGCTGGAAAGATGGAAAAGCAAAGACTGTAGGTCACAAAAATTCAGATTCTTAGCCACAGCCGTCTGAAAAAGGTGAGAGTGTCACTTTTACCATTATTTCGTTGTTATTGTTGCTTTCATTTATTTTCGACCATTTGAGGCAGTTGCTACTCTTGTTTAGACCTTTGCGTAGTTATAATAGTATGATTAAGGTTCCACAAAATAATACTGTTATTCATTTGACTATTTCTACTTCTAGAATTAGGATAAAGACAAATAAAACAAAGGAACACAATTTACATTGGTTTTAATGTTCATAGATTTCAACACTGTCCATTAATAAATTAGTATAAACCAGGGCCGGAGCTAGCAGATTCAGAGGGCAGAGAATTTCCAAAGTATCTAACATATTCTACCTCCTGCAATGGAAGGGAAAAATTGTTATGGGCTGGCTGATATACAGCAGGTCAAAAAAGGCCATATTCTGGCTGCAGTGCTTGCTGTTCTCTTATGAAGAAAGGATCATATCAAAATATCCAGTATAAAATACAGAGATTTGTGTGTGTGGTGTGTTGGCGACAGGTGTAGAGGGGGGGCCCAAAAAGACTGTGTTGTCCCGGGCCCTAGCAAAGCTGTCAGCTGGCCGGCCTGCAGGTGTAACTATTAGCATGTTTACCACTTTCTGTAGGTTAACTAAGCCTGGTTTATCACTTCACCATGTTCTTAGTATACCCCCCCCCCTGCCTGCACTTGGTTGTGTGTTGGTTGCTTAGCACTGACCTTGCTTGAAGAAGGAAAACTGAAAGCTTACAAAAAGGTTGTATTTTCTGTCTAAACTTGGTCTAAATTTCTCCTGCACTTGGTTGTTTATATTATTTTAAAGTGAATTTGACTTTCAAAGTTTACCAAAATCTAAAAAATGTCATTCAAATTGCATGTGCTTTGTTTTACTTTTTACTTATACTTTTCATTACATTATTTGAGTACATCTATTTTTACAGTAATTTTCATACTTAAGTACAAGACATTTCAGATACTTTAAGACTTTTACTCAAGTAACATTCCAGTCAGTTACTTGGACTTTTACCAAAGTCATATTTTGGAGAAGTACTTATACTTTTACTTGACTCCGAGATTTCAGTACTTTATACAACACTGTTCAGTTCTTCTGGGCTTACTCACAGAAAACCTTCTCATTTCTACTTGCCCTGTGGCGAATCACTGAAAAGAGGGGTGTTCCCTCTCAAGTCAGCTCGGTTTGGACTTACTCTTCAGTAGAGCCCCAAGAACCCGAGCTGGCCCTGAAAAGAAACTGCCCCTGAAACACTCAAAAGTGAGCGGAGTGGTGAGGTGCACATCCATTATAAGCCAGTGGAACTGGGCCTTTCAGAACAAACCTGAATGGTTCTCATGGTTTGGTGATGCAAATCTAGAGGTTTGTAGGCAAGGGCCATGTCCGCAGAGATCTGACAATTCAAAGTGAGGAGCTGCTGCTGCCTTGTAACTTGCTGGAATGTTAAAGTAGATCTGGTCATGTGTATGTACTCTCTGGTTGGAAACTTTATGAATTCTACATGGTTAAAATCTTCAGCCAAGATCACAGCTGCTTCTGGATTAGTATGGTTATCTAAGAGACCCCGGAGATGACTTTGAAATGCATGTTGGGATTCCTCCTTCTCGATCCTGGGTGTTTCTGCTACTCCTGTGTTTTGGTGCCATCTTAAGTTCGTGTCAGGATATGGGGACTCTCTGCGGGTGGGCTGGTGTTTGTCTGCTGCAGCAACTGGGAGCTGCACATTTTTTACCCTTCTCAAAATCTCAGGTCACAAATTGGCACATACTGTACACCTAATTCACACAAACATGGCTACTCTAAACACATGAACACACACCTTCACACAAACACACACCTACAATCAAAATGGTTAAATGTCATACAAACACAGATTTCTATCTTGATGCCAAAAGAAATCCTGATTTGATAAAGTCAGTCATGCAATTAGGAAACCATCTCCAGGTATCCATTTTGTAAAGAAAAGCTGCCCCTGGCATTTGTACGCCACTTGCTTCTTAATATGTATTCCTGAAATACCAGAACAGGACATGAATAAAAAAACAAAACAAAATCATAACAACAATGAATTATGAATTTAAATATTCCAAGGTGTAGATCAGAGGTCACGGATTAGCGGACCAGGGTCCGGATCCGGACGCACCTGCTGGCTAATCCGGACCCAACCTGATTCAAAACATTTATATATTACTGCATGTTGTCCGACGACAGTGTCTAACTCAGGGGTTAAAGTTCTCCGTTGCTACGACGGATTTCCGTCATTTGGAAATTGAGCGCAAAAAGTCCCGTCCAGACTTTTTATTCAAGGTTTTGCACTGAAGCTGCTCTCAACCAATTAAACCTGGCAGAGCCGAGACATTAGCCAATCAGAAAGAGAGTAGGGCGGGTCTTTGCAAAGCGGACATTGCCAGTCTGAGGTTTATCGGTGTTCAATCATTTTAACTTTTGGAAGAACATCTCAAACTGACCACAAATGGTATGAATGAAAGTAGCGGTGGTCAAAGGTTTTCTTTGGATTAATGCAAACCAGCAGGTCAGAAAGTTCAGCGGATAAAACAGTTGACAATGACTTCCCTCGGTAAGCGTTTCTGTCGCTGCTCCCGCAGTTAATGAATGAGTTATTTCCACCTGTGGCCATGTCGTCTGTCAGCGTTTATTCCCTCGCTGATAAACGCGGCGACCAACCAGGGATCTCCTCGTCATTCGCTATTATGTTTTATTTAAAACTAGGGCTGGGCAAGTTAAGGCGTTAATTTCGTGTTAATTCATTAGACTATTAACGGCGATATTTACTTTAACGCTGGTTAACGCATGTTGCTCACATGCTTTTATTTTGTGAAGGTCTGTTGCTGCGGTGTAGGGGTTTGAATCAGAACAGTAGGTGGCGATAATGCACCAATAACCTCGCTGTCAGCCCAGCCTCGGATTCAAAGTGGAAGAAAGGTGCTGGCCGGAAAAAAACAAAGCCGACATGCGGAAGGCGGTGTTTCCTGCAGGAATTTGCTTAGGCGAGGCGGTGAGTTGGCGAACGGAACAAGTTTTGTGCGGAGCGGGGTCTACATCGACGCCGTCGGTAAAGTCGCTTCTCGTTTCAAAGTATCCATGTGTTTTTGCCTGTTTTTTCCCTGCCATTCACTATATGCACGCGAGAAAGCAACAACAAAAAAACGCGTGTTAACGTCAAATAACCAAGCAAGCATATCGAGTTAGCAAGCATTTCAGTTTAAAGTTCTTCCAGCATTGAATATGACAGAAACAAGTTAGTTGTAACCACTGCCAAGTTAAACTTTGGTATTGAACATAAAATGGTGATGCTGCTCCCTGCGGTTACCTCAGAAATTGCCTGTTTTTGGTAGATTTTTTCCCCATAAAGAGAATTCCCTGTCAGTGGCAATAAGCTTTAATTTATTATTATTGCTATTTTTTGTTTTACATGTTTAAGTTGAGCTTTACACTAAATATGTGTTACTGATAAGTGCTACAAATGTTACAACACTTTTGTTCATATGGCAGCAGAACATTAAAATAAAAGTGCTCTTTACACTACTTTTGAATTCATTCTTGGAGTTTGTAAATACAATGCGATTAATCATGAGTAATCAGGCAAATTATGCGATTAATCGCGAATCGTTGCCCAGCCCTATTTAAAACACAAAGAAGAGTAACGAGCTAGCTCAGGCTAATTTAGCGTGACCCTTGAAGTCGGCATGTGACTGAGTTCGATTGGGAAAAAGTAAAAAAAAAAAAACCTGCGCTGTTCTGAAACAAAGAAGGCAGAGCTGCATCTGTTGTCGGTATGCAGCAGTGTTCACCTGATGAGCTGCTGCGCTCCAGGACACTAAATAAAACGACAAGGATTTTGATACTTACAGATTGTTAAGAAAACTACATCAAAAAGATAAAACAAATAAACTCCAGCCACAACATGGACTGGAGAACGGGTTCTACCTGGGTGAGGCTAGAGAAAGAAAGTTCTGAGTGAGTTTTTTTATGAAGTTAAAGTGGAGCGCGGGCACAGGGTTCATCCTGGACAGGTCTCCAGTGACTGGGCTAAAATATAACCATTTTATTAAACTTCAAAAAAGATAAATCATGCCTTTTTTTATAAACTGTAATGATGACTGAGTTCGATTGGGAAAAAGTAAAAAAAAAAAACCTGCGCTGTTCTGAAACAAAGAAGGCAGAGCTGCATCTGTTGTCGGTATGCAGCAGTGTTCACCTGATGAGCTGCTGCGCTCCAGGACACTAAATAAAACGACAAGGATTTTGATACTTACAGATTGTTAAGAAAACTACATCAAAAAGATAAAACAAATAAACTCCAGCCACAACATGGACTGGAGAACGGGTTCTACCTGGGTGAGGCTAGAGAAAGAAAGTTCTCAGTGAGTTTTTTTATGAAGTTAAAGTGGAGCGCGGGCACAGGGTTCATCCTGGACAGGTCTCCAGTGACTGGGCTAAAATATAACCATTTTATTAAACTTCAAAAAAGATAAATCATGCCTTTTTTTATAAACTGTAATGATTAATTGCTGAACAATAACGGGCAAAGCAGAGACTGATTACTGTCGTGCAATCTGTGTCAAATTAAAATGTATTATGTCATGATAGTGTTGGTGATGTGTCCTGCATTTCCAAGGCTGTGTTTGGCCTTGTATGATCATAAAATTGGTTTATATTGAATGTGACAGGGAGCACCTTGATATGTGCTTGAGGTTGGCTTTGTTGCCAATCAAACTCTGGTTTAAAATCCTTGCAGGGCAGCCTAAAGCTCACTTTTCTCATTAAGCCATAAAAAAGAAATTAAAAAAAGTTCAGGTGTTTTATAAAAGATGTGAAAGTCAGGAAATTGTCTATATACCAAACTGTGAAAGATTGTGGTTCTCTATTTCAAAAAGCACTTTGGATCTTAAAGGCATACTTTGCAACATCTTTCAGTTAATTAATGTGTTCCATACCGTTTTGGATGATTAAATGAGTCATTTCAGGTTGAACAAAGGTTTTCTCGGCCGCCCTAGTGGTCTGTGGGGGAAATACCGCAATTGCAGGAGCCCTCGGCCCGTGCCCACAGGCTCAGAATCTTGTGCAAGATCGCGAGAGTCGGTCTTGCTTTACGGCGAGAACTGCTACACGCCCCCAGTGAAAGGCATATTTGTTGCTAGCGCAGTGGCGATATCTGTGCAGTTATCATGGCGGAACCGGCGATAAAACAGCGAAAGCCCATGTCGGAGCAGGCAAGAAAGAGGAAAAGGGCTGTGGACAGAGAGAGGAGTCGTACACGGGTGAACATCGGGCAAGCTTTTTCCCGAATGGCGAGAGCTAAAAGAAAAAGAAGGCTGATGCGGACCTCGCGTTTCTGCTGATGCGATTGTAAGTAACATTGTAGGGTTTCCCGCCTCCCAACATTCCAAAAAAAAAAAAAAAACTAACTCGATATGCGCGCAAAGCTTGTCTCCCCCTGCTCCGCCGGTCTCGCAAAGCTTGTCTCCCCCCTCTCCCCCCCCCCTCCGCTGCGCCGGTTATCGGCGTAAAGCTTGTCCCCCCCCGCTCCGCTCCGCCAGTCAGCAAAATGGTTTCTCTCTCTCTGTGTGCATGTTCATACTTTTACTGTTAGTCATTGTTTGTACTGCCGATCTTTCCACTTTTGTATTCGTTGCGTTCGCCTGTCTGCTAAACTCAAAACAACCGCGCCTGGCTTGACGGAGAAACCAGGAGAACAGCTGAGCATCTTCACGACAGTGCACTTTTACTTTCGTCCTCTGGGGGGAGCCTCGTTGGAAAATCAACCCAGGTTGCATAGTATACCTTTAAAATAGAAAAACGTTCTATTTTTATGTTATTTTTTTGTGGATGCATAAACATTTTATTTCAGTGTTAACTACTGTTTGAAGTAACGGATTGTAATTACAAATGTGTCCGGACCTTTACTGGTTGTTGATTTTCTTTATTCGGACCCTGCTGATTTTTAATTCGTGACCCCTGGTGTAGATTTTGTAATTTGATCAAAACTGCTTTCTTTTTTCTTTGAATACTAAAAATTAATTGGATTTAAAAAAAAGAATAAAGGCTGACTTTTTTATTATGAGACCAAAGAACTAATCCCATCAGTTGAATTACTGGTTTGTCTCTTTAAGGTTGCGTTAGTGGGAACTCGGTTTGTTCTAAATCAGGATTAGGTCTGTTGAAAACTCAAACAAACATTTAAGTGTAAGATTACTACATGTATGTACAGCGGATTGTGTGCATGGTTTCCTTCATGCTCTGGAAATCTATCATAAAGCTCTCTATATTTTATGTTGCATATTTTCATCCCATGTATGTAATTTAATGCCCTTGTTTACCTTTTCTCAACTTCGTAAGAGAACAGCCAGCATGTAAGGTAAAATAATGCTTTTTTAACTGCTGTTTATCATTCCGTCCCTATAATTTTTTTCCCGTCCATTGTGTGAGGTATAATAAGTCAAATACTTTGGAAATTCCCTGCCCTCTGCAGCTGGCCGTCTGAGAAAGGCATCCATTTTGTCATTACATGTACGTCTCGAGTTTATGTAGTTTTGATCAGGACCAAAGCACAGACAAGAGCTGGGAAGTGTTGAGGAAAATAAATATCTTAGTAGTATTCATCTGGGAGTCCTGAGAAATGCAGGGATGTTGACTGTCTCTCCCTGCTGCAGGGTAAGGTAAACATTACATGAGTTTAATGGCAGGGGGTAGGTCAGTTGGCTTGACCCTTTTGCAGGGGAGAAGAGCCCCTTTGTTTGAGAAACAGAGGGGCTCCACCCCTCCTCCTGAGCTTAGCGGGAGGAGCACTAAGTTTATGAAAAGGATGTCTTTCCAAAACTTAGATCAGACAAAAGCTTCAATACCAAGGAGATGGACGTAGATAAACTGGTAATGTAAACTTTTGTCTCCATTCGGAATTCCTAATGAATTAAATATGCATATTACAATGTTTACCTCTGATCAATGCTTTTCTCATTTACTGTCAAATCTTAAACCGGGGTAAAAATGGGCCTTCAGAGCTAAATAGGATTAGGCCAGTAATACTAAATTAATAGAAGCCGAATGTTGAATAGTGAGTGATTTATTAAAATGGGGAACCTTACACAATGGCAATGATGACAGGGACCAAGAACACAGCAGGATGAGACCAGAACAGGGTAGTGTGACGAAGGACCTAACGATGAGTGTGACTAAACTGGCAGACTAAACAGGGATCAGCAGGTTGAGCAAATTACACAGGTAAGAGGAGTAAAGACAATTAGAAAGCGGAAGAAAATAACATGACAAACTTGAGGGCTCAGGGGAGAACTAAAAAGAAACTGGCAGGTGAAGGCAACACCTCGGGGCAGTAACACCCACACTGGAGAAGTGGCTCCAACCGATACCTGGAGAAACATCGCACATCTCAATTCATCAGACATATCAATTCATCTCAAGCTCAAGCCCCCTGGGCATGACGTAGAGCCTCAGGATTTAGAGACTAAGTTCAAATGTAGTTGTTTCACATCCAGGTATTACATTGCAGTTCCCTAAATTGTGACTACATTGTTATTGAAGCAGTGTTACATTGTTTCTGCTGGTAAAGAGTCACTGGGTCCTATAACACTTCTGTTAAATCTGTAATTACTGTCTTTGCAGTGTGATCCTGCTGTTGGCTCTGCACCTCTGCCTCTTCACCATGATTGGTATGCTGCTGTTTGCTAAAAATGAAGTGAGTTCATGTCTTTGTGGTCACACCTGTTTGTGATGACATTTCATGGAGGAAAACTGCATCCCACATACTTTAAAACAAAACCTCAAAAACAAAATGGATTTGTCAACAGAGCACTTCAACCAGATTAAGGAATTGACTTTAACTAGACCATTGTCATGTGTTGATTCTTTCCTCTTGTAGCTAATTTGTTGGGGATTTGCTGTTGTGTTTGGGATCATTGTCCTTTTCATAACCCAATCTATGTCAAAGGTCTTGTAGGAATAGATGTTAAATTTGGCCAAAGTATGCTTTGATACACAGCTGTATACCTGTCCACCATGATGCTTGACAAATACAACTTTACAACACAATACAATACAACCTTATTTATAAAGCACTTTAAAAACAACACTATTGACCAAAGTGCTGAACACTGATAAAAACAATAATGGTAAAATAACACTAATCCATCCATCCATCCATCCATTTTCTTACTCGCTTTATCCCTCATGGGGTCGCGAGGGGTGCTGGTGCCTATCTCCAGCATTTCAATGGGCGAGAGGCGGGGTACACCCTGGACAGGTCGCCAGTCTGTCGCAAAGCAAAATAACAATAATATAATACAAAAATGTACTTACCAATTCTAGTAATTCAATTAAATTAAAAAAATACTTTATTAATCATAAAGAGAAATTAAATGCTGGTGTAACTCATGGTATAGGGGTTTCTTTAACGAGTTGTAGATGCTGATGGCTCTGGGCAGGAAGGATCTCCAGTAGCAGTATGTCTTACAGCGGATCCGGAGAGGCTTCTGACTGAAGACACTCTGTTGTAGTACAACAGTCTGATGAAGAGAATACTCAGGGTTATCCTTAATGTTCTTCATTTTAAACAAATCTCCAGAGGTTGTAGAGGAGTGCCCAGAATAGAGACTGTGTTCTTTATTAGGTTGTTGAGCTTCTTTAAGTCAATTACTCTGATGCTGCTACCCCAACAGATGATGACAGAGGAGATCATACTCTCCACAACAGACTTAAAGAAGAGCTACAGCATATTGCTGCAAACATTGAAGGACCTAAGCTTCCTTAAGAAGTACAGTCTGCTCTATCATTTTCGTAGACAGCTTAGCTGTTGTCTCTGCAGTCCAGTATGTTGTACAGGTGAACCACCTCCACTTCTTCTCCGAGGATGGTAATAAGTGTTATGCCAGAAACCTGTTTGATTATGAGTATTATTATTAATTATAATTTGCTATTATAATTTTAATAATAGATCATTCAAACTCAAATAGTAGCTATAACAACAAACATAATTCAAATGGTTGTGATCCAAGGGCTATAAGCCTGTAATAAACACTAACAATGCATTTATTAATTAGCTGTTATGAACTTAGTTATGCTGGAAAAGTGTGATCTGACCGGTTGTTGACCGATTAGACTTATCCAGAAAACGTTGATAATTCAAATTATAACTGCAATTGGAGTTTTAACCCTTGCTTCTTTATCACAAACCAATGAAAATGTCTCAGTTGTTTCAGTTGTTAACTCAAAAAGAGGTAATTCTTTTACTCTTAGAGACCATTCAACTTCTGGATCAAATAACCACAAACAATTACTATTTCACGTTATTTATTAAACCAAATAATTCCCTGTTACAGTAATTATTATATTTAATAAACACTAGGAAACACTACTCGCTACTCAAAGAACATGCAAAAGAAAATAAATGAAAATAAAACAAGTCAAAATGGATTAAATGAGAGGTAGCAATTCTTAATTCAATTCACAGTTGTTTAGACATCACATTCAAGAAGTCGGCACTTTGACATAGCAGCATTGAAAGACAAGATAGCTTAGAGAAAATAGACCTGAAGCTAGATAGGGAACGCTTCGGTACTCCACAACAAGCTACTCCACAACGATCTTGCGTGACGCATACGGAGGAGGTCCTTATGACGTATCTAGCGCACACGCCTAGTGCAGGGCGGGCTTTGATCAGAGATGGTTTCACTCCTTCAAAGAAAGTGCGCGAAACTGAAAATGTAAACAAAGAGATCAAAGATGAAGATAGGAAGAGAAGACGAAAATTGACTCTTGGCGGAGTCACTTATAATCAACCCAAAAACAACACAGCCAAAATCACTTATGAAATGCATGCACACAACAGCAATATCCAGCACAGTTAAAACAACTCCCTCTCGGAGTAATTAAGCATTAAACTAATTCCTAATAGGTTCTGCCCAGGCACAAAATATATCACCTTATGGGTGAAAAAGAGAAAATAAGAGTAAAATCCTTTTTTTACTTTGACGTTGCCTCAGTGGGGATGTCCCGGCTCCGGATCCGTGGGCGTCCTTGCAGCTGCGGCAGCATGTCTGTGAGTGGCAGAAGGAGCGGGGGGGAAACCACACAGTCTCTGGGCTTTCAGACACTTTGTTTGGCCAAATCAAGCGCGAAGTCTGGCGATCACTGGGAGAAAGCGGCTTCCAGTAGGATCAAAATGAATTCAAAGTACTTTTAAACTCAATCTCCTGCATAGAAAAACAGGGATATGTTTGATTCGGAAGTTCTCGGTCCAGCGAGAAATCGAACACCTGCCATGTGGGGGAAATCCCACGGGATGAAGCAGCTGCGTGTCTCCTCAATTTGGCAAACCGCCAGTAAAGAAGGAAGATTTGAGCGCGACAGGGGCTTTTTATGTTATATCCAGTGTCCGAAATTAACTTCCTGATTCACCGGCCAAGTTGGCTGGTAGATGTAAAAATCAACCGGCCAGGCATATTTTTTACCGGCCAAAATATTAATCCTGACCAGACCTCAATTTTTATCAAACATTAAGAGTGAGATTATGTTAATTTTCGGGGGGCGTGGTTGGGGGAGTGGCTGACTGAACCCTGGAAGAGAAATCTTTGTTTCCTGACTTTAATAAGAAAATATTATAAAACCTGAGCCAGCGCTGAGGCACTGTAACTGCGCCTCTCTCCTCCCTTCCCTCGGAGCGCACGTAGTTAAATCCAGAATTAATAAAAACGAAACTTATAAACAGACTAATGGGCGTTTTAGACTGTATCTGGTTAGCAGATCTGTTTTCTGATCTACAGGACTGTCTCAGAAAATTAGAATATTGTGATAAAGTTCTTTATTTTCTGTAATGCAATTAAAAAACATGAAATTTCATACATTCTGGATTCATTACAAATCAACTGAAATATCACAAGCCTTTTATTGTTTTAATATCGCTGATTATGGCGTACAGCTGAAGAAAACTAAAAAATCCTATCTCAAAATATTAGAATATTTCCTCAGACCAAGTAAAAAAAAGAAAATTATAACAGCAAAACAAAATCAAACATTTGAAAATGTCCATTAATGCACTCAGTACTTGGTTGGGAATCCTTTTGCACAGATCACTGCATCAATGCGGCGTGGCATGGAGGCAATCAGCCTGTGGCATTGCTGAGGTGTTATGGATGCCCAGGATGCTTCAATAGCGGCCTGTAGCTCATTTGCATTGTTGGGTCTGGTGTCTTTCAGCTTCTTCTTCACAATACCCCACAAATTCTCGATGGGGTTCAGGTCAGGGGAATTGGCAGGCCAATCAAGGACAGTAATGCCATGGTCAGTACACCAGTTACTGGTGGTTTTGGCACTGTGGGCAGGTGCCAGATCTTGGTTGTGCAGCGTTTCCTGCCATATTTCCCCCTTCCAACACACTTTTTGTGAATGTGCTTTGAAACTGCACTCCGTGAACAGCCTGCTCTTTGAGAAATTTCTTTTTGTGTCTTACCCTCCTGATGGAGGGTGTCAATGATGGTCTTCTGGACAGCAGTCAGACCAGCAGTCTTCCCCATACTTGTGGTTTAGTTTACTGAACCAAGCTGAGTGTTTTTCAAGGCTCAGGAAACCCTTACAGGTGTTTCGAGTTAATTAGACGATTCAAGTGATTAGTTGAATAGCCTACTAGTATACTTTTTCACGATATTCTAATTTTCTGAGACAGTCCTGTATAGCGTGCACCATGACTGGTTTTTGAATGAAGGCTTTATCTGGGAGCCACTCTCCCCATAAATAAGATGTGAAAGAAGCTGAACCAGCTCCGCAGAAGGCAGGTCTAGACTGAGCTCTGTGAACGGTTCATCCGCAGCCCAGATGGGCTTTGTTATTAGGGTTCCAAGCCCGCAGCGCAGGCGAACGGCTATGCCGTTCGTCTGCTCTGTGAGCAGAGAACCCTATTGTTTTTCGTCTGTTTTTAAATTATTAGGGTTCCAAGCCCGCAGCGCAGGCGAACGGCTATGCCGTTCGTCTGCTCTGTGAGCAGAGAACCCTATTGTTTTTCGTCTGTTTTTAAATTATTTATTATTATTATTATTATTATTACGGGTAATTATTATTCTCCGCTAAAACACGTTGGGCGGCCCATGCGGATTTGTAACGAACCTATTGAATCAGGTATCCAAGAATGTGCACCGCTACTCAAACCCAGAAATTCAGAAGCCTCAACAACTAGGGGGCGCTATAACAAAGGACAATGCGTTTTGGCCTATAACCACCAAACTACTGGTCCCACACTCAAAAACTTCACATCACTTTGTTTATTGGATGATTCTGCAAAATAAAGGGAATTGGCACACCCTTCGTTTCCCAGCTAGTTTTCGCGCTACATGGCTAAACCTTTCTTGTTAAACTCCTCCTACATTTTTTATGCAATCCGCGCAAAACTCCATATATAACAGCGTAATGGACAAATAAAAAAAGTGAACGCGCCAGATTTTTGAATTTTGACTTTTTCGAAAAGTAACGCTAAAATAAGTGATTGTTAGCTAGCTAGCTCTAAATGTAATTGCTGATTATTCTAAAACCATAACAGATTTTGACATGTCCTTCATAACCCATAGTCCAAATAAGATTTTGCACATGTGACCCGCCTTTGAGGATCTTCCATCACTAGGGGGCGCTGTGATGTCAAGAAATCTACTACGCAAGAATGGCTGATCGGATTTTTACAAAACCTTCTTCATCCTCTTCCAGTCATACCCCTGAACTCAGGTATTAAATATGGTAATGATTAAAACAAGTGGGCGGGGCCTATTTCCAAAAGTGTTAAAAAACCTGGAGAATAATAAAAACAATAAAGTAAAGAATAAAAAATGCTTTAAAATCAATTTTTTGATCCCAGATTTTCAGGATGTATTCCGTGAATAAGGTGTAACAATTCTCTCACTGCATGTATTGTTTTTTTTTGAAGTGCTACACTCTGAATTTTTAAAAGTTTGTAAAATGGAGAAATCCATGTATTTTCCACAAATATTGTTCAACCCCCCAAAATATGGCCTCTATTTGTAAAGCACATGCAGAATAAACATGGATTTCAGTTTGGTAAAAATCCAGGCGAGTTTGACCAATTTACAAGACTTTGAAAATAAATGGTACAAGACTATAAAGTTTAATATTTTATTTCTCAGAATCCATTTTTTTAATGACCATAAAAAAAATCCTGTGGTTAGATAAAGCACTCTTTGAGATCCATGAATATTTTCAGAATTTTAGAGCAAACCGTTGATTATTAACGAATTTATGAAGTTTGTGATCAGTTCACAGCTCTCATCATCCAGAGCTCTGACTGCAGAGCTTTGAACAGGGCGGCCATTTTGCCCATATTTGGGCACATCACAGGAAGTGACGTCACATCCCGTGTCTTTTCTAAGCGGAGCAGAAACTTGAAGAGGGAGGATAGCTTTTAGGGTTTTCTAAAGAACACATCATTTAAAAAATTTAATTGAGTATAAAAAAGATCAAGCAGAAGACAGGAAAGTTATTTAGAAGGCAAAGAAGACAAAATGGAGAGATTTTTGTGATTCAATAGGCAGAACAACCCCTATAGCTTAGCTATGGGGAATGATTAAGAAAATAAAGGGAAATAGACCAGAGAGAACATATCCAGTTCTAAAACATGAAGAAGGAACAGCAGTAACAAATGAAGAAAAACTAGAAGTAATGGCAAGAACATTTGCAAAGATCCATAGTTCAGATAATTTAACAGAAACGGGAAAATTTAGGAGAGAGCAGACAAGAAGGATAAATGATTTTATTTTAGAAGGTGAAACAACTCCAGGAAATGTCATGGATGTTTATTTTTCTATGCAAGAAATGAAGAGAGCGATATTTAGATCAGGATTAACAGCACCAGGAAAAGATCAGATATGCTATATTATGTTTAAAAAACTTAGGGAAACAAGCTGAAGAAAAACTTCTAGGTTTATATAATAAGATTTGGAAAGAAGGAAGATTACCTTCTAATTAGAAGGAAGCAATTATTGTGCCAATTATTAAACCAGGAAAGGATCCAACAAACCCTTTAAGTTATAGACCAATTGTACTTACTTCATGTTTAGGAAAGATTATGGAGAGAATGATAACAGAAAGGATTACATATTATGTAGAAAGTAAAAGACTGTTGTCTTCATGTCAAATTGGATTCAGAAAAGGAAGTACAATGGATCCAGTTGTGTGTTTGGAATCAGATATTAGAAAAGCTCAGATTAATAGGGAAGTAGTAGTAGCAATATTTTTTGATAATGAGAAAGCATATGACATGGTATGGAAGGATGGGTTGCTTATAAAATTATATAAAATGGGCATAACAGGAAGGGCTTATAATTGGATTGAAGATTTTTTGTTTAATAGTTATACAGGTACAGATGGGAGTAACAAAATCTGATAAATATAAAATTGATAATGGAACTCCACTGGAAAGTATTATCAGTCCTTTATTATTCTCAATTGTAAGTAATGAACAACTGACAACAGCTTAATCGGTAAGTGTATCTGTCGCTGCTCCTGCAGTTAATTAATGAATTATTTCCACCTGTGGCCACGTCACCTGTCAGCGTGTATTCCCTCACTGCCAGTAACTTAGCTGATAAACCAAACAGGGATCTCCTCATGATTCGCTATTAGCTCAGGCTAATTTAGCATGATGCACTGTTTCTTTTCTTCTTTTTTTTAACAATGGTCGGAATGTGAAACCGTGTCCCGCATTTTAATGGGTCTGATTCAGAAAAAGTGAAAAAATTCCACCTGAGCTTTTCTGTAACAATGAAGGCAGAGCTGCATTGGCTGTCAGTCAATAAGAAGGGGACACCTGTGAAGGGAAAACCATTTCAGGTGACTATCTCTTGAAGCTCATTAAGAGAATGCCAAGAGTGTATGAAGCAGTAATCAAAGCAAAAGGTGGCTACTTTGAAGAACCTAGAATATAAGACATATTTTCAGTTGTTTCACACTTTTTTGTTAAGTATATAATTCCACATGTTTTAATTCATAGTTTTGATGCCTTTAGTGTGAATCTACAATTGTCATAGTTATGAAAATTAAGAAAACTCTTTGAAGGAGAAGGTGTGTCTAAACCACCTCCTCCATTACCATCTGGTACGCTGGTGCCACCGCCAAAGACAAGAGCAGACTGCAGCGTGTCATCCGGTCTGCAGAGAAGGTGATTGGCTGCAATTTTCCATCTCTCCAGGACCTGTAAGCCTCCAGGACTCTGAGGCGTGCAAAAAAGCACAGAAGCACACATTGATCCAGTAATCTGTTCTACATTAGATGGTAATAGCGGGTGATCTGTGTTCTCTGGATGATGTCACAGTTAACAGAACGTCAGATCAGGTGTACCTACTATGAAGAAAAAAGAGAGAGCAAAAAGTTAAAAGATGAAATGACAACAGTCATTTCAATGTAATGCAATGCAAAACTGCATTGCATCTACTTTTTTTAGACAAATGCAAGAAAGTAATAAATATTATGACATGCTTAATTGGAAGAGAGTGGGGAGCAGATAGATGGTGCTGCTGTAGAAGGTCGTGAGGATGGGCAGGGACAGGTGGGCTCTCCTCATCCTCCGCAGTAAGTGCAAGCGCTTCTGTGCCCTCTTCTCCAGTGACATGGTGTTCACAAACCAGCTGAGGTTGTGTGTTATGTGCACCCCGAGGAATTTATTGCTGCTGACCACCTCCACAGCTGAGCTGTTAATGAGAAGTGGAGCATGGCGAGGCCATTTCTTCCTGAAGTCCATGATGATCTCCTTCGTTTTCTCTACGTTCAGGATCAGTCCTGGTCCTGGTCCTGGTCCTGGTCCTGGTCGTTGTCATCTCTAATCAGGCCCACCACCGTCGTGTCGTCTGCAAACTTCACAATGTGATTGGTGGTGAACCTGGGGACACAGTCGTGTGTCATCAGGGTGAACAGCAGGGGGCTCAGGACGCAGCCCTGAGGAAAGCCCGTGCTGAGGGTGATGACATCAGACATCAGAGGTTTTCTGTCCGACTCGGACCAACTGAGGTCTGTTGGTGATGAACAAAAAGTTAAAAGCTGAAATGACAACAGTCATGCAAAACTGGAGAACAGTAGACTGGAGAACACTAGAACTCAGTAGAGTGAGAAATATAGGCCCTGATGTCCTCCAGTAGCCTAAGCAGCATAACTATATGGGTAGCTCAGTGTAACATAAGCCACTCTAATTATAAGCTTTGTCAAAAGGAAAGTTTTAAGATTAGTCTTAAAAATAGACAGGGTGTCTGCCTCACGGACCAAAACTGGGAGTTGGTTCCACAGGAGAGGAGCCTGATAGCTAAAGGATCTGCCTCCCATTCTACTTTTAGAGACACTAGGAACCACCAGCAGACCTGCAGTCTGAGAGCGAAGTGCTCTGTTAGGAACATACGGGGTAATCAGAGCTCTGATATATGATGGAGCTTGATTATTAAGGGCTTTATACGTTAGAAGAAGAATTTTAAATTCTATTCTTGATTTAACAGGAAGCCAATGAAGGGAAGCTAAAATTGGAGAAATATGATCCCTTTTGTTGATTTTCATCAGAACTCTTGCTTCAGCATTTTGGATCAGCTGAAGACTTTGAACTGCATTTTGTGGACTTCCTGATAGTAAATAATTACAATAGTCCAGCCTTGAAGTAACAAATGCATGGACTAGTTTTTCAGCATCGCTCCTGGAAGGAATGTTTCTAATTTTGGCAATATTCCGGAGGTGAAAAAAGGAAACTCTGGAAACCTGTTTATTATGGGATTTAAAGGACATGTCTTGGTCAAAAATAACACCAAGATTTTTTACTTTATTACCAGAGGCCAATGCCACCCAGATTAAGTGATTGATTAAGAACTTTATTTTTTGAGGACTCTGGTCCAAAGATTACAACTTCTGTCTTGTCAGAATTTAAATGCAGAAAATTTAAAGTCATCCAGCTTTTGATGTCATCAAGACATGACTGCAGTTGAAGTAATTGATTGGATTCATCAGGATTTATGGACAAATACAACTGAGTGTCATCATTATAACAGTGGAAATTAATCCCATGCTGTCTGATAATTTTGCCGATCGGAAGCATATATATAGTAAAGAGAATTGGTCCAAGGACTGAACCCTGTGGTACTCCACAAGTGACCCTAGAGTTTGAAGAAGATTTATTATTAACATGAACAAACTGGAATCTGTCCGACAGATAAGATTTAAACCAGCCTAATACTTTCCCCTTAATCCCTACAGTATGCTCAAGTCTTTGTAGGAGAATATTGTGATCAACTGTATCAAATGCAGCACTGAGATCTAACAGTACAGACACAAGTCCATTATCTGAGGCCATGAGAATATCATTAGTGACCTTCACCAGAGCTGTTTCAGTGCTATGATGAGCTCTGAAGCCTGACTGAAACTCCTCATGTAGGTCATTGCTTTGTAAATGTTCACAAAGTTGATTAGCAACTACTTTCTCAAGAATTTTAGATAAGAAAAGAAGATTAGATATAGGTCTGTAGTTTACTAGCTCATCTTGATCAAGAGAAGGTTTCTTAAGTAAAGGTTTAAGCTACTTTAAAAACCTGTGGTACATATCCATTTACTAAGGATAGATTAATCATGTCTAAAATAGGACCACTGATCAAAGGGAATACCTCCTTAAACAACTTGGTTGGGATCGGGTCTAACATACAGGTAGAAGGTTTAGATGAAGCTAAGATTTTAGATAGCTCAGAAAGCTCTACTGCTTCTAGACAGTTCAAACACTGCACAGGTTCTAAAGATTCCTCCAATGCTGCCCCACTTACTGGGGATGAGGTAATCATGTTTGGGAGGATGCCAATTATTTCATTTTTAATGGCATCAAGAAACAGAGGTTACAGCAAAGAGATTAAAGATAATAGCGAGAGAGTCTGGGGCAACAGACCGCAAATTCACACTGTGACAACAGGAAGTGACACAATACGCCTTACCGCAAACAGGAAAAATACAGGATATATCTAGACAACAGACATATTTTGAATATATTTAGTTTAATTGGCACGTTTTTACCATCTGGCTCTGTTGCTAGTAAGTTCAAATGCAAACTTTTTCAAAGTGGGAAAAAAGTCCCAATTCAACGTTCATCAGATCGGGCGCTGCTTTATAATTTATAATTATAATAGAACTTTTATTGATCTCACAATGGAGAAATTCACTTCTGCATCTTTACCCATCCCCTCGGGGAGCAGTGGGCTGCCACTGTGCGGCGCCAGGGGAGCAATCGGGGGTTAAGGGTCTTGCTCAGAGTCTTGCTCAGAGTGGTAGTCTGTGGGACTCAAAACCTCTGGGACCCAAGCTCAATGCTCTAACCACTAGGCCACCAGATTAACAAAAAGCATCTAGTGTGTGTCGTGCTTATAAAATTTGTATAAATGTAGCAAGAAATACTGCTTTTCTCTTTAGACAGAAGAAACGCGTCCTGATGCTCAAGTCAAGCATAAAGAAATAGGAGCATGCATATTGCGTAGGACCAATGAAGCTTTGGGCCAATAGTGTCCCTAGGGTTAAAGTTCAAATCAATCCTACGCCCTTGATTCCATGTTACATTCTTTATAGTATGGGTTGGTACATTTCAGCCGGTTGTATAGCAAGGTATGTTTCTGTATCATGTTTTAAATCCGTGCCCCATGTGCCCTCTTTTAATTTTGAGCACCTGCCCCTCCAACGGTCTCTGCACGTCCCTGCTTCCTTCCATACCACGCTGCTATATCTATCCTGACCTCTTTCGCTTACTTTTTGTTCAGAGGACACCTGAGGGCCCAATTCATCCAATGTCTCCCAGGTGTGACCCCTACGCTTTCCCTGTAGGTTCCCACATTCAGACTCTTCTGCCTGTGAGCTAGCAAAATCCTCCTCTCGCTGCTTCTCCTCAGGATAAGTGTGGCCATAGTCACTCCCCTGTTCTAGCTCCCTAACTCTTTCCTCAGCTATGACACGCCTCTCAGCCTCTCTGTTACACAGATCAGTCTCTATCGTTAACCTTCGCTGGTATAACGCAGTGAGTTCACCTAGCACATCTGCTACCTGTCATGGTTTTTAGGTGTTTGGCCCACATGCAGAACACAGTCGGGAGACAACAAGCAGTTAAGATGTTTATTTAGGCTGATTAACACGAATAAATGCTCACAGAGTGAGCCGCAGACATGATCGGGACATCAGGATCAAAAGCACTGCGGGAGAGAAAGGGACAGATTAACGAGAGCAAGTGCGGGAATCTACGCTGCGTGAAGCTCTGCTTACCGCCAGGTATGGAGAACCTGTCCGGGGGAGGTGGATTGGAAGAACGGACTCGGCAGTTCTCTTACTCTTGGTGGAACTAGGTGACTGAGCGACAGGTGAGCTGGCAGGTGGAACAAAGGCGGGGAGCCCGAGCAGCACCGCAGCAGAGAGCAGGAACGGAGAGCAGCTGAAGGAACCGGGGTGAATCCAGGGACGGGAACTCTTGTCCGGCTTGGTAACACCAAGAGGGCTCGAGGGGAATGCCAGTGCAGGATCTGAGCGGCGGGGATTCAGGAGCCAGTCTTCAGCGCTAGGAGAAGCGACCGGTGAGTAATCCAAAGCACAAAACGAACTATGAGAAACAGGAGACAAAGGTTAGCACAGGGAATCCAGAATATCTGAGACACAGGAACGAGGAACTGTCGAAGGACAGTGGCCACTAAGCGTACCACAACGGTTTAACACTCCGGCATCCTTCAGCTGACTGCAACCTGCTTTTAAGCTCCACCCGGAGCTGCCGAGACGAGCTGAAGGTGTGCACCATGCCCACCTGTCAACTACATTCACCTGTGAGGGAAAAAGAGTAGAGAACATGCCATGCAGACAGCACAGCCTGCAGAATCCTGACACTACCATCATATCCTTTGGCTTGCTTTGGATTACATCAACCACATACCCAGCCATCACCGCATCTCAAGACGCCTTAAGATGTGTCTCAAGACACATTTTTGAGATGTCTTGAGATGTCTTAAGATGTCTTGGTAAGTCAAGACGTGTCTATAAGACGTGTCTATAGACATGGGTCTTAAGATGTCTTGAGATGACTTGAGATGTCTCAAGATGTCTTGGAAATATGAAGATGTCTTGAGATATCTTAAGATGTCTTAGAAATAAAATTTAGTAAAATATCACTATCCATTATTCCTTGGTAATAATTTATATATTTTTTGTTTATAGAAAAGAATGACAAACCCTATATGACACACTGAGTATTTAATAAAACATAGGAAAATACAGTTCAATGTATTGCAATTATTGCACATAGTATGAACATGTTAAGAGGATTAGGTTTACAAAATTGACATCACGTTACGTGTGTGTGTGTGTTTGGTAAGGTTACTCTATATAAGAGTGTGGATATGCGTTTCTAAGATGCAATTTTTTCCTTGGATTGTGAAGGATTTTTTTTCAACGAATTGACAGTACTGTCCATTGGTGGCAGCAGACTTTGTCCCGATTCCTAGGTTTTCAATTGGCTCCCAGAAGCATTTGCGGTGGAGGAACAGGAGGGTGTCAGTGATGGCTGATGTTGGAAAAATTATTTTTTCCCCCTTCTTGATACTGTTAGCAGCCTGTCAGTGGGTCTTCTGTGCGTTGCAGAAAGTGGTACCATCAAACAGGACAAGTGGAATATCTGGGGAGAAACATTGTGCATGTAGCCATGGGATACAAAAAATATCTCTAGTAAAACTGTAACTTAACCTAGTGTTATGCATTATGCTATGAGGTTTACATTGCCCGGTTTCTCTATAATCCTGCTTACACATTATATTCAAGATGTAACTTTACCAGAGATTGTAGCCCAAATGGTTGTGATTTTCACTGGTTGCCTGCCACTGTCATTCACAAGGGTTGGGTTGAAGGGGGCTATCTCCACAAATGAGCCAACTTTGAGAGTCTTTACATCAAATCTGTGAATGAGATAAAATATTTTTAAAACACTTGGATTCATTCATATTATAAAAGGCGTATTCCATTTTTTTAGATAAATATCCAAGGGTCTAATACACAAAATGATGCACAGCTTCTGGGAAATGCTATGCAGTATGTTTTGTTGCTGGTACAATTGCTGCTCTGTGCTATCCTTTTATGAATTTGGCTGAAAAAATATTCTGAATTCAGTACATTACTACTGCTATTACACAAATGATAAACATTGTTAACATACTTATATTTTTGTGGGGACAGTGTGGCAGTTTGGTGTTTAATGCATCTCTCTGGTTGCCCAGACAGAGGGTTGTCAATGATGTTGATGAAATGCTTCCCCTTATCCAAACCTTGGGATTAAAAGCAAATTATGTTAATGATGTTGCTATACAAGAAGACAGTGCTTACAGTACATTATAATGTATAATTAATTTATTAATCTGTATTTTCCTGTACTGGATTGAGATCAACTACAGGAGTCACACCTTTGGGCCAAGTAAGATCTCTTCCTGTGTCAGGACTCTATCCCCCATTCTCTCCATGAGGTCTGGCTGGCGCATCATTTTTGACACTTTCAGGTGGGATAGCTCTGGCATTTGGGTTCCAAGATGCAACCCTGTTAAGAAATTAATTACAATAAATAAAATAATTTTGTTACTTTTTTTAGTCATTGTTGATGGAAAATCCAAGAATATTTTAATAATACAACTATTTTAGTAATTTATTTTTGTAACATAGATTTACCTACCAAGCCCATGTCTTTGATGAAGTTCAGCTGCAGATATCACTGTGGCTGATCCTGATGGCCTGTAAACCGGGGCGTAGCCTGGAAGCCCGGGGACAGATGTATTTTCTGCTGTTTCATCATTTGGTGTTGACAGTGTGCAAAGGGTATCCAACACAGCAATCCTCTTCACCATTCATTTTTCAATACTTTTATGAGCAATAACTGAAGTACAACAAAAATATCAAGACTGAGCTTCAAACACCTTCACATCTAAAGACACTCAATGTCTTCAAGACACAAAATACTGTCTGAGAGCATCCCATTTCCTCCAATTGCATGTCTTCAGATTTTTGTCTTAAGATGTCCTAAGACGTCTTGATGTGCACAAATGTCTTGAGACGTCTTAATTCTTCTTATTAAGACATCTTGAGACGTCTTGAGACACAGTGATGGCTGGGTATGCAATTCCTGAATCCTTTGTTCACAAGCCTCAATGTCAAGATTGTCCAGGCGGTCGTGCTCCTCCTGGCTCATTTTTAGTAATGAGCTAATGACACCTCAGGCCTCTGTTCCAACGGAGGTCTCTGAGCCTTCAGCTCCTTTGGCTAGAGAACCTGCGTTATCCATTCTTTGTCACGGCTATGGATGGTAACACAACACAACTGTAGCTTAGCTTAGCCTAACCAACAGCAACAAACACAACTGTCGTTTAGCTTAGCACTAAACAACAACAACAACAACACTGTAGCTTAGCTCAGCGCTAAACAACAACTGCTAACCTGTTAAATAGTTTCACTTAAGTGTTAAAGGGGAAGTCCGGTCAACAAGGAAAAATCAGGGTATCATTAGCTATAACTAAAACTAATACATTTGTGGTTATTTAATGAAGTTATCTTTAATCAATAAGAAAATAAAAAACATAAATTGTCGTCTGAATCACTGTGTATGGGGGCTGACATGACTGCCCAAATATGGGCGTTTGACATCACATCCTGCGACGTGGAAGAGCGGAAGCGGCGACAGTATTTCTCTCCGCTTTCCATGCAAAGTCAATAGGAGCCGTTCTACACAGCTGCGATCATCAATAATTATTTCGGATTTCCAGAGGACTTCACCGCTGACATTCCCAAGAGCTATTGCTGAAGCAACAATGCCCACGTGCATGGCCATCGGATGTTCCAACACAACTGGTAAAAGAGGAAAAAACATTGCTTATTTCAACACAGTCACTTCAGCGATGTGTGTGTGTGTGTGTGTGTGTGTGTGTGCGCGCGCGCTCAGCTGCAGCGCCGGCGCAAAGCCGTGCTCAGCCCAGCATGTGCTGGAATGCTCTTATATTTTAATACTTATACTATAATAATCAGCTAACTTAAGTCACTTCAGCGATCTCTCCTCCGCTGTGTGTGTGTGTGTGTGTGTGTGT
This sequence comes from Fundulus diaphanus, assembly GCA_037039145.1. Classification (NCBI taxonomy): domain Eukaryota; kingdom Metazoa; phylum Chordata; class Actinopteri; order Cyprinodontiformes; family Fundulidae; genus Fundulus; species Fundulus diaphanus. The sequence continues at coordinate 61,453,448 of CM073122.1, forward strand.
GTGTGCGCCCCCCGCGCAGCACGGCTGCCGTGCTGCGCGGGGGGCGCACACACACACACACACACACACACACGTGTATAGATATATACTATAGGACCCGACTGAGTTTGATCTTGGAAAATAGTGCGCCGTGACAGAGCGTTGAAACTTGCTCAACAGCGGGTCCGCCGAGTGACGTCAAAAAATGGGAGGTGACAGTACTATTCTTGACCAAGATGGATTCCTCCACATAAACATGATTAAATGAGAATTATTATTAATTAAAAAAACTTATAATTTTTTGCACAGTATGTAGTAGTTTTATATTTAAAGTACTTTCAGCAGTTTGAATTCTGATTTTGACCGGACTTCTCCTTTAACAGCAACACGCACTATGACCGACACTTTACTGCAGTAAGTGTTTAAATATGTGCGTTTAATTCGGCTGCGCGGGGGAAAATCAACCCTGTGACTTACAACTCCTATGTTTAAGGAACGTTTAATATGCTGTTTAACTTTCAGAATATTAACCGTGGGTGACATGAACTACTTACCTTTCGGCCAGTAAATAAAGTGATAATGTTGTAGTTTTGTTTGTGATGTAAGTTATTTAAGAACAGGTGCTTTACACATACAGTATGTGGAAAAACAGCAAAGTGTTTTGGAACGCTCGGAGGTGGCAAAGAATAACAGTTAAAACCGCTAACTTGCAACCTTAGTTTCAAAACCACAGCTCAATTTTAACCACCTGTGATAAGCAGAAAGAAAAAGAAGAAAAAGAAAAGTTTAAAAAAGAAATTCAAAAGAGGGGAAAAAATTATAAAAAAAAATTCAAATAATAATAGATTGGGAAAAATATAAAACAATATTAAAAGAAATAACCCTAGAGAAAGTTTTTAAGAAAATGACTTTTCAAAACAACCACTAAAGCAGACAATGTCTGATAGTTTTTAACCGAAGCTGCAATTACCCACCCTGGCCACCAGATGGAGGCAGGGTGCCCTTCACTTTGGGGAGACTGAGCTGTAATCTCACACAATGTCCAGACGATGGGGATCGTGTCCATAGACATTATATACGTAGATGCCCGTCGTCGGGTGAGAGGCGTGCCGACAGAGCGGCCATCTCAGGTCAGACCAAGCTGCAGTCAGACAGAATACACGTCAATTCAGGAAAATGTACTTTATGTTTTCAGACACTCTGAATCCGGTGAATTCTGAACCGATTTCCAGATAAATTAGCTGACTGAAAATGTCACCCTTTTAGGGGCTACATGAGATCAATTGATTGAATTAAATTATTGTCTAACTTAATATATAATTTCGATTTTGTATTGACAGTTAGCAAACTTCCAGAGCTCCGTCCGAGGAAGCCCGATTTTTGCTCTGCTTATGGGTGCGCAAATAAAAGGACACTACGAACCACATACCTTCCATAAGTAAGATTGTCTGATAGATAATCCTCATGCTTTACAGTTACAGTTTTTCCCAGCATAAATACAATATGTGCTAATGGGTAGCAGGGATGGAAGCAGAGAGAAGTACATTAAACACCCTGATTTCTGAGAGATGTGACAGAGGATATATATATATTGTTTATTTTGTGTGTGTATATATATATATATATATATATATTGTTTATAATAATATAAACAATATAAACAATAATATATATTGTTTTTGCTATGATTTTGTAATCTCTTTGATTCTAAGATGCATTATTCATTTTTTGTTGATTTTTTTCCCTCCGCATTGCGGTTTGTGTTATATCATTTTTAAATGCTGTTCAGAATCAGAATCAGAATCAGACATACTTTAATAATCTCAGAGGGAAATTACTTTTGTTACACGCTCCAGATATACAAACATTTATATATATATATATATATATATATATATATATATATATATATATATATACAACAATCCACACAAAATAATATAAATAAAAATATATACATATATAACTCTCTCTCTCTCTCTCCCTCTCTCTCTCTCTCTCTCTCTCTCTTTCTCTCTCTCTCTCTCTCTCTCTCTCTCTCTCTCTATATATATATATATATATATATATATATATATATATATATATATATATATATATATATATATGTATGATTATAGATCCAAATAAAGTGATAGTGACGTTGTGCAAGAACAGTGCAAAGAATGAATAAATGTCAGTTACAGAGGGGGGGTGTCTGAATCACTGATATTGACACTGTTATTGGCACCTCTGCTCTCACTTGTCTGTATATAGTTTTGCTCCTATGTAGATCAGTGCTGCTGTCATCACATACTCTTAAAAAGTGTCAGATGGTCACTAATGAGTATCTGTTTTTTGTACAGTTTAAAGTGTCATTTGTAAATGTATTTACACATGAAGTAGGAAGCTACCCTGTTGGATCCGATTGATGATAAAAGGGATTGCAATGAGTAGTCTATGAAAATAAATATTCATCAAATTATATATATATATATATATATATGTATGTAGAGAGAGAGAGAGAGAGAGAGAGAGATGTGTGTATAATTTATGTGTGTTTATTATATTAATATATAACTGCAAAATATATACTGTAACTGTGAGTATATATATCATCCAGTTTGACTTCAGTTTAAATTGCTTTGGTTCTGAATAAATATGTGTAATCTGACTGAAAGGTCACGATCACTGTGAACATATGATTAAAATGAGATCTGAGCTGCCTCCTATTCATTCTGACAGCAGCTGTCTGATCTGTGGTCTGACCCAAGATGGCCGCCCTGTAGGCACGTCGGCCTAGCGGCCGGCAGTGTCCAATGGGGCGTCTATGTATATAATGTCTATGGTCGTGTCCCTCACCCGAAACAATTATGCTGCAATTACACACAACGTCCACCAGATGGAGGCAAAGTCTCTCTCTTTCAAACAGAACACGACACACAAGGTGATTGCGGCTATCAGTGGCACATGCTAGATGGTGCTGTATGCCCTAGTCAGGTTCAATATAAACTAACTCCAAGTTAGAAATCAATACTCAAACTTGAGATTAACAACCTCAACCACCACAAACACATATCTATTCAGTAGGAACGTTTCCTTAATCAATTATGATTGAATAGCACTTTTGGCAAGGTGCTGCAATCAAAATCCACTGAAATGTGGATTTTGTTTATTTAATTCAGAAGTTGCTGGTCATTCAAAGAGCCTAGTCTAAAGGGAACGCCAATTAATTAGATGCCCACCCAGGGCTAAGCCAATTAATGTTATGCCAGAAACCTGTTTGATTATGAGTATTATAATCAAATACTCATAATCTATAATACTATAAAGTAGTATCTGGGCAGGAAGGATCTCCAGTAGCAGTCTGTCTTACAGCGGATCCGGAGAGGCCTCTGACTGAAGACACTCTGTTGTAGTACAACAGTCTGATGAAGAGAATACTCAGGGTTATCCTTAATGTTCTTCATTTTAAACAAATCTCCAGAGGTTGTAGAGGAGTGCCCAGAATAGAGACTGTGTTCTTTATTAGGTTGTTGAGCTTCTTTAAGTCAATTACTCTGATGCTGCTACCCCAACAGATGATGACAGAGGAGATCATACTCTCCACAACACACTTAAAGAAGAGCTACAGCATATTGCTGCAAACATTGAAGGACCTAAGCTTCCTTAAGAAGTACAGTCTGCTCTGTCCTTTTCGTACACAGCTTAACTGTTGTGTCTGCAGTCCAGTATGTTGTACAGGTGAACCACCTCCATTTCTTCTCCGAGGATGGTAATAAGTGTTATGCCAGAAACCTGTTTGATTATGAGTATTATTATTAATTATAATTTGCTATTATAATTTTAATAATAGATCATTCAAACTCAAATAGTAGCTATAACAAATATAATTCAAATGGTTATGATCCAAGGGCTATAAGCCTGTAATGATTAACACTAACAATGCATTTATTAATTAGCTGTTATGAACTTAGTTATGCTGGAAAAGTGTGATCTGACCAGTTGTTGACCGATTAGACTTATCCAGAAAACGTTGATAACTCAAATTATAACTGCAATTGGAGTTTTAACCCTTGCTTCTTTATCACAAACCAATGAAAATGTCTCAGTTGTTTCAGTTGTTACCTCAAAAAGAGGTAATTCTTTTACTCTTAGAGACCATTCAACTTCTGGATCAAATAACCACAAACAATTACTATTTCACGTTATTATTTATTAAACCAAATAATTCCCTGTTACAGTAATTATTATATTTAATAAACACTAGGAAACACTACTTGCTACTCAAAGAACATGCAAAAGAAAATAAATGAAAATAAAACAAGTCAAAATGGATTAAATGAGAGGTAGCAATTCTTAATTCAATTCACAGTTGTTTAGACATCACATTCAAGAAGTCGGCACTTTGACATAGCAGCATTGAAAGACAAGATAGCTTAGAGAAAACAGACCTGAAGCTAGATAGGGAACGCTTCGGTACTCCACAACAAGCTAAGCTAACAGTTTAGAGCTACTCCGCACCTTTCAAAGATGGCGGCTATGACGACATCTGACCTACGATCTTGCGTGACACATGATGAGGAGGTCCTAATGACGCATCTAGCGCACACGCCTAATGCAGGACGGGCTTTGATCAGAGGCGGTTTTGACTCCTGAACAAAGGCTTCAAAGAAAGTGCGCGAAACTGAAAATGTAGACAAAGAGATCAAAGATGAAGATAGGAAGAGAAGAGGAAAATTTACTCTTGGCGGAGTCACTTATCATCAACCCAAAAACAACACAGCCGAAATCACTTATGAAATGCATGCACACACATCAGAAATATCCAGCACAGTTAAAACAACTCTGTCTCGGAGTAATTAAGCATTAAACTAATTCCTAATAGGTTCTGCCCAGGCACAAAATATATCACCTTATGGGTGAAAAAGAGAAAATAAGAGTAAAATCCTTTTTTTACTTTGGATCCCGGCTCCGGATCCGTGGGCGTCCTTGCAGCTGCGGCAGCATGTCCGTGAGTGGCAGAAGGAGCGGGGGGGGGGGGGAAACCACACAGTCTCTGGGCTTTCAGACGCTTTGTTTGGCCAAAACAAACGTGAAGTCTGGCGATCACTGGGAGATAGTGGCTTCCAGTAGGATAAAAATGAATTCAAAGTACTTTTAAAATCGATCTCCTGCATATAAAAACAGGGATTAGTTTGTATCGGAAGTTCTCGGTCCAGCGAGAAATCGAACACGTGCCACGTGGGGGAAATCCCACGGGATGAAGTAGCTGCGTGTCTCCTCAATTTGGCAAACCGCCAGTAAAGAAGGAAGAGTTGAGCACGCCAGGCGCTTTTTATGTCATATCATAGCAACGTTATCTCGTTGCTAGGGCCAGTGGTCGCGTTGACCGTGTTGCATGCTGGGAGCTGGTGATCAGTTTGACCATATTGCATGCTGGGAGCTGGATACTGTCATGTCATAAGATGGCATCACATAAGGTTGGTACTATTTCTGTTTCTCTTGAAATGTACAATCATCTCCATTATTCACATTCAGGATGAGATGATTGTTTCCACACCATGCCACAAAGTGGTCCACCACCTGACACACCGAACGACTGCAGAGTCATCTGAGTATTTCTACAGATGACAGGGGTCTGTCTTGTACTGGAAGTCTGAGGTGTAGAGTAGGAGGGAATAGTGACTGGGTATGCCCAAGTTAGGGCGTCAGAGGTCGCCATGATAAGTGGTTTCTGAATAGTGCAGTGAGTAGAGAAGGAGGTAGGAAAAGGAACCTGTATGCTTCCTCCCATAGCTCCTTTAGCATAGGAACCCTGCAAGGTCAATTACTGGCGCTAAGGAGCTAAAAGGAATCTCAAAATAATTTGCGTGACAGGACTTTTAAGCACAGCCCATCTAACGGAAATTGACAAAAATGTCCTGAGAGAAGAGAGCGTGCACATGTAAGTACCACCATTTAGCCTCTCATATATTGCATGACTTGTTAGTCATCCACGTGGATAAGAAGCCTTTGGTCAACTCCACCTTTGTTGTTTACAGAAAATAAGAGCTGATAGTGTAATTTAAATCAAAGAAAGCAATAAAATTGCCAGCTGTGATGTGATGAAATATGTGTATATATACATATGTCCAAAATAACTATATATAACAGTCATGTGGATATGCTGAGCAAGATTGCAGCGCTCTAGAAAGGCTCACACCACCCGTAGTGATTTTTAAATAATATCATAAAAGAAACCGCCTTTCATGAGCTAGAAATTGTTTTATATAATTCTGAAAAGGTTTTGGTTGCTTGGTGAGATATTTCTGGCAATGAAAATGACGACATCAAAGTATTTTAAAGACACGAGCCGCATGACCACTCAAAATATGCTAGCGGCTAACGAGTCCAAAACGGAGGAGGAAGGAGATAACTCTTCGAGTGAGAGGTCTGATGAGATAATTCTGAAAAGTGTCTTTACAGAGATTACTAAGGTGGTTGCCAAGTTGACGGAAGCGGGGTAGGATGTGTCGACCATAAAGGAATCTGTCGTAGGGCTACAGGTACGAATGGGAGAGGCGAAAGGGCGCTTCTTTGACTTGGAGGATAAAACAGAGCAACTGAGAGCCACCAATGGTAAAATTCAGAGGAAAGTGTTGACCCTGTGGGACCATGAACAACCCCTTGAATATCATGGCAAAAGAAACATCAAATTAGTTGGCCTGAAAGAAACCTACGGGACTAATGGCTCGCTTAAAGCGTGTTAAAAAGCTACTGAGAGAAGGACTGGGCATTAATTCCAAGGCGGAGTTTTCAGATCGAGCGTCTTCACCAAGTGGGGTCACATATGCCCAATGAAGATCAACCCCCACAACCCGTGGTGATCTGGTTTTTGAGGCAGTCTGCTCGTAAGAAAGTGTTGAGAGCTGTAGCGGTGAAGCGAGGGTCACATGGGAGTGTCGCAAAACTAACCTTGCAGGACAGCCCAGACAATTGGGAACTGGATAGCCTGGATCAGTCAGTTCTGTTCCTTTAAAACTAACTTCAGGTTAGGTTTTTTCCATTACTGTGTGTAACCCTGTGTATGTGTTTTTGCTACTGTCACTCCCAAATGTTCCTATTGTGGGACAATATCAGAATTTCTTATCTTGACTGGTCTAATGTGATATTCTAATTTTCTGAGATCCTAAGCTTTTGAGTCTTCTTTACCTGTAAGTCATGATCATCAAAAATACAAGAAATAAAAGCTGGAAATATTTTAATCTGTGTAATTAGTCTTTATAAAATAACCGTTTAATTTTCTGAAATGACTGGCAAAAAATATTGCACTTTTACAAAACATTCAAAACATTTTTTAGATGTACCTGTAGAATAATGGACACCTCCTCCTAACCCTTTCAAGATTATTGATAGTAACAACCTTTTACAGAAAAACCTTACATAGTCCTTGACCATTTAAAGCTATTCATCTTGATCTACTGAGAAATGTACAGTTAGGGCCAGAAATATTTGGACAGTGACACAATCTTCATGATTTGGGCTCTGCATCCCACCACGTAAGATTTGTAATGAAACAACTACAATGTAATCAAAGTTCAGACTTTAAGGTTTAATTCAAGGGGTTGAACAAAAATATATGATTAAACATGTAGGAATTGTAGCTATTTTTATACAAGCGCTCCTCATTTCAGGGGCTCAAAAGTAATTGAACAAATAAACATAACCGTAAGTAAAATGTTACTTTTCAATTTTTTGTTGTGAATCCTTTGCAGGCAATGAAGTCTGGAACCCATGGACATCATCAAATGCTGGGTTTCCTCCTTAGTGATGCTTTGCCAGGCCTTTACTGCAGCTGTCTTCAGTTGGTGCTTATTTGTGGGTCTTTCTGCCATAAGTTTTGTCTTGAGCAAATTAAATGCATTCTCGATTGGGTTGAGGTCTGGTCATTGACTTTGCCATTGCAGAATATTCCATTTCTTTGCTTTAAAAAACTCTTGGGTTGCTTTTGATCATTGTCCATCTGTACTGTGAAGTGCCATCCAATCAACTTTGCTGCATTTGGCTGAATCTGAGCAGAAAGTATATCCCTATACACTTCAGGATTCATCCAGCTGCTTCTGTCGTTTGTCCCATCATCAATAAACACAAGTGACCCAGTGTCATTAGAAGCCATGCATGCCCATGCCATCATACTGCCTCCACCATGTTTTACAGAGGATGTGGAGTGTTTTGGATCATGAGCTGTTCCAATTCTCTTCCAAACTTTCTTCTTCCCATCATTCTGGTACAGGTTGATATTAGTCTCATCTTTCCAAAGAATACTGTTCCAGAACTGGGCTGGCTTCTTCAGGTGTTCTTTGGCAAAGTCAACTCTGGCCTTTCTTTTTTTGAGGCTGATTAATGGTTTGCATCTTGTGGTGAATCCTTTGTATTTACTCCCATGAAGTCTTCTTTTTATGGTAGACTTAGATTCTGATACACCTACTTCCTGGAGAGCGTTCTTCACTTGAGTGAATGTTGTGAAGGGGGTTTTCTTCACCATGGAAAGATTCTGCACTATTGTCTTCTGTGGATGTCCAGGCCTTTTTGAGTTCCCAAGCTTACCAGTGCACTCTTTTTTCTCAGAATGTACCAAACTGTTGATTTGGCCGCACCTAACATTTTTGCTATGTGATGTATTCTTTTTCTTTTTTCAGCCTGAGGATGGTCTGTTTCATCTCCATTGAGAGCTCCTTTGACCGCATTTTGTGTGTTCACAGCAACAGCTTCCAAATGCAAACGCCACACCTGGAATCAACTCCAGACCTTTTAACTGCTTAATTGATGACAGATCAACAAGGAAGAGCCCATGCAGCATTGTTATTTATTTTGCAGTCTTCTGAGTCAGTTTTCCAATTACTTTTGGTCCCTTGAAAATGAGGTGGCTACGTATTAACGAGCTATAATTTCAAACCCTTGCTCCAATTTGGATGTGTATACTCTCAAATTACAGCTGAGAGTCTGGACTTTAAGCTCATATTGATTATATACTGTAATTGTATCCTGAACACTGCATGAAAAGTGTGACTTTCGTCACTATGCGGCACTGTAGATTGTCGTGGAAGTTCAGGTTAACGGCTGTTCACGGTAATTTGCAGGCAACACCGAAAACTGCCATGAATTGTCAGAAATTGACGTGGGCCTTGCTTGGCAGTTGTCCCCCCATGACCCCCCTCCTCCTAATTCTAGGGGAGGCTTTAACATGTAAATGAAAATGCTGTGAGCTATACAAATGCAAATCAGGGTTGCAGGGGGAGTTTTACCCCAAGTGACATTTTTCTAAAAGGTAAGAAAATCTCTGGTACAAATAAGCCCCGTTTACACTACACCTAAAAACCGAGCCATGCCGAGACCAGTCCAAGCTTGGATCAGTTATCCAAGACAAGCCGACCCGTTTACACACAAAGCTTATCTCGGTTCCTTGGTTGCTCCTCGCCCCCTAGTGGCGATCTGCGGTACTACCGCTCTCTGGGATTGAAGGCGGGACCGAGCAAAACAAAACGGCAGCGCCCGTAACATTCAGGAAGTTATGCTTGATATTGTGATATTTCGGTGTTTGCGGAGAGTCAGGGGAAGAAGGCAACCATTGGTGAATTTACTTGAGAAAGTTTGCTTTTTTGGGAAGTGGATGAGACAAACGAACGTCTAATAAGGATTTACAGACGCCGGAAACAATGACAGACGCTGAGGTTCATTGCGCTGCTAAGCAGATTCATCTCTGGAAACCGTGTGGCACGGTAAGGAAGCTAGTATTATTATGAATGTCTGAAATTTGTCTGAATGGAGTGTGAATCGGGACGTGCAGCCAGACTGCCGGAAAACCCGCGGACAGTCAGCTGACTGTAAGGAGATGACGCGATCTGCTCATGCGCTCTTTATCAGAAAACTGGGCCAGAAATAAAACCAGGCCGAGACCTACTCAAGAGCTGGTCTGCAGTTAGCGCGGTCCGGTTCAGTCTGCTGACCGTTTACACACAAGAGTTATCTCGGTTACCGAGCTCGGACTGGTCTCGGCTCGGTTAAAAAAGTGTAGTGTAAACGGGCCTATAGATCAGGCTCAGTATAGCCTAATTATAGACTCTTACATTTTAGCTTGAATTGGTTTATTTAATTAAAGTATGCTAGATTACTGTGTATGCCATTAGCCAAGGCAAATGTTATGTAAAAAAAACCACAAAATAATTTATTTCAAAAATTAGTTTTAATCAGAATCAGCTGGTAAAATGTGAATCAGAATCAGCAAGGTAAAATGTGCATTCCATGCAAACAACATTAGAATCAGAATGAGGGGTCTGCAGAGATCACAGTCTCCTAGAGCTCAACTACTGTGCATAGTGGCATGACTACAGTGACCTTTTCTTTGGTCTTACTTAAATGCACAGAGGATGTATTAACCACACATCTCCCAGCAATGCGCTCAACTGGCAGAAGTTATGCTGGGTATGACGTGTCTGTTCCCTGCAAGCCCCAAACTTCTATTGGCTTCCCATAAAAATATCTGTCCGGATGGGGATGAAGCCAGGAAACTTGTGCAATAACATGTTTAAATGCAGTACCCTTTGACACAACATTAACAACTATAAACTGCTTTATAATGGCTGGTCGTAGTTCTGCTAGAGGGTCAAGAATGGGTTTCTCAAAACTGTTAGTGTTTCCACACCACTTAGCACATACATATGCTGACCTTTCTGCTCTAGATCCATCGATTGAGTAAGTTACATTCATATATGTTACCCGTTTTTTTTTTGTTTTTTTGTTTTTTTTATTTATGCTTGTAAATAGCTTTATTGTGATTCCTGCAGGGAGACTTTCAAATTATATGGACATTACAATGGGAGAGTAAAGGAAGAACAAGAAGTGAAAGAGAAAAAAAAAAGAGTAGAGGTGAAAGAAAGAAGAGATAAAAGGGAGAGAATGATAAAACCTTCTCCGTCTGCTCCATCACCTGGAAAGAGAGATGCAAAAAGAACAGCACAACCAACAGACATAAAGCAACAGATACAATCGAATAACACCTAGATGCCATTGCTAAATCATATATATTATTATGTAAGCTGACATGTGTAATGTGATACCTGAAAAAAGAAAGTGAAAGAAAATAAATAAATAAATTATAAGCTTACTGTATATAAGTGAACATTTAATACCTGGGACCCAGCACCTGTGGGAGTTTGTGAGAGTGCACTAGTTTAGTTGAAAATTATCCAGAAGGAAATAGCTTGATAGTGGTTGTGGAGAACCAGAGACCCGCCTTCCCCAAGCACAGAGGCAGGAGTCAGGGGACCCATAATCCCGGACTCCCAAAGGGGTCCCCAAAGCAGGGCGCCCAGGAGGGGCCGACACAGGATATCTGCAACCCCCCCCCCCCCCAAGGAAAGAGTAGAGACGACCCCGAGGAAATCCCCCAGCCACCGCAATGCCAACGCCCCCAAGAGCCGCGGGGACGAGCCCGTGGGCTACGCCGGCAGCTAGCCTCGCTGAAGTGATCCCGGCCATGGGCCCTGGGGGCCAGAGGCCCCAGGGGCGCCCCGCCCCCGCGACGGGGGCCCCGGCCGCCCCCCGGGGGGCCAGGCCCCGCGAAGAAGCCGCCGGGAGTAGGCCGGCGCACGCCCGGGAACCCGCCCCAAACCCAAAGCCCACTAGAGGGCCAAGGCGCCCGCCAGCGCAGCGGAGGAGGGCAGGAGAGGACGTGGGGGGATGGGCTCCGCACCTAGCGGAGACTTGAGATGTTCTTGGGAGAGGGAGCGGACCACACCCATACCCATACTCAGCACCTCAAACGGCCGTACTCAGTGCATGAATATGTCCATTTGAGAGTGAAAAGACCATCATTAATATAGAGCTAAAGCGAAAATTCAGACTGAAGAAACTCTAGCGCCTACCTCCATCAATCAGAGACTCATCCCCCTCCGACGCAATCCAATCAGTTTTGAACTGCTCCTCCTCGAAGCCAATCAGCATCCTGGGTTCATCTTAAAAGAACTCCACATCCTTGTCTCGGCCTTCTGCTCAGCGAGCAAGCGGTGGCTGCGCCGTGTCTGGTTTGGACTGATGACCGGATTCAAATCCTCCTGCATAGGAATACCGTCTAGCCGCACATTCATCCTCTCCGACCTCTGTATTCGCTCAGGATATCTGCCCAGCGCTGACCTGGACTCGCTCTCTCAGCTAGCCTCCCTCAGCTGTGGCGTCTCATTTCGTCACCCAACCTCTGTTTTCCGTCAGCTCCGTTTCCTGGCGCAATGAACTTGTAAACCCCCCGCTTCCTCGCTAAGCGACGCAGACGCTGTCCCAACTCTGCCTCAGTTCCGATCCAGCTTCGCTTCATAGCGCGCCGGGGTCTTTCTCCAGCTGATCCCGTGGGGCTGGCTCTTGGTTCGTGGATCCGCCGTCTCATCCGGGATCTTCTCTGGTTTTGATCGGCTTTGCGGGGCCACCTTGCCGCTCGTCCCGGCCGCAACTTTTCAGCCGGATCTACACTCTCATTCACTCGCTAATGCGTTCCGAACCAGCTCAGGTAATATGTATTCACTCATGTTCGTCCACTATTCAGGCAAAACGTATTTAATTTTACTGTTTGTTTTCGTTTTCTTCTTCTTCTGGTATTGCCGGTTAGCAACGGGCTTGTAGTAGCATTACTGCCACCTACTGGTTGGAGTATGGTTCGTGATGGTCTATTTTTTTTCCTACCAATCTATATCATTCATTCATTAAACATTTTCCATTGCACACGTTTCACTCATCATGCTCCCGAATTGTCCGTTTACTATTTAGGCAGAGAATTCATTCAAGATGAACATCCCGAGAGCATCATTGTGGGTGCTGTTGTCTGGTTGATACTATTTTCAATTACGGATCCTCTCTGCAGGCGTGAGGCTAACTAAAGCTACTAAGCAATGAGATCATCAGTTTTATCAGGATGCAGTGCAGAATCTGAATCTAAGTATTAAATTCATTCAAACAACATGAAATGAGCTAAATAAGCTAATCGATTCATAACATTTGGTATGCGTTCGGCATTCTATGCATTTATGAGCTAAGCAAACTATCGATTATGTCTTAAGAAGTGTTACCCGTATTTAATCGTCCTTCATTTTCTGGTTGTCTTCTTCACATAGGCTGTGTCTCATTCCGAATACTTCCGTCAGTGCACTGCTGATGTGCACTGACCACTTACTGCCGTAGTGCCCACTTTCGACCGTTAGTAGTGTTCCAAAAGGAACACTTATGTTAAAACGCTTACCGGAAATGACGGGATGACGTGACGAACGCAACACACGTGAACGCAAATTTTTCAGCCCGCCAAAAATATATGCCGGCGTTTGTTTACAAACAACAATCGTTTACATTCACAGCATGTGGAAAATACATCAACTCCGACGTCAATGCAGGATCCTCCAAATATTGGCTGAACATGAGGTAAGTGATGCATTAGACGAGAGTACAATGCCTCGTATTACCACCATTACTTTTATATGATTGCGGTGTCGCAGCTCCGGCCGTCTCGGCTGAATTGTCCGCCGTTATTTTCAAAATGGGAACATCTTCCCGACGTCCCTAGCCCCTCCCTTTCCGCTTTGTAGTCAAGATGGCGTCCGTTTAGTGCGAGTAGGGTCCATCGTTACACACTGCATTTTGTGCCCGTTTTTAGGGGGTCATCCGGGTACCTTCAGTGCACTGACTTTTTGTGTTATCTACACTATATACTTAAAACTAAGTGTTCGAAGTGTAGAAGTAGGCGGAATGAGACACAGCCATAGATATTCTTTTCACTATTCCAGTTGTTTTTCTCAAACTAAACCTGTCAGCCTGCAAATTGAGTTCTACGTATTGATCTCAACCTAGTTTCATAATGGCTTTCTGCCTGCAGACAAGCTCTTGAATTCTTGAGATATCAGTTTCATTCTCATATCAGTTATTTCAGAGCGTCAGCTGCTCTCATCGCTCGGTCACCTCAATCTCGCAGGTGCATCATTCCACGAATCACGCTTTTATTTCCAGGCAGCTCGAGCTCACTAATACCGTTTCCTTCCCTCCTTGAACAGGATACTCTGGTTAAGAGCCGCCGTTCTGAACTTTCCTTCTGGTCTGGCTTGCTTCTGGCACGGATTTGAAATATACTTTCTATAATGACGTCTTTTGTCCGTAGATATGTTTAATTTTACGGATGTGCTTCCTTAAATTTTGGGGGATTCTAAAAAACAGTTGGTTTGCAGATTTGTGAAATTGTTCTAAACGTACATGTCTTCGCTTTTCAAAGCACTTTTCTTACATCGGAGGGTCCCCATGCCAACACACTGTTTTCAAATCATCCAAGAAACTGTTAATCTTGTGGCTTTTCATCTAGAGTTATTTCAGTATTCATTCAGATGTGAGCTGCACAACAGCTGATGCTTTTGGAGCCCAATCGCTGGGCGATGGCTATCATCAGCATGCCTCACATATCTGCTCTGACCTTTCATTCATCTTAGCCGCCTAATGCTCATCTTCAAGATAATCTAACTGCGAATACTGGTGGTGGATTCAAATCTCATTCAAGTCATTAGACCCGTATGTATCACTCTTTCAATACATTCATTCATGCATCTCCTGTTATTTATTCTATCATCCAGGCATCCCGCCATGTAGGCGTCCTGTCATTCGGTTCATTCCTTCATGGTCATTCATTCATTCATGTGCTTCATCCCTAAGCATCCTCTGTCATTTATCCTGTCAACTGTCTTGTCATTGGTTCTGTCGATCAGGCATCCTGTCATTCAGGCATCCTGCCATTTGTCCTGTCATTGTCATGTCATTCATGGGTCCCGTTATCCAGGCGTCGTCATTCATGTGTCCTGCTATCCCTGTTCATTCCTTCATATTAATGTGCATCAGCCTGAGACTGACCATCTCATCTAACTTCATCCACCTCACCTGCATGCTCCCCGCATGTTTCCTGCCATGTTTCCTGCCGTGTTTCCTGCCATGTTTCCTGTCGTGTTCCCTTCTATGTTTCCTGTCGTGTTCCCTTCTATGTTTCCTGCCGTGTTCCCTTCTGTTTCCTGCTGTGTTCCCTTCTATGTTTCCTGCCGTGTTCCCTTCTATGTTTCCTGCCGTGTTCCCTTCTATGTTTCCTGCCGTGTTCCCTTCTATGTTTCCTGCCATATTTTCTGCGATGTTTCCTGCCATATTTTCTGCCATGCTCCCTGTGTGTCCCTGCCATGCTCCCTATGTGTTCCCCGTGTTAATGATTTCGTTTATACACGGCCTGCTCCTACATGTCTATTGAAGGCCCGAAGGCCCATCTTACCCCGGTTCCAGATTTGGCAGAGAATGAGGAAAGCATTGATCAGAGGTAAAACATTGTAATGTGCATATTTAATTCATAGAAATTAGATATGGAGACAGAGTTTACATTATCAATCAAGATGATTTCACCGCGCGATGGAGAAGTCTGTCTGACCTTCGCAACTCTAAACACATCTTTTAAGGGTGAAAACCCTCCCATGTTTTTCAAGAGGAGGAGGATCTGTTTCAAACAAGGAACTCTCTTTCTGACCAACCTCCCCCAGAGGGCAATAAACACCATGTCATTCTACCCAGCAACAGAGAGGAGACACACCTTCTGCCTGACTAAGATATTTCCTTAACAATTTCCCTCTGTTTTGATCAACAGATCAAACCACCTGCCATGCTCCCTGCCATATTTTCTGCCATGTTTCCTGCCATGTTCCCTGCCATATTTCCTGCCATGCTCCCTGTGTGGTCCTTGTCATGCTCCCTGTGTGGTCCTTGTCATGCTCCCTGTGTGTTCCCTGCCATATTTTCTGCCATGCAGCTGTGTCATTTTGTCATAAATCAGCGTTTATGTTCCTTAGCGGCAACGGCCCTGTTTTGGTAGGCCTTAGCGGCAACTGCCCTGTTTTGGTAGGCCTTAGCGGCAACGGCCCTGTTTTGGTAGGCCTTAGCGGCAACGGCCTCTATGCAAGCCTTCGCGGCTCTTTGCCCCGTGGCACTTTTCCTCTATTACTCATCCTACTTGTCTCTGTTCTTAGTTTTAATTTAAGTCTCTTTGTCTTTCGACCATGCAGAAGCACTGGCCTCGACCTCGGCAATTTTTGGGAGGAAACATCCCTATTCTCATATGCCTGCTTATGCATATTGAAGTATATTTCAGCGTGAATGTTTCCTGCCGAGGTCTGAGCGCCAAACTCTTAAAATATTGTATCAATTAAATTCTTCTAATTGCCTTTTCTTTCTGTGTGAGTTTTTTTGAAATGCCCATTTGAATATGAAAAGATTTTACAACTGTAGTTTGAAAAAATCATCAAGTGCATCTCAAACAGCTAGCTTTAGTAATGTACCTGTTAAAAGTACACCGTGGGAACTTCATTCAGGAGATTTTTTAAATTGTATATAATTCAATTGTTTATTTTAGTTGCTTTCATAGTTTCCTAACAGAAAATTTAAACTGTACACTGAGAGTAACAGTAGTAGTACTGAGAATGGAGAACAGTGCAGGTGAAACATGTGGGATTTTCCCGTTTGAGCTCTGGATTGCATGTATAGCTGCTAGAACTTTATACTTGTAGGCTATATTCAAAGGTAATTTCATGCCTTACCACATAACAGGAGATGTCTTCATCATCTTGCACTGACTCTGAATCACTTGAGTCCAGGAAAAGATGAATGCTTTGGTCATCTGCTGTTTCGTCTGGAAAACAACCCATGCAACATATAGTTATGCATTATAATGCGATTTTCGTATTTAATTATTAATTATTACAATAACCATAACCGCGAGAAGCAACCACATTTTATTAGACAGTAACAATTGTGGTGCTCACCGTTGTCTGAACCGTCAGTCGCTGGGGGCATTTCTTCCATCACTTCTTTTTCTGGGTCCTCGGACTGCATTTCACCTTCATCAATCTCTCCAACTCTAGGTTGAACATAACTCCTGCCGGTTGGGTCATGACTGGATAGCAACAGGCTCTGTGCGTTATCTGACCTAGTCCTTTTGTGTTTTTTCTCCCAAAGTCCATTTTTGAAATAGCGCTTTCTGTGGTCATAATACTGTGTATTAGAGAGTTCAGTGTTGCAATGTTCACAGAAGCGCCGAGGTCTTTTCTTCAGTCTAAGGACTTCCATCTTTCAACTGACAGCTTCATAGGCACACCGGTCTCGTTTATATGATAGACGCAAACTGGTCTCGCGAGTCCTTCCGTATAACAATGACCTCGTATGTGATTGGAGGAGCCTGACGAGCCTTCGACTCCTCGTCCAATCACATGTGAGGTCATGGGCACGACCCATACAGCAGTACTTGCAAGACCAGCATATAAACAGACATGTTTGTGTTACTATACTCAGAAGAACTTTATCTCCAGTTCCTGTGTTTGGATTTTGCTGGTACATGATCAATGGCTGGACGACGTCTCGCCTTCAACTCCTCTTGGACGCGATCCACAACTTTCAGCCAGTCCGCAGACTGACGAGAAGAAACTGCTGATTGCTATCAGTGGACTGTCTCGTCAGCTTAATCAACATACTGCAGATATGAATGAGCGGTTCACTCAACTGCAGAATTCGGTAAACTCCAGGTTGCTGTCCATAGAGGACAAGTTGGCGGCTCTGCAGTCGAACAACTGTGCGGGAGAGACTAACTCCAAGAAGAGAAGACGGGTGCACAATCCCAAGCTTGCGGTAAGAATATGTTCGATGGCTGCTAGCCAAGCTAAAAGTAGCCTAGCCTAAAACCAAAGCTAAGAGTAGCCTTGCAAAAGAACAAGCTTTATTAAAGTGTATTTTTTTGTCATTTACAGGAAGCAGTACGCCGTCTTCACAACTCGGAGACAAATTGCAGGCGCTATGAACCGGAGCAAGGGTAAGATTTAAAGAATATGCTTTCATTCTGCGGTAAAAGGAAATACATACGTATAGATACCATAGGATAGATACCGATCATAACTGTACATTTTGTTTTCACAGACTAATCTCGCCTCATAATGAGGCGGTGACCTCCTATTTGCTCGGAGCAATATCTGCAAGTCCAGATTTACACGATGTTGATAAAGACGACATTGTGTGTAAGTGACTTGTTTTTACTGTTTCTCCTTCCTTGTTTAATGTTACTGTGACTTGCGTTTGATTTTTATTCATACCACTCTCATTTAATTGTTTTCCAGCCGCCTGTAAGACCTATTATGAGACGGTACGCAGGAGCTTTAGATATACCCAGCCAGAAAACTCATTGCGGGCGGAAGCTGCGAAGAGTTCAGCTCGGAGTCGAGCGAGAAGAAAGAGGGTAAGACTTTATTTGGTGACTATTTTTCAGGTGCATTGATAGATGTGTTGTGTCAATATGCAGTGCATCCCATCGCACAGTACTGATTCATTGTTTTTTTACAGCTGCTGGAATCGAGACAGAGTGCTAGCGGATGACGAGGTGGAACTCTGGAAGTCCACCACCGTCGACCTCATGTCTGACGAAGAAGATGGCGGGGTCTCTGGATGGATTGTCATTTCGTAGGCCGGATCTCTCTGAACTCTGTGTGAAGCTGCAGTCCCGGTTAGAGGTGACGCCGAAGTACAGAGCCACGCACAGTAGGCGTCTGCACAACGCACCTGCCTCGGAGAGAATGCTGCCAGTTACCTCCAACCCCGAGGAGGAAAACGGACAGTTCACGGAGTTGTAGTTTTTGGATAATCCTCTACCCATGTGTGGGCAGATCCTCGCGTTGTATATAGTTGTGTTTGTTTTAATAAAGCTCTTTCTTTGCATAAACATCTTCCTGGCAAATGTTCATTTCCTCTATAAATTCATTCATGTCCTTGATGGTAGCCTAATAATAGTGTAGTAGCCTACATAGGATAACATGAATATACAGCATAATATGAAAAAAAAAAAAAATTATATTATATATATATATATATATATATATATACACACACACACATTGTTATTGGGGATCTGCCAACCAATCACGAGTGATTTTACTTGTTTGAAAGTTGTGGTTTCATCCAATACTGAGTAAGGAAATTCAAGCCAGGCCTGGCCAGCCGCGGTTTCGCTGCATTCATATGCTAATTAGGGCCATTAGCACTCTGAAAGCTCTCCACATACGTCATTGTCCGGTTCCGACAATTTGTGGCACTGACAAACGGCGACAAGCGCGGGTTGCAAATTGTCGTCAACTACCGAAAATGAGGGAGATCTCCGGTCGTTTACGGGGACGAAAATCACACTTTTCATGCAGTGGAATATATTTTCATACACAGCTAAAATAACAAAACTTGTGTCACTGTCCATATATTTCTGGGCCTAACTGTATAACTATTCTACACCTCCTTCAGCCAAAGTTGCTTCTCTAAACTCAATACTGATGAGTAAAGATGAACTTGGTTCTTCACAGACTGATCCTGTTGTGGAATAATTTGTGTTAAGCATATGTGGTCTAAATTGTTTATTTTGGCAGCCAAACTTTGTTTTCCCTTTGTTTAGATAGAAGATAGACCAAAATCACCATGCTGTATTTCAGTGTTTATGAGTTATTAATCCTAACAACTATTGTGTTATACATGATATTGCCTTATATTATTTATAATTTTAAGTCCATAGTTTAGAAACTAATAAGGCTGATAAATCAAGCTGTGCAGCCATTCTAATTGTGTTACTCTGTTTTAGGATCCAAAGAAAAATGGTGAATGGGAGTTACATTTCAAAGACATGACTACGTCCCTGACCTCTTTGCTGGTGCTGCTCACCACAGCTAACAACCCTGATGGTACAGTAAAACACTGAGCCAGCTGTGCTCATGTCCAGTATCAATTGCTGCTGTCACACTAATTGATCATGCTCTCTGTCACAGTCATGATCCCTGCCTATACCCTCAACAGAGGCTACTCCATTTTCTTTATCACCTTCAGTGTCATTGGTAAGCTATGAAGGTCACTTTGACAACTTGGTAAATATATATATTGCAGTTCTATGTTTAAGGAGGAATTTGTTTTGCTTCCTGGCAGGAACATACTGTCTGATGAACTTACTGACAGCCATCATCTATAACCAGTTCAGGGGATATTTACTGGTGAGACTCACTTACAGACTGTCTTAGTGTATTTGTGGGTCAGTAGTTCTGTTTTCATGGGCAGCAGAAACAATCCTGGACAGTTTACACGCTGAAATCTTTACAGCATTGCACTACGCAAAGTATGTCCATGCAGTTGCATGTTGACAAAGTGAGCTGAAGCATATGAAGGAGAATGTTGTGTAATTTATCTCTAAGAGGAAGATCCATCTTTGTCTTTGCAAAATGATTCAAAGGTTTGAATATGTTTGAATATATCTTTCACTGAATGCAAAAACAAAAAGGCATAATACAAATTTATACATGCTGGGTATCATAGGGAGCACATTTCATCTGAGCAACATTCTTCTAATAGGACATAGGAGTTGCATACAGCTGGTATGATCCATTTCATATCTAACACAACTCTTCTCTCTGTCCTTGGGTGAAGAAAACACAATAGTAAATCACTATGCAACTCTATGACCTCTTTCACATGGAAGAAAATGCAGCCGCTCATAGGAAAGATATGATCAGAGTAAAATTTTCCACCACAAGAAATACCAGCATCGTAGGTAGAATGGCTCCAAATAGTCAGAAACAATGACGTTTCACATAAGCTCTGGGTTAGCTCTATCTTTTCTAAGCTAAGACCTTTTCTAAGTTCAGAGATTGTCTTGTCAACACTACAACTTTTTAGCACTTAGCATTACAAACTAATGTTCATGTTTGTGTCAAGATGTCAGTTCAGACATCCATAATTAGGAGACGGCTGGGGATCCGAGCTGCTTTCCATGTCCTTAGCTCTCACAGGGTCCAAGCAGAATCACAGTAAGACACACACAGACTCACACACATACACATGCATGATGTTTTGGACAACTGTATATATTTTTGCCCATCAAAATCCTTTTGTGTTTTCTTTGTCTATAAGGGAACATGTGAGTGTGAACACTGTGCTTCAAGTGATGTCCAGGATCAACATGAAGAGCTATTATAAATCAGCCATCACCATGGTCAGAGCCAACTTCTGTCTGCTCATCTTTCCACATACAAACACAGAAATAAAAAAATCTTCCATGCATTCAGTAACAGACCCTTGATGGGTTTTGTGGATAAATGTCTCTTGTCTGAAAATGCCAGTGTGGATCATTGAACTCATTAAAAGGATGTTCAGTTTAGCTGCCTCTTCTGCAAGGACTTTCTTCCAGAGGCAACGCAAGTTTATTTGTATAGCACATTTCAGTAACAAGACATTTCAAAGAGCTTTACATGAACACAACATAAGATAAGAAAACATTACAAAGGTAAGCACATTGCAGTGGAATAGTAGCAGCAGGTTAAGATATAAGAAATGTTTACTTTAATATTTGAAGTGAGCTCTAAACAAATAGGTTTTTAACCTTGATTTAAAGGAACTCAGGGTTTCTGCACTTTTACAGTGCTCTGGGAGTTTGTTTCAGATAGGCTGGCCAAAAGAATTAAATGGTCCTTCTCCATGTTTGGTTCTGGTTCTAGGAATGCAGAGTAGATTTGAGCCAGAAAACCTGAGTGGTCTGGGGCATTGATACCCTGATAACAAGTCTGTTGTATTTAGGTGCTAAACCATTCAGTGATTTATAGACTAACAGAATTGTTTTGAAGTCTATTATCTAAGATACAGGGAGCCACTGTAGGGACTTTAGATCTGGGAAGATGTGATGGAGTGATCAACAGTATCGAATGCTGCACTGAGGTCCAATAGTACCAGCACTGTGGTTCTTCCACAGTCTGTATTTATATGGATGTCATTAAACACCTTGATGAGGGTCGTCTCTGTACTATGGTGAGCACGGAAACCTGACTGGAAAACATCAAAGCGGCTGGTCATTGATAGGATTACCAGCCGTGGAGGTGGCCCTTCTTATACAGAGCGTCTGTGTTATGAGTCCAGTCCATTTTATTATTGACGTGAACACCCAGGTATTTGAAACTCTCCACAGTTTCTATGTCCTGCCCCTGGATGTTCACGGGGGAGTGAGGTGGGGGTCTTCTCCTAAAGTCGATCATCATCTCTTTGGTCTTACTGGCGTTTAAACACAGGTGGTTCTTCTCACACCAGTCCACAAAGTTCATAATGACCGACCGGTACTTCGGCTTGTTCCCGTCAGACACACAGCCCACAATGGCCGAATCATCAGAGAACTTCTGAAGGTGGCAGCTGTCCGTGTTGTAGGTGAAGTCCGAGGTGTAAAGGGTGAAAAGAAATGGAGACAGAACGGTGCCCTGGGGGGCCCCGGTGCTGCAGAGTGCCACCTCTGACTGACAGCTGTGCAGCCGCACGTGCTGAGTAGTAGTCTATGGTCCAGTCAGCCAGATGTTTGTCCACCCCAGCGTCCTCCAGCTTCCCCCTCAGCAGCACCGGTCTGATGGTGTTGAAAGCGCTGGAGAAGTCAAATAACATGACTCGCACAGCGCTCCCGGTGGTCTCCAGGTGGGTGAGCGCCCGCTGCAGCAGGTAGATGATGGCATCCTCTACTCCGATGTTGGGCCGGTAGGCAAACTGCAGAGGGTCCAGGATGGGGCTCACCACGGTGCGTAGGTGTGCTAGGATGAGGCGCTTCATGGTCTTCATCAGATGGGAGGTCAGGGTGACTAGTCTAAAGTGGGCCGGTTCCTTGGTGTGCGGCGTTTTGGGAACCGGTACCACACAGGAGGTCTTCCACAGGGTGGGCACCACCCCCAGGATGAGGGGTAATTTTGCTGATTCAAATCAGATTTTTTTTTTTTCAGTTTCGTGTTTGTGATATCAGGCTTATCCTGACTTGAATGTATCATGTCTTAGTCAAAGCATTGAGCTAAGAATTCTGTTTCCTGAAGTCTCTGTCATTTCTTTTTTAATCTACCTCTTAACAACCTTGTCTGCATCTCCTATACACCAGGCAGCACAGCAGTTTGCAGAACAGGGCTACATGAATCGCATGCAGTTCAGAAGGATCTTTGATGAACTGGATAAAGATTGTGTTAAAGAGGTAGAACTAGGTGTATAAGCTCTCATTATAAAGATTTGTCCAACAGCACTTTAACAGAAGTGGGTTCACCTTTGCCTTTTTTTGCTACAGCACCCTCCATTACCTCAGTACACATCTGCAACCCTACAAAAACTTCAGGTGATCTTCAGTCACTACTACATCAGTGTTCTAGGAAACCTAGTAGCACTGGCCAATGTCATATGCATATGTGTAAGTTCTGCACACCCTTACACACACACAAAAAAAACAATGCAGGTATACTTCTGATGCAACATTTTTGTGTTTCAGACTGTCTTGGTGCTGAACTCTGAAAAGTCGACTGCAGAAAGGGACAACTACGTCTTAGAGGTGTAGACATTTAAAATCCAAACATCATACATTGGTTCATCTTCCTCACAGCAAGACTGTTTTGTTAAAATTGACCTTACATCCTGAATTCACTGGCAATCACTAGTCACAAACTGTGATCTTAAAGGAGCCTAGTCATCTACTCTGACTTTACGTATTTCTATGCCAGTAACTCACGCTGGTTGCATGCAAAGGTTTTCTGATTAAATTATCGCGGCCTGTTTGGTTATATTTTATGTTTGTGTTTTACACTTTGTTTTTGTTCTATTTGCTGGTAAACAAAGCACTTATGCATATATTTAGTATAACAAGACCATGTGACTGGAAGTACGGTATTGCGCATAATGAGTAAACGAGGAGAAACAATCCCACTTTGCTTGATTATTCTATCAAAGTGCTCTAGATTGGTGCTTCTAAATTAAATGGTACAAAATTTTCTTCCGGGGGCCCCCCTCTAGGGGGGTATACTTATTCCGTCGCCCTTTTGTGCCTCCTCATGTGATATCAGTAGAAAGATGCAGCCTTAGTGATGTTATCTGTATTTTACAAATGTTTTCTGTGGACGCATTTTAAGCTATGTGTAGGCACACATCTAGAACCACAGGGAGAGCTGCTCCGATATTAACTCCACTCAGCCAATTTCTACCAGACTAGCTTTAATTTGTAGCAACAGGTTTCCCAATTTAAACAAACCACAACATTAGTTCTAAAAAAAAAAAAAAAAAAACAGAGAATGAACTTATGAAAGAATACAACCACAGTAAGTATTGACCAATTATTGATAACATGATAATATGCTATATTCAGGTAAAAATGAAATGTTCCAGTTAAATTGAGGAAAGACAGCAGCTGATTTACACAACGTGAGAAAATATGCAATGTGCATGATTGTACGGCATCATGCATATTGTACAATCATGAATATTGCATATTTTCTCACATACATATATGCATACATGAACATAGAATGACACTAACAGGGACCATACTAATACAGCCCCAAGCTACTCACAGACAACAACCACTTTGGACCAAGCTCCCACAGCCCACCAGACCCTCAAAGATCCCCAGGCAATATGCAGACCACCCAAGAGTCAAATACTCAAGCCACCAATACACCCAGACAGCTGCCCTGTTTGTCACAGGGCAGCTGTCAAGTGGGATGAAAAAAGTGCTGATTTTCTATGAGCTATAAGTGTATTACAAATTCTGTCTTCCTCAGATTTCTGAATACTGGGAAGCAATAATTGCCACTGACTGACATTTCTTGCCTCATTACTAGGTTATCAACCTCTGCTTCATCCTCTTCTACCTTTTTGAAATGAGTGTCAAGATATTTGCCTTCGGATGGAGGGGATACCTGTCCTACAGGAGCAACATCTTTGATGGCTTCCTCACCATTTTGTTACTGGTAAAAAAATGTTTTAAATAACTCAACCCGCTAGACATATTTCTAACTAATTCTGGTTATATTTTGAGCCTTTAATTATCTTGAGTGAAAGTAACAATTTAACCCTGGTTGGGGGTGTAGGAGTGGGGTATAGAAATGCTCCCCTTATTATTTCATTAGAAACATAACTGCAACCATTTAGATAAACCCTTACATATATAGCATACAGCAGCATCTTTTTGGATTGGAAAGTGGCTTCTAGAAACACAGCTAAATAGGCTACATCCGAAACATTCTAAGTATAGCTCCTAGCTCCTGCTCCTTAACCTTTGATTAAGACAACAGTGAGAACTCATGGGCAGAATTGTGGGGAGGAAGGGAGCCTTAGACTGCTGAGCAGATTTCTGACAGCCTTTTAACTCAGAGGTCATTACGCAATGAAAAAGCACATGGATGATTCAACCTTCTAAAAAAAATTAACAACAAAGTGCACGCTCACTTCTCTCTGGATATTTTCGTTAATTTCCGTGAGGTGGGCTGTGCTTATACGTCATATCATGCAAAGGATTGTGTGTATAGAAGGGGAACATGAAGTTGTTTGGAGCAGTAGCTCAACTTTCCCTCCTCCATGATATTGTCATAGCTAAACAGAACACCAGGTTCTAAACAATGTTGTTCAAGTCAGTGAAAATGACAAATGAGCTTAAACCAGAACTAATTTGTTAAATACACAGTGTCATGTTTGGAAAACATTAAACATAACCTCAGTCCCCACACCTTACACTGCCTATCAAGCACAATTTGGAGGGATAAAGAATTTTGGGCCTGAGCCAAACTGCTTTGAGTATTTTTTCCTCTGTTTTTGTTTATGGAATTCCAATCAAAATCGTTGTAATATCTATAAACCACCAGCAAGTGGTGATAATTACAGCATAATCAAAAAGAAGACAATTCTAAGCTTTAACTAAAGCAGTGCCATTTTAATGATTATTTTTATACTTCTGTGACCTTGGGTACAGTTTGTTATATAGGGATAACCTTATATCCTCTTTTTACCAGATCACAGATAAGTTTGTAAAAATTATCAGAGGCACTGTTGCAAGTTGGATAAAGTTTTATTAAATTCTAAAGTTCCTATGGGCAATCAGATTATTTCATTACACCAAAAACTACCACCTTAAAAGTAGGGGTCCATGCTGACCCTGGAATCCTTATAGCTGAGAATCAGTTAAAACCCAATTAAGTTAGACTGCTTGGCGAGGAATAATAAAGAAAAAGACAAATACAACTAAATGCACCCAAGTGGCCCCCAACAAAAACACACTCACACCACAAGCCCTGGTGAATACAACAAAGAAAAGAAAAATAAAACTCCCCTTCCACTAGTCTCCTCAATCTAAATAAAAACAGCTCAGGACCCAGGGACAGCTAGGTCCCTTAGTTTAAAACCACGCAGAGGACTTAGCAATAAAAACTCCCCCTCCTTCAAGAAAAGGCTAAAATCTAATAATAAAAAAAAGAAAGATTCTAGACTTAAACCAAAACTGAACAGGAAGAGAAACTGAAACCGTAATTAAAACAATAGCTGAAACAGTAGCAGGTCAACCTGCACAAAAAAGAGAGATCAAATTAGATCAGCGTCCCAAACAGTCAGGTGATAATAAACTGCTTTTACCTTCTCTGCAGTAAAACCAATCCACGGTGCTCTGACCGTCAGTCTTGAAATGTGCTGCCTCTGCAGCAACCAAAGCAGGATCTGATCTCCTCAGTGATCTACCTGCTTTTAAATGTAGGTGCTCATTACAGCCAGCTGTGCTCGGTCACAGCCTCTTCCATATATGGGCAAGAGGGCAGGTGCGCAGTGCCATGCTTCAGGGACAGCATGCCCCGGCTACAATCCTACTGCAGAAAACCATAGTGAGATTGTGTGTGGTGGGGCCCCTCTATAATGGTTTATTTTATTCTCCACATATCCGGTCCGCAAAAATGCAACACAAAGAAAGTTATTAAAAATCTTCTTTGGATTTGCATTTTATGAAATCCTTTTTTCTCACCAAAAGCTCCTGGGATTGAGTACTGCAGCAACAGCAGAAAATTTCTATTATGCTAAACACCCATGTTATTATGCAAAGACTCTTAGTTGTAATAACTTCACTGATTTGAAATCAACAAGATTATTATGCAATGGATTGTATTCAACAATTGAACTAAAATTGATTATACAAGATTAATTACAGTGATTTACATTTCATTGTTTTTATTCACACACAAAGTTTGATGTAGGTTTCTCACTTTAAAATCTTATATTTTGGATAATCAATTTCAGGTCCTGCAGATCGCTATATTCATCGCCTACTGGCTTCCCCATTCCCAGTGGTAGGTTGGTGTGTGTGTGTGTGTGTGTGTGTGAGTGTGTGTGTGTGTGTGTGTGTGTGTGTGTATGTGTGTGTGTGTGTGTGTGTGTGTGCGTGCGTGTGTGTGTGCGTGCGTGTGTGCGTGTGTGTGTGTGTGTGTGTGTGTGTGTGTGTGTGTGTGTGTGTTGCAGCTGAATGAGAATGTATTTTACCACCAAATTGAGTACTTTAATTTTAGGTAGGGACCCTTTTTGATCCTCACTTTTTTTTAGCTAGAGATTAGGTTTAGAACTGCCAATTAAGTTTAGGGTTAGGTTAGTACTAGTAATGGTTAGGCCTAGGGTGAGGGTTAGGCCAAAATAAACACAGAAGTGTTGTTCAGAGGAACTTTCCAGGGCAGACGGAAAAGAAAAACCAAATGCTGAACGGTACCACATCATAAGCTAGCGCCCCTTTTGAGATGTGCAGTGCTGTATCAAGCAACCCTGAAATCTTCCATTATAGTACCTGTTCCCAAAAAACCCACCACCTCCTGCCTCATTGACTATCGTTCTGTTGACCCCTCTCATCTAAAAGTGCTTCAAGAGGATCCTCCTGAAGTAAATCAAGGACGCCACCTCTGCTGGCCTGGACAGCCTGCAGTTTGCCTACTTTTATTGTATTTTGTTATCATCTCTGTCTGACTACAGGTACCCTTCATCTCATGATGTGATGTCTTTGTGGGAGATGGTTCGTTTGGTCAACATGCTGATTGTATTTCGCTTCCTACGCATCATCCCAGATATCAAGGTAGCCACTAACTGCCTGAAGGGTAAATGAACTGATATTACATAGGACTTTCAAAGTGCTTTCATACACCGATATGCAGATGAAGAAGTGGGTAACTTGGTAGAAGAAGCTGTAAGTATAAGTACCTGGGAGTGTACTTTAACAATAAGCTGGACAGGGCTAGAAACACCGAGGCGGTTTACAAAAAGGGCCAAAGCCGACTCTTTTTCCTGAGGAGGCTGAGGTCCTTTAACATCTGCGGGACGATGCTGAGGATGTTTTATGAGTCTGTTGTTGCCAGCACGCTCTTCTTTGCTGTCACATGCTGGGGCAGTGGGCTGAGGGTTGCTAACAACAACAGACTGAACAAACTGATCAGGAGGGCCGGTGATGTTGTTGGGGAGGAACTGGACACTCTGACGACCGTGGCAGAGAGGAGGATGCTGTCCAGGCTCCAGTCCATCTTAGACAATGTCTCACACCCTCTCCATGACACACTGGCCCAGCAGGGGAGCTCCTTCAGCAGAAGACTCCTCTTACCCAGATGCACCACAGAGTGCCACAGGAAATCATTCCTGCCTGTGGTCATCAATCTCTACAACGCCTCCCTCAGTGATTCAGACACCCCCCTCTGTAACTGACATTTATTCATTCTGTGCACTGTTCTTGCACAAGTCACTATCACTTTATTTGGATCTATAGTTATACATATGTATTTATATATATATATGTATATATATATATATTTTTTTTTTACTTGTATATGTATATATTTATATTATTTTGTGTGGAATGTTGTAAATATATATATAAAAATGTTTGTATATCTGGAGCGTGTAACAAAAGTAATTTCCCTCTGGAATAATTAAAGTATTTCTGATTCTGATTAAACCTTACAACATTCCAGTGAATCAGAATGTGTCATACTGTTGTTATACACACACACACACACACACACACACACACACACACACACACACACACACACACACACACACACACACATCCTTGTTTTAGATACTTACAGAGCACCTGACCTGGACTTCCATTGACTTTCATTCATTTTCAACCCTTTTTATGGCCTAATCCTGACCCTATCCCTAAATCTAACCATTACCAGGCCATACCTAAACCCTAAATATAACCTAATTCACACCTTAGTCCAACACCTAACCCTGAGCCCCCCAAAAAGTGAGGACCTGGGAAAGGTCCTTAATTTCAATGAATGTCCTCACTTTGCTGATTGAGATTCTAACCCAGTTTTTGTACAAGTACATACATACATACATACATACATACATACATACATACATACATACATACATACATACATACATACATACATACATCTGTTAAAATCCAAATTACAGGAGTGCTCAGAGTTACTGTGTATTGTTCAAAACATGGAGATAAAAAAGATAAAGTTAAAGGTTAGTTGTCAACTGAATTTGTGTGAAAACACTTCTATAATGGGATGTAATAAAAACATTATTTGATCTCATGTGAAACTTGTAACTGGACCTGCAGTCTGAAATCCCAAAATGTATGATCATGTTTTTTTTCTGGTTGGTCTGCAGCTCATGGCTTTGGTTGCTAGTACTCTGTTAGATCTAGTGAAAAACCTTCGAGCATTTGCTGGAGTCCTAGTGGTGAGTATCATCACCTTCGTTCATCTGTCTGAGCTACACTTTTTCTCTCGGTGACATCCAGACACAGGAAGCAGGTTGTGGGTTCTTTTAGATAAGTTGCCTGGATTTCTGTGTGTCTGAAACATTTTGATCTTTTCTCACACATTTAATGATAGTTTGTTTCTTTACAGGTCATCTGAGAGTGTAAATAACAATCCTCAGTATAACGTATTGTAAAATAATCACAATTGTAACCCACAGGTGGTCTACTATGTGTTTGCTGTGTTTGGGATCTGGCTGTTTGAGGGTGCCATTAAACCTCCTCCAGAGATGAGGTATGAAGTCTAACATAATGAAAACATGAATCCAAGAATTAAAAGATCATGATCATGTAGTGTGGTGAAACACTTTAGTGGCATGTTGAAATAATCCATAGAGGAATAATATCTCCCATTTTATATCAATGAAAGACAAAAACATGCAGGATTTCATTTGCAGTCAAATTTCACAAAGCTGTCAGTAAATGTAATGGTCAGAACATTAAATAAACCAGTTTCAAGAAATGGACATAACCAACCTGTGTAAATGTTTGTTAATCTCTTTGATTCATAAAATGGGCTGTATAAAGCAGATTTCAAATTGAATCAGCCATTACAAATCTGACAGAGATCAGTATGGTGACAAGAATGATCTTTACAGAGCGTTTGTCACTGTTCAAAATCTAAAGGACTCACAAATTTTGTGCAGAGTTGGTGCTTTCCTCTTATTCTCAAACTTCACACAAATCATCACCTAAAATAGCACACCAATTTGCTGATCTACTGATCTAGTTATCTGAGATGTTATGCAACATTTAGAGGAAATTCCAGCTATATATATATATATATATATATATATATATATATATATATATATATATATATATATATCAGGGTTTCCGCTGGGCATTAAAAGTCATTAAATGAAATTTTCTAAAATTAAGGCCTTAATTGGCATTAAAAGTCATTAAATGTGGTTATCTGTGGCATTAAAAATGGCTTATTTTTTTCTAAAAAAAATACGGTCATAAAAACAGTTTCGTCAGATATATTATATCAGATATAACTGATTCTGCGTTGTGCGCGGAACTGCTTCCGTTTCATCGTAAAGCCGTATGTTTTTAATGTTCGGAAAACGGACTCGAGGCGGAGGAAGAGCTAGAGAATGGGGAAAATGCTAATTTCAACAAAAGCGGATGGAAAACGAGGAATTGGGGACATGGCTGCAGCCTGTCGACGGTAAAGATGACGAAGAATTTTGCCGTGTTTGTAAAAAAAAATTAAGCTTTGCACAATGCTTTACGGTCTCACATGAAGTCGGACAGTGTAGTCCAGGGTGTATGCAGGTATACGGCGCATGCCCACTTATTTTTCAGTCAGCATTGACTATATCAACTTCTGGAGCGGTATTTGTGTCTTTTGTTTGAGCGCGCAGTGAGACAGGTATTCAGCATTTAAACATCACGCGCGCGCTCAAAACTGATAAACTCTTCTCAATCCACTATCCTATGCTCGCCTTCGGTTCCGTGTCTGCCCGTAACCAGCTACTTCCACGCTCAACACCAGCTGTGCGCGACTGGATTCTGTCTGTGCGCTCTTGACTTCAAAAACTGTCTTCAAAAAAAAAAAAAAAATGTGCACCTCACCAGCCAATCACAGACAGGTTTCTTTCCATCCAATCAGAGTAGGGCTTGCAAATACTGCATTCAGATGGATTAAATGAAAATGCTGCAGCTTTTGGCAGAAATTACTAAACATAACGGTGGGATTTAAGAAAAAACAACAACCAATAAACATTTTAATATTATAGCCTAAAATATTTAGTTTAAAATAATTCCTTGAGTTACTAAGTGAGATGTGAAAAATCTTTTTGTCTCTTTTCTTTCCAGCTTCTGGGTGATGATGCAAAAGTTTCTTGTGATCATAATCATCATCATTGTCATCATTATTTAAAGAGCACTTTAACACGAGGTACAACAAAATAACATCTAATAAAATGACTTGAGTAAAGAATCAACAGTTTAAAACAACAACAATAATAATAATAAGCTGTTTAAATCCTTAAAAACAAACAGAAGTTCTTTAAACTGAACTCTAAGATAAACAGGCAACCAGTGAAGGGAGGCCAGGATGGGCTAATGTGCTTTATTTTATGTTTTTCCATTAAAAGGTGTGCAGCAGCATTTGAGCCAGCTGCAGACGTTTGAGTGAGGACTGACGATTCAGAGATAAAGAGAATTACACAAATCCAACCATGATGAAATGAAGGCTTAGAGTAGTGTTTCCATATTTCTGCCTTGAAATAATAGGTTTTACCTTTGCTTTGTTCCTTAAATGATAAAAATGACTTAACTGAGGCCCCTTTTTGACTGTCAAGTTTAAAATCACCGTACATTTTAAAATCGAGCGGCTAAACATTCATTGTCAGGGTGTCTAAATCAACAGGATCAACAGTTGTTTGGGTGTTTCAACTGGTATATTTGACAATTCCTCATTTGCAAAGACAAAGAGATTTGAGTTTTGATGTTCTCCTCATCATTAACTTTATCTCTTTCTATAGATTCTCTTTCTCATTCTATTTAGGACTTTCCATATGCCTTATCATCTACGTCTATATTGAAAAACCTACAGTAAAGTAATGAAATGTTGATTCTGGATGTAGTGTAGGAATTCTTTCAATATAAACCAAAGAAAATTTTACATCACCTGCCAGAAGCTGGATAAAATCTTTAAAAAAGAGACAACAGTATTTTCACAGCTCACGTAGTAGCTCAAGGAAATATTGTAATCTAAATGTTTTAGGCAAAATATTTTAGGCTAAAATGAGTAAACCCTAGTGATGGATTTTTGGGTAAACTAAATAGAGCAGTGTTACATGTCATTGTTTCTAAAACAGCATATTTGTGAGCTGCGTCTAAAAGGGCAAACATTGAGAGTATACCCACTTCTCCAGGGACCGCTACACCACTGCGGACAGCCACAGATCAGCTGCAAGGGGCAGACAACAGCTAACAATGTCAATTTACTTTTCTGTAACCAACGCAGTCACATCCGTATTAGCTACCGCAAACAGCACAGCAGCAGCTGGAGCGAACTCTACTGCCACTAACGTCGGGAAGTCAGACGGTCTTCGAACAACATTTGGATCCAATGCAACACTGCATGCGGAGGAGCTCTGGTGTCTAAATACAGCCATCAACAAGTACTATATATATATCTATATATCTATCTATATCTATATATATATCTATATATATATATATATATAGATATATATATATATATATACATTAATGTATATTTATCTAAATTATATGCAGAGCTAAATTCTTCAGATTCTCATGCCTTTGTGCAATATGCAGATTTCATAAATTAAGTGCTTTCTATTATTGCTGGCTAGAATTTTAAGAAAGCTTGAGAGAAAGAGAAGGAAGCAAATGACCGCTATACCACTAAGCTCTGCCTGATATTGCTGCAGAGGATTTCTTGATAAAAATCCTGTTGTATTATTTAAAAGTAAGATAACAAACATGATAATTGGGGAACATTCCAACAAATGGTGCCTCACTTGTAGAAATTATAAATCAGAAGACAATCTATTTTTACTGGGCAAAGTAGCGTAGTATCACTGAGAAATCTCTGCCCCGCTCAGTCGTAGTGCTGTAGTTAAAGAGAACATCTAAAGAGAAGACCTACCAGTACCAAGGTGGGAGGTTCTGTAAGAGGAGGCAAGTTAATGCACCACCAAAAATCCAACAAATCTATTAAGCAGGGAATAATCAACTGCTAAACAGAGTTGTGCTTGTTCTGCAAATAAAAAGGTTGGATAGATCTTTTACAATTCCCAGTGACTTCAAGACAGACCAAAGCATTTCCGTACGACAATATGGAGCCTCAAGCCAAACCATGAAATTATCAAGTCAAAATAAGCACAAATCTGAAAGTCTGTTTAAAGCTGCATTGTGAAACATCAGTACAGCACATCATTCAACATTAGCAGTGCTAATCCTATCACTGTCATAAACACCCCAAGCACCTTCTCAATTTCGGTTTTTGTTTTGTTAGAATGCCTTTTCTCCTTATGTTAGCAGGGAAATGTGTAACACCATTCATTGACACATTTCCGATACTGTCTCCCAGTGTGCTCTCCCTGGAGAACATCATATCTAACTTCAGCACAGTGTGTGGCACGTATGAACAACTTGGCTACTGGCCGAACAACTTTGATGACTTTGCAGTGAGTAATAATACAGTCAGATTTTATTCATTGTGTTTCAGCCCCTGATTTGTTTATCTAACCCATTACAACATTTTAACTGTATTCAATAAAAATGAAAGGTTTTACCGTTGTTGCAGTTTTACTTACAGCTTTGTGAGGATTTAAAGTCTGTGCAACATTTGTTTTAAATATGTCTCTGTGCTAAACATTTTTGAAATATTGGCATGTTGTAAGAGTATTCTCCCCACATGGTCTCTACTCAGGCAGCAATCATTTTGCTCTATGATGTTATGATAGTCAACAACTGGCAAGCTTTCATGGAAGCATACAGCAGATACACATCAGAGTAAGAAATCTTCTAAAGACAGTTCCACAGTTCTTATTGAGTGTAACCGTTACCGTGGGGATGATGATGATGATTTCTGTCCCCCAGGTGGTCCAAGATTTACTTTGTGTGTTGGTGGCTCACCTCCTCTGTGATGTGGGTGAACTTGTTTGTGGCACTTATCTTGGAGGTCAGTTCACTCATGCAACACTGACACATAGCATAGCTGCAGAAAAGCACCACAGGTGCCTAAAGTCTAAAGGCATTCCAGCATCTCAATAAAAAAGGCTTAGGACACTATTAATATTTTGGTTATACGTTGTGCGCTTGACTGATGGTTTGAATTGGTTTTGCTGACATACTCTGTTTGGTTTACTTCAAATATAGTGCTGCGTATTATGGCCAGGCAACTGTCATTTGGTCTAATCTGTCCAAGGGACATTGTTCCAAAAGTCTTGTGTTTGATTGTAAAGCGACTTCTCAAACCTAGGTTGCTTTGATATACACTCCTGATCAAAATCTTAAGACCAGTCAAAAAATTGCAAGAATTTGGTTTTTTTGAGCTATGATCTTAAACTTTTGATCAGCTGAAAAAATCATGTTTGAGTGTAAATGCAGTTTTCAGACAATTCCCTGCTCAAATGTTCTTGTCTCTTGCACTGATTTGTCCTTTTAACATTGTGAAGCTCTACTTAGAACCTTCTTAAGATTCAGTGTTGCAAAATGCTAATTCTTGCAAATTTTTGACTGGTCTTAAGATTTTGATCAGGAGTGTATTGTCTTTAGTGATGAGAGGCTTTTTCATTTGAGCATTGCAGGTTTTGACCCTGGGTTGGACATCTACTCCCTGGAACATTGGCATCTTTCTTAAAGATTTGGGAGTAGCCGTTGTGTATGTAAAATGATGGATTTCAGAAAGTGTAGAAATTAGCTCATAACTTTTCCCAGATTGATGGCAGCAACACTTTTTTTTCTATAATCCTTTAATCTGGGTAATGCTGAGCCTGTGTATTACTACAGAACCAGTGAAGAACACTTTAAAAAAATATTTTCACAACTTCTGAATTTTTGGTTAATGTACTCTAAATGTTATTATACTGTTTATTAAAATATTGGGTTTTGTTTATCTGAGCTTGTATTTGCCTCTTTGTCCTTGCCTCAGACCTAGTAGAAATGATATATTATAAAAGTCCTAAAGCCTTAGAATTTTAAAATATGGCTCATGAAGGGTTATTATTCTAAAGAGTTTGACTAAAAACATAAAGTAAGAAGATTTTGTTATTAAAGTTAAAGCTGTCGTAGAGAGTAATGTCACTGTTTAAGAAGAAATAGCTTCTCAGTTGTTGTATATATAATCAACCTACCAAGGACTGCTCATAAAATCCTATAATTGCATGGTGGAATATAAATACTCTTCTTGCCTAACCCTTAAAATACATTTTAAAAGTATCTAAAAAGAGAAAAGATGAGTGAATTTCATTTGTAGGGGAATACTAATCTTTGACTTGAATCTATGAAAATATAAATTTATTGGTTTTATTTTGTCTGACAGAACTTCATCTACAAGTGGGACCGTAGTCACAGCTGTTCTGTTACAGATGTGGAGAAAATTCAATATGAAACTTCTGTCCAGTTCATGTTCAAGTAGGTCAACACTGACATTTCATTGGTGATCCTGTTCCTGACAGGGCCCAGATAGCTCCATCAGATCATTACTCATCTCTGCTTATTTGTTTTTACAGAGAACAGATCCAAGAACCAACTGAAGAAGAACTAGTTTGTCAGCTACACCAGCACCCTCACCTACAGTTACACTGGTGACACAAGCACCAATAGGAATGCGTGCACACACACACACACACACACACACACACACACACACACACACACACACACACTCTCTCTCTCTTACAGGACTGTCTCAGAAAATTTGAATATCGTGAAAAAGTACTGTATACTAGTAGGCTATTCAACTAATCACTTGAATCGTCTAATTAACTCGAAACACCTGCAAGGGTTTCCTGAGCCTTGAAAAACACTCAGCTTGGTTCAGTAAACTAAATCACAAGTATGGGGAAGACTGCTGATCTGACTGCTGTCCAGAAGACCATCATTGACACCCTCCATCATGAGGGTAAGACACAAAAAGAAATTTCTCAAAGAGCAGGCTGTTCACAGAGTGCAGTTTCAAAGCACATTCACAAAAAGTGTGTTGGAAGGGGGAAATGTGGCAGGAAACGCTGCACAACCAAGATCTGGCACCTGCCCACAGTGCCAAAACCACCAGTAACTGGTGTACTGACCATGGCATTACTGTCCTTGATTGGCCTGCCAATTCCCCTGACCTGAACCCCATCGAGAATTTGTGGGGTATTGTGAAGAAGAAGCTGAAAGACACCAGACCCAACAATGCAAATGAGCTAAAGGCCGCTATTGAAGCATCCTGGGCAACCATAACACCTCAGCAATGCCACAGGCTGATTGCCTCCATACCACGCCGCATTGATGCAGTAATCTGTGCAAAAGGATTCCCAACCAAGTACTGAGTGCATTAATGGACATTTTCAAATGTTTGATTTTGTTTTGCTGTTATAATTTTTTTTTTACTTGGTCTGAGGAAATATTCTAATATTTTGAGATAGGATTTTTGAGTTTTCTTCAGCTGTACGCCATAATCATCGATATTAAAACAATAAAAGGCTTGTGATATTTCAGTTGATTTGTAATGAATCCAGAATGTATGACATTTCATGTTTTTTAATTGCATTACAGAAAATAAAGAACTTTATCACAATATTCTAATTTTCTGAGACAGTCCTGTATACTTGCTACATACCGAGGACTGAGTAAAAGGACTCACAAACTGACGAAAATGTCTTCACTTCCCAAAAAAAGACCTCACTTTGTTGGTCAAAAACTGGTTATGGTCCTCGCTATGATGTAGAAACAAGTACACACACACACAAGATCCATGGATTGAGTGCAGGAAGCTGCAGGAATCCCACTTGTCCTCATGTTTTTAAATTAATATAGCAGGCTTTCTCCTCAACAGAATATAGGCATGAAGGACAGCAACCAGCAGCTTTTAGAGAGAAACAGTTTTTTGGCCAGGTTAGAGTACAGAAAGGCCCTGTTTACTTCTGACATAATGTGTCCTGAGGGATCTGATCATGTCCAAACAGCATTAAATACAGGTGCTAATAATCTCAAAATTGAGAGATATATAGGATAGTTTTGTTCCGACCACCGTCAGAAGTGGCCTTGGACAATTGTGTCTACATTAGTCTGGCGGTCTGAAGACAATCCTTCCTGGGAGACATTTTAGAACCACCCCCTGCCTCAGCCTACAAGATACATAGACAGCTCTTGGTGAGGTCATCTACAACAATTATAGGAGCAGGATTTTCGTTCTGATTCAAGCTTTAGAAAAGAAGAAAACTTTTCCCACCAGTTTGGATTTTATTGATCAGCTGAAATTAGGGGGTTCTCTCTGATATGTAATTAATTGCTTAGTGTTTTTGGATCTTCAAAGTCCAAATACTTTGTTAATCCCAGAGGGAAATGAAATATGCTGTTCTTATTGAAACCACTCTGACTCCACAAAAATGTGGCTCAGTGTAGCTGAACAGACTGCTACTTCTGATGTGTTCCAAACACAAACTGCATGCTACAATTGATCCAACATTTAGAGATATATATCCAAATTTTATTTTATGTGCATAACAGCCACTATAGATTTGACACACAGCCTTTTGAATAAATCTGATCAGAGATTCTTTTTACCACTTGTATCCTTAAGCTTGGCTGTCATGCCTAGAATGAAAACAGAACTGCAGTTAGTTATTTCCTGGTAAAGAAGGAAGCAGAGAAAGCTAAACAAAAAAATCACTGGCCTCTAAAATTGTTTCAAATTAACCTTTGTGTATTTTGTATATCCCTGTAAATACATGAAAATGAGATAAATTTTTAGTTTATATGTGCTGCTAGAAATCTGATTTCATGGAGTTTTTCTTTTTGTTAAAATGTCAGAAGCAGTTGGATCGTTGTTCTGATTGGTTTCTAGGAGGTTGTCTGCTCTCTGCATGCTCTATATGTGAAGTGAGGGAAGTTTTGAGGATATTGGGAATCTTACCTACAAAGGAGAACCAAGTTTACATCAATCCAGGAAACACTTTAATTTCCAGAATAAAATGGGTGTGTGTTTTTAGCACTTCTTTTCTACCTTTCGTGTTGTCCACAAATACTCTTGTCCAAATAGGTCCTGCTTAATACTTATATGCCTTTTCTGGATCCACACCAAATAATGATGTTTCCTTTGGGATCATGGCTCAACACTGCAACATCTCAAACATAAATCAGACTTTCTACACACATACCCAGGACTAAAAGGGAAATCCCAGGTTCTCCTATGTGTGATCATGATGTTTACTGTGTTTTTGTCATAATTACTCTGGAGACACCATACACTTTCACACTGTGGGCATACATCGAGGGAATTTGTTTGAAACTGGGTGCATTGGACCTGAAAAGATCTAGGGCCACATGAGCTACATTGCTACTGCAGGTTTTTTTTTTACGAGGTTGGTCACATTACTTTTAAATATCCGACTCCAGTGTAGTGCTGTGTCATTCATGAGTGAACAAACTAAACAAAACATTTGTGTGAACAAACTGATCCAAATCACTTCATTAACTGATTTGTTCATTTCTCAGTTCAGTTGAGGAGGAGATCAAACGGGCCTACTTAACCTACTGGTGGGTCCCGGGGCTAAGGCATCTGGCAGGCCCTCCCATAAAAACCTTTCCCATTTACCACATCACAAACTGTGATGAGGACAGCAAATTATTAGTGTCATAATTTAAATAATTTAATAAACCACCAATAAACAGAAACGGATAACAAAATCATAAACAGTTTAAAGTAGAAGCCTTTTCTCCACATACCCTGAGATCTATTTACAGGATTACATGCATGTGCAAAGACATATGTACACACCATTTAAACAGCACAGCTACGGTGACATGGCCAGAATGTAGATATCACAGATTAATTTTTTACGGCACTAGTTGTTGTTTTATCAAAAGTAGGCTGACAGGAAAGGGGGGCTGAGAGAGGGGGAAGACCTCACAGTACCAAGGTGGGTACGGGTGTTGAACCTGGGTTGGCTACGTCGGGGACTGTGAATGGAGAATTATTCTGAAGTCACTTTGGCCTCATGCCACTCAGACATGTGAGCATGGGCCCGCTGATTGCAAGGCCAAATGCTGCATAGATACTGTGGGGGATGATTATTGTCTAGGATAGACTGCCTTTGTTTTGTCTCATGCCAAGGCCACTGTGCAGTATTAGGGGGAGCCGAAAGCGAGACAGGGCAGAAACAGGGTTAGGACCGTGGGTTGCGATTACTTTCCATCTATGTGATCTCTGCTCTGTTTTTCAATAAAAGTGCTGGAACTTCATCACCGCCGTCTCCTTATTCAGTAACGATGGGAAGTCAGTTATTATTGTTTAGAATTCCATCCACATTTGGCATCAATGAACAGAATCTCTGACCGACGGGCCGGGGAGTCCGAGGACAGGAGCAGCTTTGGTCGGCCCGGAGAAGTTATCCGGCCTCTAGTACCCGAAGGTTCAAGGGACGAAGAGGGGCTCCTGGTCTCGGAGCGTTGGCGCGAAGATCCGAACCTTTCTTTCATGAGACGGTAAGGGGATTATTTTTCAGCTCTTTTAAAAAACAAACGCTTGCAAGCTTTAAAATTTTAAAACCCATTTAGAATACCGCAAGAAATTTCAAAATAAAACTGTAAACCTAAAAGGTAGTAATAAATAAAAGCCGGTAGAAATAATGAATTATATTTAATCCTTAAAGCAAATAAAACAGGATTCGCAATACAGAACAGTGATTGAGGTTTTAACATTAAATTCAAATTAATTAAAATACATTTTCAGCTGAAATACGGGCTCTCCCGCTGGGAGGAGAGGGGCTGGACGATTTTCACCTGGGGAACAGAAGACCGGGCTGAGCGATTAGCAGCTGGTCAATGGAAGTCCTCTAGTCAAGGTTGGACAGAGGCTGCCCACTAGTTTAGTGGGTGAAAGCAGCAGGTATGCTGAAGTGCCTGACTTCTAATCAGATGTGGGTAGATTTTAAAAGAGATTTCTCGCCCATTATACCCGAACGGCCAATAGGTTGTGAAGCCTTTCATTTGGTTGGTTGACCTCGCGGAGGACAAATTAAAATAATTAAAATAATTTTAAAAAATGTCTGGAAGCAGAGAAGTCCATATGAATGGGTCAAATGGCAGAGTTCCCAGGGTGAGATGTTCGTTTTCATGCTGAAAAAGTAGGGGCCCGGAAGCAGGACATGCATAAATGATTGGATTAAACATGCAGATTTCCCACATAGGGGTTAATTTAATATTCCAGTACTGCTACTAAATAATAAAAGTAAATAAAAAAGGGAAAATTTAATAAAATGAATAAAAACGGAAATGAACTAAAAGGGCATTGCACCGGGGAAGCGTTTACATGGGGACCGACTAGGGGCACTTCCGTTAGGGATGAAAGTGTTCTGAACTGCTAATAGCGACGTATAACTTCCAAAAACGGATAAGCGTCCAGGTGTCTGCGAGACAAAGAGATGTATCCTTGCGGGGCTGAAGCGTAGAATCGTGTGTGGACGAAACAGTCGGTGTCGCAAACACCGCACTTTTTAAAGTAAGCGGGAACTTAACACATTGAAAATATATCATTCGGCATTGGCTCGAGTCTAGACGTTTTAAAAATATGAAAAACACAGATCTATGTATATAGTGAAAAAAACAGGCCTGCATGTGTTTGTTTTGTCTGAATGTCATCGTTTGTGTGTAACTGTATTGTTGTGCAATTATACACTGTTTAAAGTTATTTAATGTTTCATAAATAACTCTCTGTCTGTTAAGTATTGTCTGGTGATGATCAGCTCTTAAGCTGATATCAAGACAACGGTTGAAAGGGATGAATTCGAGCACTAGCGATCTTTTAACAGCAAAACCTGCACACACATAGAATAAAAGGAGTGACAACTTCTTTTCAAGTCCAAGAATTTAATAACAGAAATAAAATGAACATCCAGAGAACATCACTATGTAATGCTGTTTATCTGAAATAACACAATATTTCGATTAATAAATCCTCTCTACTAGGCTAGTGAAACTTAACTAAACTACTAAGCAAAATGAAGATAAAAAGAAGCTAAGCTAAGGAACTATTTACATGCAAAAACAAACAAAAGACAAACAAAAGTGGTTGATCATAATCAGATTAATTCAGTGAATCCCTGTTCACTACAGATCTGATTTCAGAATTTAATAACAGAAATAAAATGAACATCCAGAGAACATCACTATGTAATGCTGTTTATCTGAAATAACACAATATTTCGATTAATAAATCCTCTCTACTAGGCTAGTGAAACTTAACTAAACTACTAAGCAAAATGAAGATAAAAAGAAGCTAAACTAAGGAACTATTTACATGCAAAAACAAACAAAAGACAAACAAAAGTGGTTGATCATAATCAGATTAATTCAGTGAATCCCTGTTCACTACAGATCTGATTTCAAAAGCATAGAGTGGAGTTAAAACATCTGCCATGTATTTCAATCCATTCACAATGCAAAGCCCAAGTTAAACAAAATATTATTTGTTGAAATAATATTCTGAGGACTGTTTGTCCTGTAAAATCATTTAAACCCTTACGACCGAGTTTGTTAATGCGATTCTCCCTCCGGGCGCATGGGGTCGCTGAAGCAACTCGGTGGCTAAGAGGTTACAACATAAAGTTCCCAAAATTGCCTTGAAAACCGGCATTAATATACCATATTGATGTGGGAATAAGGCAGATAACACCATCGAAGGATGGCGGAGCAGAAAATTTACGCTTAATGCTTTAAAACGAACTCCTTTTCAAATGTCCGAAACCGGATGTTAGCAAGGCTAATAGCAGTTTGGCTAGCGTGAGCTACCAGTTAGCCCTTTGTTCTAAACACCATGGGTCACAAAGGTTCACAAATTGTTTCCCAATAAACCTTTTAACTTCACCCTCATCTCGCTGCCCAACCTGTTGGTGCCTCATGTGTGAGTTTTGTCCACTTTGGCCGTTCCAGGAAGAAGCGTTGAAGGAGAAAGTGGTTGGCTAGCGTTAGCGGGCTAGCGCTTGGCTCTTGGCAGGCTAGCGTTAGCCTTGAAGCAGCATATGGCTAACGGCGTGGTCTGGGTTGGAGGCCTGGTCCTCCAGGCAGACTCTGACCCCGGTTGCAGTCATGATTTAAGCAGATTTCTCCTCGGCGGGGAAGACTCCGCTGCTGGCGTTTCAGCTCTGCGCTGCCTGAAAACCAGCTC
Source organism: Fundulus diaphanus (assembly GCA_037039145.1). Classification (NCBI taxonomy): domain Eukaryota; kingdom Metazoa; phylum Chordata; class Actinopteri; order Cyprinodontiformes; family Fundulidae; genus Fundulus; species Fundulus diaphanus. Next base: position 61,495,942 of record CM073122.1, read on the forward strand.
CGTCAGGGGTCCGCTGAGGAAGCAAAACAAAGCTGGCATAGACGGATTCCTTCACTTCGGCATCTGTTTTAAGCAGAAGTGAGAAACTTATCTTTGAATCGGCTGGCAGTTTCTCACTATGCCGGGGAAGAACTGAGTTTCAGAAGGGTTCATTCTCACTCAGCTCGGGGCCTGCTCCAGGCCCCATGTATGGCTCCTGAGGGAGGAGGGACCCCCCCCCCCCCCCCCAGAGGAGTGCTGGTCGTCCAAGGGTGGAGGAGTGTGTCCCAGCAGCTTGAAGTCAGGAGAAGAGCGTGAGCAGAAGAGGGGCTGTGGCTTTTGTCTGTAGGGAGGTGGTCACAGCTGACCTCCTGCTGGGAAAAAGGGCCCTCAGGAGGGGAGAGAGAGAGGATAGAGGCCGTCCTTCCGGCCATGTCTGCAGCAGGACAGAATTCTTTTGTCACCTCTTCCTTACTGTTCAGGATCCAATCTGAGATCAACTATTTATCATGGCCTATTATGGCATAACAATAGGATCTCTGCCTAATTCTGTAGTGAGTAAACCCAACAAGCTTTTATGTACGGCTTATTACCAGTTAAAATTTTTCTTAGTTCGCGGTTTTTCTTTAAACTCACCCGTGAACCACTCCCTCTCGGAGCGAGGTACTGCCTCACATTAGGACCTCCCCCCATGCATCACGCAAGGTTGTAGAGCCTACGTCATCATAGTCGCCATCTTGCGAGTGTCTCAGAGCGGGTGTCTGCTCCTCAATGCTGCGACGTCAAATGCCGACGTCTCTGAGTGTGGTTTAAACAACCGTGAGCTGAACTTAGATTCGCTAACCGCTCATGTTAATCCATTTATTTTGTTTGTTATTTTATTTCCATATATATTTTGCATGTGTAGTTTAGTAGTGAGTAAGATTTCCAAAGTCGTTGAATCAGAGAATTACTGTAACAGGGAATCGCTTTTGGTTCAATAAAACAACTGCGGAATAGAAATAGTTTTGTGTTCAATTCAATTCACAGTTGCCTGGTTATTCAGAATTCAGAGCTAACCTCCTTTGGAGTTAACATCTGATATTAATACAGAGACAATATCATTGGGTGGTGATAAGGAATAAGGATTTAAACTCTAATTGCAGTTACATTGGGGTTCTCACAGCCTGTCGGATAAACCTCGTCGGTTAAAAGTCCGACCAGATCATTTATTCCAGCATAAATGAGTTCATAGCAGCTAATTAACTAATGCATTAGTGGTATAAATCCTTACAAGCTTATAGCTAACATCACCACCATTTGAACTATATTTTGTTATAGCGGAATTTTGAGTTGAATGATTTATTACTTAAATTATAATATCAAATTATAATTAATAATAATAATAAGCATATTCAAACAGCTTCTGGCATAACATTAATTGGCGTCCTTGGGTGGGCTAGTCTACTTACTGGCGTCCTTTAGACTAAATCGAATAACCAGCAACTTATGAATTTAATGAACACAATCTACATTCCAGCATTTTGACTGCTCACCTTGCCAAAAGGGCTATTCAGTCATAATTGATTAAGGAAGTATCACTACTAAATATAAACGTGTTTGTGGTGGTTTGAGGTTGTTAACCTGAGGTTTGAATTTTGATTTTCTGGACTGGAAGTCAGCTATTTTGAAATAGGAAGCACAATCCAGCGTCTGCTACTGATCAATCATTGTCTGTGTCGTGTTCTGCTTTGAAAAGAGAGACCTTGCCTCCATCTAGTGGACGTTGTGTGTAATTGCAGCATAATTGTTTTAAAGAGGGACACGATTCCCCATCTGCTGGACATTGTGTGTAATTACAGCTCAGTCTTCCCGAAGTGAAGGGCACCCTGCCTCCATCTGGTTTCCAGGATAGGTAGTTGCAGTCACGGTTTTTAAAGACGGCTTAGATCGCTCAGTGTCCCGGAGGGACCATTTTGAACGTCAGTTTCTTAAAACTCGCCTTATGGTTACGCCCTTTTGATACTTTTAATTATTTTCTTTTCAACTTATTATCATATCGTATTTTATTTCTTTTTAATTTTAATTTTTTTATTTTAGTAATTTTTTTCTTTTCTTTTCCTCCCTCTTCCCCCTTCTGCTCATCATAAGTGGTCAAAACTGAGCTGTGATTTTGAAACTAAGGTTGCAATTTAGCGGTTTTAACTGTCATTCTTTGCCACCTCTGAAGTTCCAAACACTTTGCTATTTTCCACACATGTGTAGAGCACCTGTTCTTAAATAACTTACATCACAAACAAAGCCACATCTTTATCACTTAATTACTGGCCGAAAGGTTAGTGGTCCATGTCACTCACAGTTAATATTCTCAAAGTTAAACAAGCATATTAACCGTTCCTAAACATAAAGTTGTAAGTCGCAGGGTTGATTTTCCCCTGCGCAGCCTAATAAACGCACGTATTTGAACCCACTTCCTGCAGTAAAGTGTCAGTCATAGTGCGTGTTTGTTGTTAACAGTTAAGTGAAACCACTTAACAGTTGTTAGCAGTTTGTTGTTTAGCACTGAGCTAAACTACAGCGTTGTTATTTGTTGTTGTTGTTCTGTAGTGCTGAGCTACAGTTGTGTTGCTATCCATAGCTGACAAAGAATGGATAGTAAAGGTTCTTCAGTCAAAGGAGCTGAAGGTCCAGAACCTTCCATTGGAATGGAGGCCCAGGGTGTCATTAGCTCATTACTTAAAATGACACCGGAGGACCAAGACCGCTTGAATCGGTTTGGTATAGAGGACTGTGAAAGGAAAATTCAGCAATTGGTGGAGGAGGTCCAAAGCAAGCCTAAACATAGATTGGTAGCAGATGTTTTGGGTGAATTATCTGCGTTATACCACCGAAGGTTATCGCTAGAGACTGATCTGCGTAACAGAGAGTTTGAGATGCGGATCGCAGCTGAGGAAAGAGTTAGGGAGCTAGAACAGAGAAGTGTTCAGGGCAGCTGTCATCTCAAGGAGGAGCGAGAGGAGGATCGCATTAGCTTGCAGACAGAAGGATCTGCGTATGAGAACCCCAAAGGAAAACATGGGGACCACACCTGGAGGACATTGGATGAATGGGGCCCTCAGGCATCTTCTGAACGAAGGGTAAGAGAAGGAGGTCAGGACAGATATAGCAGTGTGATACGGAAAGAAATGCCTAAACAACTTACGGTGGCAATCAGGACTGATCCACATGATGTAAATCATGGGACAACACCTTCTTCCCACCTGACCCCTGACACTGTCTGCTATGATCTTTTCCCCCCACCAGGGCGACGGGAGCACCGTTCCTGGGACACAGGTAAACCCCACTCCTCTGAACTGCGTCCATGGACAAGAGTTCATGACAGGGAGGGTCCCCCGGCGTCCCACGAACGGCCGCTGATGCCAGGTAGGTGGTCAGAACTAGAGCCCCCCTCCTATCGTGGTTACCGCAGGCAGGAGTCGTCAGGAGAGGACTCAGATGGACCAGCCCCGATCCCTGAACAGGGACTGCTGGTGCGTCAACTTGAGTCCCTGGCCCGAGACATAGAGCGCTTTGATCCTAGCAATACAGAATCCACCATTGATGACTATCTCAGAGAGGTAGAGCGCTGTCTGCTAGACTTATATAACCCCTCTGCTCGAGAAAAGTTGAAGCTTATCCGGAAAACCACATCCAGAAGTGTCCATGTTTTCATAGAAAGCCTCCCTCCAGCTACACGTGACCGTTACTCAGCTCTTTGTCAGGCTTTAAGAGAAGAATATTCTGTGTTCACAGACCCAGCTTCTGCGACTCTTGGAGCTTTTGCAATTCAGCAAAAGAGAACTGAAGCACCCAAGGAGTATTACCGCCGTTTGCGGGCTGCTTACTTTCAGGGACGAAATGCTCCCGGCTTGGAGAAGACCACACTTTCAAATCCTTGTTCCTCCACAACCTTCATGAAAGCGTGCGTTATGAGGTTACCATGCATTGTAGAACCAAGAGACTTACCATGCAGGAAATCAGGAAATACACGCAGGTTGCATGGGAAACACGTGTCCGGCCCAACAAAGGAGCCGACAGTGATAACAGGGTTCTGCAGATTCAGACCGAACCAGAAAAGAGGTTAGGTCTAGAGGGACATGAGATGCCTCCCTTCAAACCTAAAACTAAATTTGGTTCCAAGAAGCAACATGGTTTTGAGCCGCAGCAGAAGAAAGCTTCTCATGATAGGAGAGGTCAGCATGACAGCATGGAAGGTGAGAGGTTTCAAAAATGGCACAGGCCGGATCAAGCTCGATACGGTAAGCAAACTGACAGGCCAGACTGGAAGCCGGAAAGCACACATGACAACAAAGGCTGGAACCTGCGCATGGAAGAGTCAATGAGAAAGGAGATGGAGGAGACTTTTTGCAGGTTGCTAGCCGAAACAGTGCGTCAGATCATGCCGCAGCCGTCCTCGCCACCATCCAATCCAGCCGACCCTCCTGGGAAACCAGGCCCAAAACCCCCGTCAGCATGACTAGGCGTGAACCAGGCTCCCCCTTCTAACAGAGTTTATCTGATTAAGTGGGGAAACCAACCGAAAAATCACCAACAACCTTCTAAAATCCCATCAGCAGGTGATCAGAAAAACCCTTTTCTAAGGTTTTTAGGTGAACTAAACCACCGTGAAAACGTGCATCGCTTATACTGCTCGACGGTCATAGGAGGATGTGTGACCGCAAATGCTCTTTTAGACACAGGTTCCGAGATCAGTCTGATGTGCTCAGATTTGTTTGATGAGGTGACCAGAGCTATGGTGTCTCTTGGGAAACCGTTCCAGGTGGAGACCTGTAATGTGGGCATCACCAGCTACACTCAGGATCAGTCATGCATCACCAAACGGGCGTGATTAGACATCATTTTCCGTGACATGACCCTGGTGCGCCCCATCTACATCTGTACTTTGGACACAGAACCTTTTCTTGTGGGTCAGGACCTGTTGAACAGGTTAGCCCCACTCATTGACTGCCATCATGGTCATCTTTGGGCCCAAGCGGGGACCCCCAAGCCTCTTACTTCTGGAAGTGGACTGTCCGTCCCTATCCACCAGGTGACCTGCTCAGAAGAGCCCAAAGAACTTTTAGCACCATTTCTGCCTTCAACAGAGCCGATTTCCAAATCCTCTGACACACCACCACTTCGCAGCGATCAGAGAACTTCTCTCTGCAGCCACACATCTTTCCTTTGCTCACTTAAACACTCTGGAGTTGAACCCTATAACCCCAGAGTGGCCGAAGGTGTGCACCTGGAAAGCACATTCATGCCAGACGTGCTGCTGGCTCTTTGGTCGGAGAAATCTGCGATCAGCAGAGATCTGTACAGCTCTTTGTGCCGTGAAAAGCCCCATCTGGCTGAAACAAAACACAGCCACTACTTGCTCTCAGCTGACTGGCCTCGCCGGCTTCTGAAAGCAACGGGGGTGTGCATACTTTATGCACAGATTGGCACAAGGCAGCTCTCTCATCCTTTCTGCATTGTGGAGAATTTACATCCTCCAGTGTTTGTTGGTGCTGATTTTCTGGTACGGCCAGGTGCACAGCTGGACACTTGTAACCAGGTCCTGTGGGCTCAGGCCCATGTGACCCCAAGTTCCTTCCTGGGCACCCCTGAAGTCATGCGATCAGGGCAAACCATCCCACAGGCTTGCCAGGTGGCTAGCGAAACCAACATGCTAATACCACCACAGACTGCAGGTGTACTGTACCTATCAGATTAGCCATCCTGAAAGGACAACAAATATAGAGCACACAGGTTTTCTTCCAACCCCTTTCTTATTTCCAGGAATCCAACCTGGTCATCCGGGGCACACCCCTGCTTGAGCTGAACAACCGCTCAGCTTATCTCTTGGTGGAGAATCCAACCCACATGCCGATCCAAATTGTGGCGAAGAAACCTCTTGGGGTGCTCATCGAAAGCTCTTTCCACGACTTTGAGCTGAGCATTCCTGTCATTGGAGACCTGCCCTTATCCTTGATTGGCAGACAGGACTCTCCAGACACCTTGTTTACTTTTCCTTCCAACATGATCCAAATCAGGTGACATGAAGCTCGGCCTGCTGGATCCATTTGTGGTGCTACGCTTGACGCTGAAGGAAACCTGTTGGGGTATGCGATAGAAACCAACCCAACAGAACCAGCACCAAATCAACCAGAGAACCGGGACTCATCCACTGAGCCCTACCCTGGTTTCAAAACAGAAATTATGCAACAGCTGGAACAAGCTGATGCACTGAGCACTGAAACAGAGAGAACAGCACTTAAGGAGCTGTTTTATGAGTTTCAGCCCATTCAGCCCAAAGATTCAAACGAACTTGGGATCACATTGACACACGTCCATGACTCACCAGTAGGAGGACACAGAAGCTGCAAAGCTAATCTGAAAACTCTCCAACAGGTGGCGTCCTGGCCTTCAACGGCCCAGGACACGCAGGAGCATATACAAGGCTGCTTAACCTGCTGCCAGTTACAACCCACACGACCGCTCAACCGAGCTCCACTTCAACGAAGGGGGGTTACATTTCCGTGGTCACATTTGCAGACTGACTGGATCAGTCCAGTCCCCAAATCGTCAAGAGGTAACAAATATCTTTTGACAAAAACATGCAGTTTCACAGAATGGGTCAAATGTTTGCCGGCACCGAACGACACCGCTGTCGCCACAGCAGTCCTGCGGCTAAACCACGTTTTCAACCGGTGGGGCCTTCCCCTGTCCATCGACTCGGACAGAGGAACACATTTCACGTCAAACATCATGACCGCGCTTTTCGACATGTTGGGCGTGGAAGTTAAATTCCACATCCCCTACCACCCACAGTCATCGGGACAGGTGGAGCGAATGAACTGCACCGTGGTCAGCATGTTAAAGGAACATGCCAGCACCCATGGCAGGGCCCGGGGCATAAGGCCTCCTAATGGACTCCTAATGCTAATCCGCTCTACCTCACCATGCCCCACAGGGGTGACACTTTTCCAGATGATGACAGGGAGACAAATGACACTTCCCCTGAATCTCATCCACCAGCCCGAAGACGTCAGTGTGACAACTGTCTACACGGCAAACCAGTGCGTCGCTGATTTAAAAGACCGTCTCCGAACGACTTTCACGTGGGCTCGAAAGAACCTAGAAGCCAGCATGCAAAGTCCAGAGTACACATGGGTTCATGCGAACAAAACTAAACCGTCCACTAAACTCTCCTCACTTCTCCCCCACCGAAGAGACATCAGGACATTTTAAACATGCACTAATAAAACAAATGTCCATACATAACTTCACGTCTATAAATTCTCACTCCTCAATAACACCATGCATGCTTTGGAAACGCTCACAGAAGTGGTACAGAATGACATGATGTATACTCAGGTGGTTAGAGATTTAATGCAGGACCTCACTCGAGAGGTTAGTTCATCCATAAATAGCCTTGCCGAAGGACGGATTCCTCCGTACCTGGTACCAGTAGATTTGGTTGAAAAGGTTCTCAAATCTGCCTCTAGTGAAACACTGCAACCACCACAAACACACCTGGCTTACAGCCTAGGTAGTGCAATTCCAATATTTGTAAATCCTGACAACTTGGAGATAGGATTTATGCTAAACCTTCCCATCATTGAAAGAGTTAACGTGTACAGGCTTAAATCAGTATTGAATGTCGGTTTTTGGCAAGGTGAGACCCACGTACACCTACAAACCCCCTCGATGCTAGCCTATCATGATGCCGACCCCAAACTTTATTTAGTCCCTAATTTGGATTTGTGTACCAAAACCAAGGACATCCACTGGGTATGTCCAAGCAATCCATTTATCAGAGACGTTACCAATTACCTGTGTGGTCTAAGGAATGAATCCCCTGAACAAAACTGTCAGGCTAGAATGACCCTTAAAGATGCAGGTGTGGAAACCAAAATTGAACGGGCAGGTAACCGCTGGCTCTTTAGCACCCCAGAGGCAGAAGCCCTGTTATCTTACGAGCAGCATGACACAGTTACTAGACTAAAACTGCCCAACCAAACCATTTTCTGTTCCCCACCCCAAGGTGCTCTAGTCCACATTGGAAACATGGTCCTGCATCACCTTGACGTTGACAAATACGACTCAGAGATTGAAATAATAGATGTTTTTAAGGGATACAATTTCAGCATTGATGTCGGCATTGAAAGACAGCTTTTACTTGCAGGCACCCAGCTGATTAAATTCAGTCTCACTCCATCAGAGTTGAGCTCGGTCCCTCTGCTTCGCTTCCCCAGAGCTACAGAGTTGACCGACACTCACATTATGACCATTATTGTGGTTCTCCTTGTATTTGGAAGGGCCATCACTACCGCGATGGCGTATGCAGCATACAAGCAGATCAAACAGTTGCAAACCAGGATTGACACCCTCACCTTCGTCGCCCCAGGTTCGTAACATCAGCTCCTCAAAGGTCACAAGCTGATTAGACTACGAACCGCTGTCTCTCTCCTTTCCCTTTTCCCTCTCTCCTTTCTTTGGTTCAAAGTTCAAACCTGATGACCAATGAATGTATGGACAATGGTGATTGTGAAGTTTGCATTTTTTCTTTTTTTTATTACTTTATTGTTTGCCTTATTAGCCAATAGAAATTACTAGCTATAGCTTAGTCTGCCCAGGCTAGGTCACTGACCCAGGCACAATGAATGCTTTGGTTTTTCCTCCTCTTGGATGATGAACTGAACTGCATGAATCCCGAAGGACTACTAGAAAGACTATTAGGTTGTTCCACTCATGCACAACGGATTTTCGTCACGCCAGAATGGACTTGGTTGTAGCTTTAAAGACTGTGACCAGCATCCCACTCTTCAAAGCTAAAGGGGGTATGTTGTGCCTTCACAGGACGTGACAAACTTGCATTAGTTCGGGACATGACGGACTGCATTTCCCATGATGCAAGGTGGTCAAAATGGCCACCAACTCCCATCATGCAACTCGGCCCAAAATGGCCGCCGCCCCTAACGACGGACGGAGAGATAACGTTACTAGGGGGAAAGGTATTTATTGCGGCCGAGGACCGAATTCTGCCTTCTTCCCTGGCGCGCTGCCAACCTGAGAAGACACACAGCTGTTTCACTCTGTGGATTAATTACCCACACACCACGTGCTCGAGTTTCTCGCTGGACCGAGATTTTTCGAAGCAAACCTGATTCCCTGCTTTGCTGACGCAGGAGGTCGACTGAAATAAGTAGCCTACTTTTAAATTCCCTCTGATCAAAAGACTGGGAGCCACCTTATCTCCCAGTGATCGAAGAAGACCCCGCTTTGTCTGGCCAACAAAGCGACTGTAAGCCCGGAGGAAGAGATGCATTCAAGACGCCGCGTTAGTCGGAGCGCTCGCGGACCCCGAAGCCGGGACTTCATTCCGGGATCACCTCAAAGTAACGGGGTTCTCCCCTTTTATTTCTTTTTCACCCACAGGGTGTTTAGAAGTGCTTGGGCAGGCGTAGGAACTTTGTAGGTGTAGGTTAATGCTTTTTACCCCAAAACGGAGTTGGGTTTATTTTGCTGAATATTTTCTTTGTATGTGCATGCATTTTACAATTGATTTTTGCTGTGTTGATTGTGGTTTATCAATAACCCCGCCGTGGGTCACTGCTTCAGTTCTTTTCCATCTTCTTCCATGCTTTTCCCCCCCTCTCTTTTCGCTTCTTCTTATCAGTGAATTTGATCACTTTGTTGAATCTTAGTTCGCGGTTTTTCTTTAAACTCACCCGTGAACCACTCCCTCTCGGAGCGAGGTACCGCCTCACATTAGCGTAAGCGTGGCGACATCATTAGGACCTCCCCCCACGCATCACGCAAGGTTGTAGAGCCTACGTCATCATAGTCGCCATCTTGCGAGTGTCTCAGAGCCGGTGTCTGCACCTCGACTAGTAGATCTTTGAAACATTCCCTGTAGATCCCGATGATAGAATAGACCAGGGTGCGCGAGCTGCCACTAGGGGGTGCGCGAGCTGAAATCTGTAATGGCGTCTGACGGTGTTTTTTTATGGAAGAAAAACAGTCTCGTTGGAATCTGCCTTTTTTTTAACACTGAATTTTAAACACTGAATTTTTTAACACCGAATTTCAAACGCTGAATTTTTTTAGACATTGAATTCCTCACACTGAATTTTAATCTGGTAAAATTTCGCCAGCAAAGAATTCAACTGCAAAAATTCAGCTGCAAAAAATTCACCTGCAATAATTCACCTGCAAAAAATTCACCTGCAAAAATTCAGCTGCAAATATTCGGCAGCAAATTTGTTGACCTTTTGATGAACTCAGGCCAAAGCAATCTGCACTCGATAGAGTCGAGCGACTTCTAACCAATGAAATCGGCTCATATGGTCACGTGACAACAGCTTGGCTCAGCTTTCTTCCTGGCTGAATAGAGCTGAATGAGGAGTTTTTCTACTTAAATAGATATGATTACAAAATGTCAGGGACTTAATAGACAGCCATTTGAGTTTTCCATGTAATCGGACTGGGTGAAACAACTGAGCCGATCACAACCATAAGAAGCGGCCGGCGGCCGACTGCTTCTTCCGGATCAAACCAAGAGCCTTGGCAGACAGGGGTGCTGCACTAGTTGTGATTGGCTCAATTATTTCATCCAGTCCGATTAGATGAAAAACTCCAATGGAGGTCCATTAGTAGCTACCTGACGTTTTGTAATCATATCTATTAAACAAGAAAAAGTCTCATTTCACGGGAGTACAGAGACAGTGAGTTGACGGTTTTCTGTGCCAGACTTCTGGCGGGTCACTTCTTGTCTAGCGAGCATGCTGAAAAGCGACTCATGCAGCTACTTGGTCTCAAATTACTCGTAAATATAACTTCAAAGAAGACTGGGATCGTTTGTACGGTTAGAGGTTGTCATAATAATGGGTGTAAAAAAAAGGTTAATGCAGGAGTGTTTTAATCATCAACGGTGTACAAGAGCTACAGATGCGAGGTGTCCTACTTCCTTCAGCCGAAGAACGAGAAATCCCTTCGCCTGTGGTTAAAAGCTTTAAGTCTGAAGAAACCACCGAAGCGACCGTATTTTTTAACTTTGTAGACAAAAGACCGACTGAAGACCAACGATGCCAGAAAAGTGGCTGGGCTACGAAGTTGCATTAAAAGCTCCAAGGTGATAAAGAGGAGAGCAGATAGGTAAGCTAACGTTAGTCTACTTTAACTCTTAACTGCGTTATTTGTGTCCATTTTGATAAAACATATGCTTTCACATGAAGACAACCGTCTTTTAGCTTTGTTCTCCCTGTGAATTATTATCTGGATATATTTACAACCCTGCAAATTGGTATGGAATTCCGTTTGTAAGGTTAGACAATGAAAGATTTACAACAAAATATATTTAGCCTGTCATAAGAGATAAAGGCAGGGTTCATTTTTCATTTTTGTTATTCATAAATCTTTAAACTAGTCAGTTCCAAATGAAATATTTAATTAACAAGTTAAATGTTTAGCTCCAAAGTAAACGTTTAGTTTATAAACTAAACGTTTACTTTGGAGTTAAATATTTAATTTCATCAGAGTCCGCCCTCTGCCTGCTTGGACGCTTTTTTCTCTGCTCCCTGCTTGCTTGCATTTTGCTTGCATTTTCCTGCCTTTTACTTTTAATCTCCTTTTTATCTCTTAGCCAAAACTTCAAAAAGTTGGACTTAGTTATTTTATATATTTTCTTTTATTTATTTTTGATTTTGATTTTGAAAAGATGCCTACCTTCACCACAGAGGACTTTGACAAGCTTCTACAGAAGATAGCTGTTATGGAAATGAAAATCTGTCGACTGGAAGTGAATTATGATGTAAACGCAGCGTATGGAAATTAAACAACCCTGCCTGTGATTCCGAACGGTGACTACCAGCCCAGCAACTCAGCGAACAAACAGTTCCCTGAGGAAAAAGAGAATCCCTGGACCACTCTGGGTGCAAGACCAAAGGATCAACGAACCCCACACCCAGACAAAGAAAACTGGCCGAGACTACAGAGAGATGTCCCAAGACAAGTGAAACAACAACGGGCTGTTCTCAAAACAAATGATAGGAGTAAACCTGCTGGAATTCCATTACTAAACAGATTCGCTCCACTCCAAAATGTGACCCAGGAGGATCATGACATCAATCAGAGGTATGTCAACAATTTTCGTTGACATCAGAGATAAAACAAGCCACAGGGCCAAGGACCCTGATACTATGCAATAGTTCTGTAAATGGGATTAAACATTTCTGTAACAAGAAAAACACAGAGGTGTTGATTTATAGCCCTTTGAACAATACCCTGGTGTCTGATGTATCAGACATCCTTCCAAGGATCTTGAAAGAGCGCCCGACCCTGGAAAAAATAATAATACAAGCTGCCCTGGGCGACGTCACCCGGATAAGAAAATCAGAAGTATTGAAAGAGGATTACATTCGTCTGTTGAACTTAGTTGATGGCCTTAATTTTTTCCAGAGTTCTGATGCTAAACAAATGGCTGGAAAAAACATGCAAACAAACAACTGTAACCTTCATAGACAACTTCAACATCTTTTGGGAGAGGAGACATCTGTTCAGCAACAATGGTCTACATCTAAATAGGTCAGGTGCAAAACGGCTGATTTCGAACATCTTCTATTCTGTGAACCATGCAACATCAGCTTTGTCCCAAAACAAAGCACATCCAGTGCCAAAACAAATGATAAGCCCAGTACAGCCCGAACAGGCCAAGATAAAGATGGCCAGAAAGATGACACAGAAAGAGGCTTCGTCAGAGCTACAGGAGGATTCATCCCAGATCTCAGCAGGACAAAGAGAGGACCAAGCAACTCCATCCCCACAAACACCGGTCCAGACTGCAACAACCTCCCCCTCCTCACCACAAAGCCCAGATATTCCTTTTCTGGATTTTTCTCACAACATGAACAAAGTCCTTAAGATTGGTCTACAGCTGACATCCTATCCACATAGCCACAGCTCTGTGACTAAACCAGCATCTCCCAAAGGCCGCAGAGCCCCAGATCCTCCTCCTCTACGTAACACGGAACATGCCTGTCCCCAAGACCTCCAGAATACTTCGCTGTGATACACACCGGGCCCTGGCCGCACGTTTATCAGACAGGACAGTTCCCAGCATCAGCTTGGGCCTTTTGTCGGAGATTATGGAATATCTGTGATGATACGTGGCAGAAATAAGAAAAACAAAAGGATAAACAGGACCAAACACTTAAAAGTCATAAACTGTCAGATGCAACCTGCCACAGAGACATCATCAACCACTAAGTCATATAAACTGGGTTTATTAAACATTAGATCTCTGTCAGGAAAATCCCTTTTAATTAATGACTTCATTACTGACAATAATCTTGATGTTATGTTTTTAACAGAAACATGGTTACATGAACTTAATGAAGCAGCTATTCTGATGGAGACGACTCCTCCCAACTACAATTTTCTTTGTGAGAGCAGACAGCAAAGGAAAGGTGGAGGAGTAGCAACATTGTTTAATGATTCACTAAAGTGTAAAAAGGTGTTTTTGGGAAAATTTGACTCTTTTGAACATTTGGCTCTCCAGGTAAAGAGCCCGGTACGAACTATGTTTCTGAATGTTTACAGGCCTCCTAAGTCCACATCAAACTTTTTTAATCATATTAGTGACCTCCTATCTGTGATATGTGTTGATTATGACTGTTTAATTATTGTGGGAGACTTCAACTTTCACGTTGACAACCCTGAAGACAGAAGTGCAAAAGAACTGTGTGAAACACATAGAAACTTTGGTTTAACTCAACATGTTAAACAGCCAACACACAAACAGGGACATATTTTAGACCTGATCATGACTAAAGGTCTAAAGATTTCTAAGGTCAATGTAACTAATGTTGCCCTATCTGATCATTTTTCTGTTACCTTTGAAAGCATAATTTCCAGTGACTCATTTAGCCAAAGGGACATCGTAAGAAAACGCACCTTTAAGGACAATGCCACAAAAACTTTTATTCAAGCTTACTCTGCTACATCAACCTTGGGCTGCAACTCAGTAGATAAGATAGTAGATAACTTTCATTCTAAAGTCTCAGACATCATTGACTGCATTGCTCCAATTAAAGTGAAGGTTTTTTCCGGGAAGAAAAAATCTCCTTGGAGAAATGCTCCAGCAGTTAGAGGTGAAAAAAGGGAGTGTCGAAAAGCTGAACGCAGGTGGAGAAAGAACAGACTGCAGGTTCACTATGACATCTATAAAGAGAGACTTTACAGATATAACCTACATCTGAAAATGCAAGAGAATCTTTCTTCTCTGAGATCATTAAGAAAAACATTAACAATGCTCGTGTCTTATTTGCCACAGTCGACAGGTTAACAAACCCTCCCGTATCCGTGGCTTCTGAACTCCACTCCACCAGGGCCTGCAATGACTTTGCTAACTTCTTTACTGAGAAAATCCAAAAGATCAGAGGATCAGTTTGTACATCCATACCAAGTTCAGTACCAAAGTTGTCTCCAACTAGAATTGATCTTGACCAAATGTCCCAATTCAGCCAAATAAACTACAAAAGCTTAGAGCAGATCATTCAGCAGCTAAGTTCCTCCTCATGCTGCCTTGATGTTCTACCCACAGCTTTCTTTAAGAAAGTTTTGCCTGTCATAGCGTCTGATTTGATTCAGATAATAAAAACGTCCCTTCTGTCAGGTGTTTTCCCCCAGTCCCTAAAAACAGCAATTATCAAACCACTGCTTAAAAAGAACAATTTAGACAAACTACTACTCCAGAACTACAGGCCCATCTCAAACCTCCCCTTTATCAGTAAGATTATTGAAAAAGCTGTGTTTCAACAATTAAACACCTTCTTAACAACGACTAGTCGCTTTGACGTTTTCCAGTCTGGCTTCCGTGCTCACCACAGTACAGAGACCGCCCTTATCAAGGTGTTTAATGACATCCATATAAATACAGACTGTGGAAGAACCACCGTGCTGGTACTATTGGATCTCAGTGCAGCATTTGATACTGTTGATCACTCCATCCTGTTAGAACGCCTGGAGAAATGGGTCGGCCTCTCTGGTACAGCTCTCAACTGGTTTAAATCCTACTTAAAAGACAGGGATTTTTTGTGTCAGTAGGTAACTTTACATCAGAGATGACAAAAATCACATGTGGGGTTCCCCAAGGCTCCATTCTGGGTCCCCTAATATTCAACATCTACATGCTCCCCCTAGCTCAGATCATAAAAAACAACAACATCAGCTACCATAACTATGCAGACGACACACAGCTCTACATCACCATGTCACCAGGTGACTATGGACCAATTCAGGCACTGAGTAATTGTCTTGAAGAAATCAATGCGTGGATGTGCCAAAATTTTCTTCAATTGAATAAAAACAAAACAGAAGTAATAATATTTGGACCAATAGAGGAGAGATCAAAGGTTAGCACACAGCTTCAGTCGCTTCAGCTAGGAACCACTGACCAGGCCCGAAACCTGGGTGTAGTGATGGACTCAGACCTGAACCTCCAAAAGCATCTAAAGACAATTACAAGGTCGGCTTTCTATCACCTGAAGAACATTTCCAGGATTAAAGGACTGATGTCTCAGCAGGATCTGGAAAAACTAATCCATGCGTTTATCTTTAGTCGAATTGATTACTGCAACGGTGTTTTTACAGGTCTGCCTAAAAAATGGATCAGACAGCTGCAGCTGATCCAGAACGCTGCTGCCCGCGTCCTCACTAAGACTAAGAAAGTAGAGCACATCACCCCAGTTCTAAAGTCCTTACACTGGGTCCCTGTATCTCAGAGAATAGACTTTAAAATCCTTCTGTTAGTCTATAAATCCCTGAATGGCTTAGCACCTAAATACATCACAGACTTGTTATCAGTGTATCAACCCTCCAGACCACTCAGGTCTTCTGGCTCCAGCCTACTGTGCATACCCAGAACCAGAACTAAACACGGAGAAGCAGCATTTAGTTCCTATGCTCCACTTATCTGGAAAAAACTTCCAGAAAACTGTAAAAATGCTGAAAGCCTAAGTTCCTTTAAATCAAGACTAAAAACTCATTTGTTTAGGACTACCTTCGACTGCACTAGTTAAACAGTCGAATGCAAATATTTTTATTTTATTTATTTTATATATAATCCAACTGCTTTTTCCTACTTACTTTTTTTCTGCTTTATTTCCTGTATTTTAATCATGTAAAGCACTTTGCATTGTCTGTGTACTGAATTGTGCTATATAAATAAATTTGCCTTGCCTTGCCTTGAAAACTAAATGTTTGGTTTGCAGCATAATACTTAGTTTACAAACTAAACATTTAGCTGAGTAATTAAATATTAAGTTTGGAACTGTGACATTTACAAATGTATAACATGGTGGAAATCTGACTTTAAAAATGAAAACCTAATTTTTCCTATTATGACACTAAAGAACCCAAAATATTGCTGTTAAATCTTGACTGTGTAACCTTACGAATGGCATCCCAGATACTAAGTGAGGGTGTTTATAAAAACTGATAGGAATGTGTGATGTGAATATTTGAATGAGTAATGATACAGGTGTTGTTCTATTAGTTTGGTGTTAACATGGTTTAAAGTAGTATTGATATGTTTAATGCTGTCTGCTAAACTGATTGTGGTCTTGTGTTTGACAGATGACAGCCACTGTGATGCAGAGGCTGACCGGACCGCTCCATAATCAGAGTCGCCAATGAATAAAGATGCTGACACTACAGGCACTGATGATCACACCTAGGAGAAAAGAAGAAGAAGAAAAAAGAATATATGTGGCAGGGAAGGGGCTGGCTTCCTGGAGTATCTTTGTCCTGGCGATGAAGTGACGGCATACAGAGGCTTTACCATCAGAGATCTGCTTGAGAGGCGATTTAACTTTGTTCTACAAACCCATAAAAGGAGGATGGTTTTCTAATGAGGGTCTAACTGCCACAAGGATTGCAGATGTCAACATACATGTGGAAAGAAATATCAGGAGGCTCAATGTTTTCACAATAATCTCCCAGACTGTAACCATGAAGTTAGTTTATGAAAATGGACAAAATCTTTTGAATCTGTGCAGCCACTGTGAGCATGCAGGGGGAATCATCCACGAAAATGCTGTCTGAGCGGAGAAGTCAAAAAAGATCCCGATTAGTTATATTCTACTGTAAATCAGTGGAATTATAATACATTAGAATATGTTTTGGATCTGTGCTTTTAAATATTTCTTTGTTTAGCACCTTTAGGTTTTACATTTTGGAATTAATTTTTCATTTTTAATAACTTTTCAAGTATTGTATATCCTTATTTTCAGACTATTCAGATGTCCAACTAAAACGTGTACTATTAAATTTCACAATCAATTTGACTTTGTAATTTAATTTGCATTTATTAATACTTTGATCAAGTGGATGTTGTCCTAAGCACATGTAACAACCTAAAGTGTATTTTATGTACATAAACTGGCAAGAAGATACAATATTTCCTTTATTAAATTTCTTAATTTAGGCAATTTCTTTACATTAAATGTAAATACATTTTACTTTCAAAATGGTAAAACATTGTTAAGTTTAAACATTTCACTTATAGCATATTTGTAGGCCATTTAATTCTTTGTGGTGCAGGAAACGTCCATCATTCAACCTTTTGGGGATGGCGCTGCTCATCTGTTCAGGACAATCCAGTCAGACCACGGCGAACTGCACCTTTTAACAAAATTAAAGTTGTTCTTTATTTATAGTACAGTCCTTGGTGTCATATTTATATAAAAGTATAACATTAACAAATATCAGGAAGGTAAGTAGAAATTATGGATAGTATATATAGTGATAACTATAAAGTATCCATATTTTTCTACTTACCTTCCTAATATACATCCAAATTACCATTAAAGATTAGATTTAAGGATTAGAAAGGTGTGCTTACCTTTACAGACAGGAAGAGGTGGTGTGCTGACAGAATAACCTGAATGACCTTAAGCAGCATCAATGAACCAGAGATCAGACTTTCACTTATCTTGACAAGATGCACAATCTGTTGATTAGAAAATAAAAACCGTTTACATACACCAAAATTTATTTCACAAATGTTTTAAAGCCAATGTTTTCATTAGCTATTTAACGCTGATACCCTAACATATAAACTGGAATTAAAGTTACAGCTTCATTCTAAAGCTAACTTACATTTTAACGTGACAAGCTTGCATCAGGAGCTTTAAGGCCAAACATCAGATTGGTACAATTTCAAACTTCAAGTCAGTCTGAATGTTTTGGTATCCAATTATAACATCAGTTCAACCCCGAACATTTAGCACTGCTATCTTTGTAACATTAACTGATCAGCAATCTAATCACAACAAGGCAACAGCTGATTTGACTCGGACCATTCATTAACCTACCGTCCATAAGTCCCCGCTGCATGACTGAAGGACTTCCCCTGGAGCCGCAGCACCAGAGCACTCCGGTAGCTCCGGGTGATGTAGTCAGGATCCAGCAGAGTGAACATCGGACTTGCTTTGGCTTGAATGGGCATCAGCCTCCATGAATACCAGTTTATCCATGCTGCTATTTATAAACTCTGTGCCAACTTTTCCACTGCCGAGGTTCGGCTCGGTACATTGGCATTGCAGAGCCGTCCGCACCAAGTGCCGATACAAAATGGTTAGAACATTTCCTCGTTCGTTATATAAGTCCACTTCTTCATGTCTTCCTCTCAGTCATGAATAGTTTGAGGCTGTGGCACTGACCTGTCACTTCGATTGCTCTGCAATTTTTGGAAATTTTGCGACAGTTAACCATTACAGTCAAGCTAATGTTATTTTACTTAGGAAAGCGCTGAAACGGAAGTTTCCCAGCTGTTCTGTCACGTGACCAAATGAGCCGATTTCATTGGTTAGAAGTCGCTCGACTCTATCGAGTGCAGATTGCTTTGGCCTGAGTTCATCAAAAGGTCAACAAATTTGCAGCCGAATATTTGCAGCTGAATTTTTGCAGGTGAATTTTTTGTAGGTGAATTATTGCAGGGAGAATTTTTTGCAGCTGAATTTTTGCAGTTGAATTTTTGCAGCTGAATATTTTGCAGCTGAATTTTTCACAGGTGAATTTTTTGCTGGCAAATTTTTACCAGATTAAAATTCAGTGTAAGGAATTCAATGTCTAAAAAAATTCAGCTTTTGAAATTCGGTGTTAAAAAATTCAGTGTTTAAAATTCAGTGTTAAAAAAAGGCAGATTCCAACGAGACTGTTTTTCTTCCATATTTTTCCCCACACCATAAAGACGTGTAAATAAACATTTCCTTTGTGTAAATTAAAATCAAAAACTGCAAATTTGATAAATTTGCAGTTACTGAACAGGTTTAGCTTACCTAGTGTAATGTAAAATTAAAATAATGTGTGCGTAGGAACCTAAAACAGGCCTAACTCTATTAGTGGAAACCCAAATTGTAGATAAAAGCTAAACCTTTGATCTTGTGTGTTAAACCTCTATAAAGCATTCATGTTGATCATTACTAAAAGTTCCAGCACTGCCCGGTTCCAACATGGGAACCTTTTGGGTCCCACATTACGAGTTTACAGGAAATGGGTTCTTTGTGATTTGTTTCCATATTCATGTGATGGGTCATCTTGTTTTGTGTGTGATCACACAGAAAAAATGTTTTCTCTGCGATCAAAAGGGAGAAGTGTGAATGGAGAATTATTCTGAAGTCACTTTGGCCTCACGCCACTCGGACGTGTGAGCATGGGCCCGCTGATTGCAAGGCCAAATGCTGCATAGATACTGTGGGGGATGATTATTGTCTAGGATAGACTGCCTTTGTTTTGTCTCATGCCAAGGCCACTGTGCAGTATTAGGGGGAGCCGAAAGCGAGACAGGGCAGAGACAGGGTTAGGACCGTGGGGTGCGATTACTTTCCATCTATGTGATCTCTGCTCTGTTTTTCAATAAAAGTGCTGGAACTTCATCACCGCCGTCTCCTTATTCAGTAACGATGGGAATTCAGTTATTATTGTTTAGAATTCCATCCACAGGGACCTCTGTGCGCGAGTTGTGCATGCTACCCCTGTGCCACCAGCACATCAGTTGATATATTTTTTTTTACAAGATTTGCAGTATATTCTAGGTAAAGGAATGAACAAATGCATATTCTTTTTAAATCATTGCACAACTAAAACGTTTAAAAACCAAAAAATATAGCACTCTAACTTTTTTAGAAGGGCTTTTTCTTTGCTCTTCTTTGCAGAAAAGCCATGACTATACCAGACCACAACAGATGCATGTTCATTCGATATCAACTGGAGGGTCCAGACTCTTTTTTTGCTGCATGCCTGATCATGGTCAATTTGTGCCTTTATTTTGACACAGTCCTGTTTCTTCTTCATGGGCAATACAAAACAACAATGCCCTCTACAGCCAAAATGCATATAACATTTTCTTTACAGAATGTCTCCAAATCTGCAATATTACAAAAGAATTTACTTGTTCTCAACTGCTTAATACAAAGCAAAAACATTTGCTTTGTATTAAGCAGTTATGCAATTTATATTTATATAGTGATGTTTTATAGTTTACATTAGCAAAGTGGTTTTGAAATAAGGTGAAAACTCTGATCTTTTCAGAAAGCTGTAATTCTCATGTCCAGTGGCTGAGCTTCCAGCAATTATGAAAAAAATTGTTAGCAAGACTGACTGCGTGTGGGTTAAACCATTGTTCAAGTGAACAAGACTCAAATTGGAGAAGGCTGGGATTATTTCGGCACAAAAAAGACCCAAACCACAAAGCTGTCAAAAACGAGAACCCGTTTAATTTTTATTTCTTTTACTAGGAACCGCAGGTTAAATGAGAAAATAACCTTGACATCTGCAGACTGAAGAATCCGCCTCTCAGGCTGATGTTATTTTTTTATAAAGCCATAATGCTGCTGGGCAGATTATTTCAGAGGAACTGAATTTCGCACAACTACATGTCACTGTTATAAAGCCCAAACTTAACGCCTCCGCTTGCCTGATCCTACCACTGCTCCTGTCCGTACCCTTGTCTTCCGGCCAGCCCAGCATCCCCTGCACTGGCTGCATTTCCTCCTTCTCCCTCAGGTGGTCTGAAAGCATCCCTCAACAGGATTTCTAGTCATTCTTGAAACTCCTAACAAGTTTATTTTCTTTTCCGAGCACCGCTCTCAGATTTCCTGATGTGTTGACAACCGTCACTCATTCACAGCGGAAGTACAAAGCCAAAAACTAGCTCTTCACATTCTGGTTGGTCAACCCATGGATCATAAATCAGTGAGCCCATGTGGGTCATTTTTAATGTGGGGAAATCAGGGGCCACAGACCTGCTTCTAAAGTCATAGACATATGTCTAAAGTGACAGAGAACCTGACAAGTTACAAACATTGATATATATTACATCAATAGTTACAAAACTACTGAATTTTTTTCAGCTCATCATGTGTATCTCAAAACGGTAGGCCCCCTGACACTGTAGGCCCCTGGGCTTCAGCCCAGGTAATTCTGTGCATTAAGGCGGCTCTGGAGATCAACGCGCATGCTGGTCAGTACTGGAACTTCCACATTCTGTCACACTTGTGAATCTGAACAAAGCACTGACTGCCCTGAGTGATTCATTCTACCGTTTCCTCATGCAGGTCATACACTGTCATTTCACTGGGATTGGTATCTGTTTCTCCAAGCTAACTGCAAATCACAAGCCAATCCACATAAAAACAAACACAAGAATGCACACACACACAGATATCACTTAACAAAAATATAAACGCAACACTTTTGGTTTTGCTCCCATTTTTTATGAGAAAAACTTTTTCCACACATACAATTTCACCATTTCCCTCAAATACTGTTCACAAACCAGTCTAAATCTGTGATAGTGAGCACTTCTCCTTTGCTGAGATAATCCATCCCACCTCACAGGTGTGCCATATGAAGATGCTGATTAGCCACCATGATTAGTGCACAGGTGTGCCTTAGACTGCCCACAATAAAAGGCCACTCTGAAAGGTGCAGTTTTATCACACAGCACGATGCCTCAGATGTCGCAAGATTCTTGTCTTAGCTTCTCCTTTCCTATAAGGTATATTTACAATATAATTTGTACTAATTGATTTTTAGCTATTTTGTCTGCTCCCTCATTTCTATTTACATCTAAAAAAAGAAACAAAAAGTGGCAGGATAGGTACATGGATAAAAGTGGAAGGAAATATAGTGTGTAGAAATCTATTAATGCCAAGGGTGTGAGTAGAAAGAGCCGAAGAGAGGAGACTATTTTGACTAGGCTAAGATTTGATCATACTGGGTTGAACAAAACATTGTTTGTACTCTCTTTTATTATTATATATTAAGGCTGGACGATATAGATATCAATAATTATCAACAAATTCAAAACATATATCTTAGTACAACCCTGGCCATTTTAAACTGTTCCTTAGTGACTTATTTTTAAATACAGAACACACAAACGCTGAATTCAAACTCAACCCTTTATTCAACCAACTTTTTAGTTTTAAAAAAAGAATGTGTGCTCTCTGAACTTGTTGAAGGGGATGAAGCGTTCCTGGGTCTGTGTTTGTGATTGGTTGGGAGGATGTAATGACTACATAATATAATATTAACTAACAACGCTAGAATGATGAAGGAAAACTGTTATTCTATTGAACTTTTTATTGACCTTTTTTCTATCATCGATATATGTCTGTTGATCAATATATATTTTTATTGAATTATCATCCAGCCCTATTATATATAAAGTGTGTATCACGTTAGATATGATTCATGGTTGGATTCTGGGGAGGGGGAAGGTAGGACGCGGAGGCAAAGGAGACAGCGATCGACAAAGAACTCATTGTCTGAAGAGTTCAGAAGGAAACTTAGCGGTAGGCTTAAGCCAGTTTGTGACTGGATCAGGTTGTAGAGGATGAAGAAGATCTAGATAGTGATATGGATGACATGGATATGGATAGCTGGACACCAGTTGCTAGTTACCGGGGAAGTGGAAAACTCAAAAGTAGCGAAGCGAGCAGAGGTTCTGGGAAAGCAGGAAACAAAAGATACCTTGAAGAAGATAACACAGAAGATGGAAGCAAGGGTGTGTCAAAAGCGTGTTGGGAGAAAAGAAAGTATCCCGGGGAGTTATTTATGGAATTCCAATTAATGAGGATCTTGAGAAATTAAAGCTTAACATCCATAATGTTGAGGTTAAGGATATAAAGAGATTGCAGAAAACAGTTAGCAATGAAAGAGTTGACAGTTTATCTGTGCTTCTGGAATTTTCTACTCCAGACGTTCCAGATAGATAAAGGAAAAACGCTTGAGTATATTGCTGTAGAAATCTGGACAAAAGAGGGGAAAATTAAAGTAATTTTTAGAATCCTTGTAAAAACTTATAACATCTTGGAGGACATAATAAAGCATTTAGATGAAAGAGTAATATGGTGTGGAGATTTCAATGCTCATAGTTATAATAAAAAATAAAAATGGACTAGTTATTGAGGAATTAATGGAATCTAAAAATCTAGTGTGCATTAATAATGGAGATGGAACAAGATTAAACATCAGGACTGGTACAGAATCTGCTACTGATCTGACATTAGTTTCTGACTCGCTGGCAGGATTTTGTTTTTGGAATATTAATAAAACTACAACTATAGGAAGTGATAATTTTCCTATAATGGTTAAAATTGGCTTTAATATACAAGAAGATGATTCTGAACGGTTGTGTAATTGGTCATTTAGCAGAGCAGATTGGGAGAAATATAAGAAAATAAGTGAAGATAAAATTAAGGAAATAGACATGAGTGTCTATATTTATTCATTAAATAAAATGTTTTGTAATTCAATTATAGAAGCTGTTCAACAGTCAGTTCCAAAGAAAGGAGGAACAAACAAAAAGAAGATTGTTCCATGGTGGACAACAGAATGTGACCAGGTTATGAAATCTCAAAATAAAGCTTTTAAAATTCAAAAAAGAAATCAGAATTTTCAATATTTAATTGAATACAAGAAGATGGGTTATAATAAATACAAAAAGAGAATATTGGAGTTAATATTGTAATTCATTAGGTAGAGAAACAGATATAGGAAAAGTATGGAGAATGATTAAACGAATGAATAATATAAGAAGGGATTATGGTTATCCAGTTTTAGTTAATGATAGAACAACAGCAGTTACCAATGAAGAAAAAGCAACAATGTTGGCACAAACATTTGTACAAATACATAGTTCCAATAATATTAGTGAAGAGTGGGAAAAGAGTAGAGCTACAACTATGGAGGAATTCATCTTTTAATATTGTCAAGGTGGAACCCTGTTTGTCTTAATAACTGAAATCACTGCCCAAAGAATGATTAGTTCTAGAATGTTTCACTGAATCACAACAAGGTAAAGTAAGGCCAAAGGAACCTTAGTTAAACTACTCTTGGCTCTTACTCTGTTTCTGTGTTTTTCTAAAGGTCTGTTTATAAGACTTCCTAGAAATGGAGGAGCACACACACACCATTTCACACACACACCCCTCCACCTAGGGAGGGAGGGCTTTTGGTCCAGAGCAATGCCTGTACACAGTAAGATATCATGTTCCCATTTACGTCATACTGTATCCCTATAAAGGCTGAAAGTTACCCCATATTGTTGGGATTGTTGGGACTGCTGTGAAATGAAGATGATTGTAAGTCCAGAATAAACGAATCCCCCTGCTGGTCACTGAAGAGAAGCTGTGGTGTCTGGTCTCGTCTGTCTGTTTTTTAAGGTTAAATCCTCTCCCACATAATTGGCACCCCAGATGGGACAGAACAAGGGAGAGGAAAGAAAGGCTTTCCACAGCATCTACCTCCAGTGGCAAAACGGGGCCCATTGAGAAACAGAAAAGAGGAGGTAAGTTAAGCATACCTCTCTCTCTTTATTTTTCTTTTTTTAACATAAGATTTGCCACACAGAGGTTCTGCTTTGGAAAGAGTGTATTGATTTTAAAGGCGAGACAAGTGAGGCATTGCTGCTTCTTTTTGTGACCACCAGCTGTAATTTCCGTGGAAAATGGATTGTCATAAAATACGAAAAGATGAGGAACGTGGATTCCAACACAATTGACAAACTCGACAATCTTAATGAATTGACTTGTTACTCCCAGCCGCTTTAATCGTACGTCTCGTTAGAAAACGCTAGTATGACGACGAATAAAAAATGGATCGGACCATGACGGTTTAAGCTGAAGTTTTCTAATATATATAACTTTTTAGAATCAAAAAATCATCGTGAGGGTGATTTTAGAAACATGGGCTGGTCGGAGTCTTAAGAGGTGAAGCCTCTGAGTAAGCGTGGAGCCGTTCTCTCTAGCTCACACCCGTTTGTACGTGCGAGTATTTGAAAGATCGGGCCGTTAGTGAACTGAAGTTGTTTGGTGAAGCTGAGATCTCCGGTTTAGGCTTTGAGGTGAGAAAAAACCTCCGATTAAATTTGAAATAGTAGGCCTGTTTTGAAATGCATGCAGATTTTGTTGGGCGAGGCCCAGAAGTTGTAAGCGCTTGGAAAAAGAGAAATGAGGCTTCTCTTGGATTATCCGTGTGGCCTTAAAAAGTTAACTGCAGTCTGGTTTAGGTAACGAGGTGAAAACCTCCTATCAAATTTGACGTAGAAATGCATGCAGATTTTTGCTGGGCGAGGCCCAGTAGTTGTAAGCGCTTGGAGAAAGAGAAATGTGGTTTCTCTTGGATCATCTGTGTGGCCTTAACTGCAGTCTGGTTTTGAGTACTCTGGTTTAGATAACGAGGTGAAAACCTCCATTAAATTTGACATAGCAGGCCTGTTCTGAAGCACGTGCAGTATGAACTTTTTTTTACTCTTGTTTTTATCCTTGTATTATGGGTCCGTTAAAATTACAAGCCAAAATTCACTGTGCGCACACATATAAAATAAGAGAATTGGACATCTGGACCATCAGGAAAGCCACTAGTTTCCCAAAGAAGTGAGATGAGAGAAATGATTATGAAATGAGCGATCAGGAGAGAGTGTTTGAGATGTGTGTGCATGAGACGTCTATTTGTGAGACTATATGAGAGCTCTGTTTGACTAAAACGCATGTATGGAACTGAGTTTGTTTGCTGTATCTTTGTTTTTCTCTTAAAATTCGCATTGTCTGAAGTAAGGGTAAAATTTGTCATATTTGATGAGGAAAAGTGCATGAAAACTTTTATTTGTCTATAAGGAGATTTTAAGGAGACCAGGGTGTACTTGTTGAGCTGCTGTGTTGAGCGTCCCCCCCCACTTTGTCAGTGAGAGCCTGCTTTTGCTCTGCTCTCCCCCGGCCAAAGAAAAAAAAGGAAAACTCTACAGGGCAGAGTTTGAAATGTAAGAATAACATAAAAAACTCTAACCCTTTGGTACCTCCTTGGCAACCCCACTCATTTGCCAAATTAAACTCGCTCTGTTCAAAAAACATTAACCCATTAATAGCCCTACTGTTGTCATTTGGGTTCACTGGATTAATCACTGATTTTGAGTTTGAGTTGAAGCCTACTTAGAATGGATGTTTAATTGGACGTGTGATGTGATGTATGAGGTTATTTGAATATGTGAAATGCATGTGATAAGGTATTAACATTGCATGTTTGGCTTTAAGCATTAACAGTTGCTTCAATTGTAATGCAGAGCGAACTCGCTGTGTGAAAGCAGACACACACACACACGCATGCTTTTAAATAACCGCTGACAAGCAACTTATAGAAGCGCAAAACTGTTTAACTATAGTGATTAATAGAATAAATGCCGGCAAGATTATCTATAATATACAAAAGTTTGTGTACGTCTGTCTTAGTGTTGTCTAAATTGTTGTGTACGTCTGTCTAAGTGTTGTTTAGGGGTATTTTGTGTAAATGTTTAATCTATGTTGTGAAGGTGGTTTACCAACAGTTGTCTGACGTTTGTCTGTGATATCGCAGTATGTTTTAATAATAATGTTGATAAGCATTATTAACGTAATAACATATTGGATCAACGAGAATTTATTAGTGTAAACAAGGGTCATAAGTTTTAGCGGTCCACAATGCCTGATGTCTCAGTATTCACAAAAGTCCGGACTGAAGTGAATGTTGGCGAATTGCCTTAAGATTATGCATTGGATTGTACTAAATTCTTAGGAATACTGGGGTGTCAGTCAGGCTGGAACTCAATTGTGAGGTTGATTAAAAGAAATCATCATCCATAAGCCTTCGTCATGATCAGGAGTATTACAGGAAAAAACAAAAGAGGAAAACCATGAATGATGTTGTGTATTATGTGATAATGATGTCTTAAGATCTATGATAATTAGACTTTTGGTATACTTAAGGTAACATATTGAGTTAATGGTGTATTAAATGAAAGTGTGAATATTATTGAACTTTGTGGTTATGAAAAGACTTTGGAAGTGGTTGTGCCTCTCCACTCCTAAATACCAGGATTGACACAATGCCAGGAGCTGCAGAGCTCTGAGGAGAGGAGAGCAGCAGAAGGGGGGCTGAGACTCACAACTGCACATGGGCGACCCTAGAAAAAACAGGGCCCCAACATATTAGACGTCTATCGGATCACTATGAGTAAATAAAACATAAAATTTAAAGCATATGGGAAATCTGGATAATTAACAATAACTTAAACGGGGAAACTGAAAAGGAGGCTTGTGATCAAAAGGTACTTCTAAATTAGTTCTCTTTTGGTTGGTTCACCATTGGAACTGATTATTAAAATACAAGTTTAATGTAAGCAACAGTTAAAAATTGTAGCATTATACAAGGTATAAAATGCATGAATATAGAGCATAAGATTAGTCTTTATGCTGATGATGTATTACTCTATCTTCAGCACTCAAACTCTTCCCTTTCTCAAATAATTAGATTACTAGAATCCTTCTCAAAGGTTTCTGATTACTCTATAAACTGGTCTAAATCTACGGTACTGCCAATTAATTGCTCTTTCCAAAACCCCCTAGATTTACATTTGCGCTCAGGAAACATCACATATTTGGGTATCACTGTGTCGTCTAAACTTGCGGATTTAGTAAAATCTAATCACATCCCACTTTTAAAAAAGATAGAAGATGACCTGGATAGATGGAAATCGCTTCCAATTTCACTCATGGGTAGGGTAGCTTCGATTAAAATGATGGTCTTACCTAGAATTAATTACTTATTTTCAATGATCATCTGACTGGTTTAAATCTCTAGACTCTTCAATCTCTAAATTTCTTTGGAAAGATAAACCGCCCCGTATCAGCTTAAAGACGCTACAGAAAACTAAAGACAGAGGGGGACTAGATCTGCCTAACTTCCATAAGTACTACTTGGCAAATAGACTACAATATATCACTAAATGGATAAAGCAAAATCCTTTAGACGAGCCCTGGATAGATATAGAACAGAAAATATGCAATAATATCATGATTTCAGATTTGCCGTTTATTAGCTCAAATATAAAACGGCATACATGCTTTAAAAATATCAATATCAGCTCTACTCTGACAGCATGGTGGGAGTTTCTTAAAATGACAAAGTCGTCACTTATCCCATGCAGTCGTACACCCATCTGGAACAACCCTGACATCCTACAAAATAATAAAATGATAAACTTTACATACTGGAAGAATAAAGGTATTGAATATCTGGAACATTTACTTGATGGAACCGAGTTCATCAATTTTTCCAAACTAAATATGCAATACGGCATTAGTAAAAATAAATTTTTGGAATATGAACAACTTAAATCTATAATTAGAAAAAAGTTTAAGCATATTAAAGGTGGTTTACAAATTCCAAGTAATATATTAGAGTTCCTAGATTTAAACCCCCCCAAACTACTGTCTAAATCATACAGGACACTGACTAAAATAGATGATTCAATATCTCTTCCTATTATGAAATGGGAAGAAGATCTATCAGTCAGCTTTGAACAAGACTTCTGGGCTCAGATATGTCTAAGAACTTTCAAATTGACTAGAAACACCAACTTACAACTAATACAATACAAAATCCTTCACAGAGTACACTACACAGGACAAAGATTATTCAAGATGGGTCTGGCACAATCTAACATCTGTCCACACTGCATAGGCAATCATCCTGATAATTATATTCATGCGTTATGGTTATGCACACCAGTCCAGAGGTTCTGGACACAGATATGTAAGGACTTATCAAAGTGCTTGAGCTGTAAAATTACACCTTCCCCATCAGTTTGTTTGTTTGGTAATTTTGAGGAAAGCCCGCTGGGGAATAAAATAGTTTACATGGTTTTTACTGCACTATGTATCGCAAAGAAAACTATCCTCATGAATTGGAAAAGTAAGGAGAATCTCAGTATTAATCAGTATAGAGATCTTTTGTTGGATCATATTAATCTTGAGACAGCATCTGCATCCACATCTGTTCGATCTCTTTGGGCTCCTTTGATTAGCACTATCACTTAGTGGAATGGGGGGCGGTGGGTTGCTTCCTGAAGGGCGCAGTGGGTGGGTGGAGGGGTTCCTGGGACTCTGGGGGCACTTGGAGTGGGGCGCTTGGTGGGTCTGACTCCAGGGTCTGTTGCCCCCATCTGGGAGGAGCTTGGGAGGCCTACGGGTGGCCCACAGCGCCGCTTGCGGCGCCCTTGGGGAGCTACCCGGTGACGGACGTGGGTTACTGACCTGGTAGCTGTGCTGTCGCTGGGTGGGTCCTGGGTGGGTCTGGGGGCCTGGGGTCCCTGGGGCGCGCCGCCCTCGGGCGGGGGCCCCGGCGGGGCCTCGGGGGTTCCGGTTCCGGGGGGTGTGCCGCTTGGGGTCTGGGCCGGCGTGCGCCCGGGTGTCCTCCCCTGCACGGGGCCTCTGGCGCGCTGGGGGGCCTCGGGGCCTGTTGAGCTGGTAGGGGGGCATGGTCATTAACATCTCAGGGCAGATGCTCTTCCCCTTCTTTGGGTTGGCATTCTGCTAGTGGGGGGAGGGGAGGGAGGGGGAGTAGTGACTTACCCAGCTTGGATGTCTAGTGTCGAATGTATGGTGAGATGTTTGAATGTTAGTGTTGGGGAGGGGTTAAATCTACGGGTGGTGTGGGGGGGGGGGGGGGGTTTGTGGACGTTCTGGTGGGCTTGTGTCCGGCCCCATGTCCCGGTCCTGGTCCGTGTAGTCTCGCGGTGCGGGTTTCACCTGGGGGGTGGGGTTCGGGATGGCTCGTGCGGGCTGGCTGGCCAGGGTCCCCCATCTTATAAACTTAATTTTTAATTTATTTATTTATATATAGATTATTATTATTATTATTATTATTAATTCTTTTTTGGGGGGGGGGGTTAAATACAGTAGGCATGGGGGGTGGGCTGGGGGAGGTAGAGGTGTTGGTCCTGGTGGGTGGTTGGCTGGCGGGCACAGGCAGTGGTATTGTTGAATTGTGGTGACCCCCCCCCCACTTGGGATTTTTGGATGTGAATGTGTGTACAGCGTCCTTTTTTTTTTTTTTTTTGTGTGTGTGTCTGTGTATGGCGAGTGGGGCACAAGGGAGGGATGGTGTGAATGAGTTTTTTTTTTTTCCCAGGTTCGGGTCCGGTCCGCTCCCTCTCCCAAGATCATCTCAAGTCTCCGATAGGTGCGGAGCCCATCCCCCCACGTCCTGCCCTCCTCCGCTGCGTTGGCGGGCGCCTTGGCCCTCTGGCGCGTTGACGGTCCTCGGGTTTGGGGCGGGTTCCCGGGTGGGTGCCGGCCCATTCCCGGCGGTGGCTTCGCGGGGCCTGGCCTCCCGGGGGACGGCCGGGGCCCCTGCCGCGGGGGCGGGGCGCTCCTGGGGCCTCTGGCCCCCAGGGCCCATGGCCGGGACCACTTCAGCGCGGCCGGCTGCCGGCTGCTCGTCCCCGCGGCTCTTGGGGGCGTCGGCATTGCGGTGGCTGGGGGATTTCCTCGGGGTCGTCTCTCCTCTTTCCTCGGGGGGGGGGTTGCAGATTTCCTGTGAAGGCCCCTCTCGGGCGCACTGCTTTGGTGGCCCCTTTGGGAGTCCGGGGTTACGGGTCCCCTGACTCCTGCCTCTGTGCTTAGGGAAGGTGGGTCTTCGGTTCTCCACAATCACTATCAATATATTTCCTTCTGGATAACTTTCACCTAAACTAGTGCACTTTCACAAACTCCCACAGGTGCTGGGTCCCAGGTATTAAATGTTCACTTATATACAGAAAGGCTATAATTTATTTATTTACTTTCTTTTACTTTCTTTTTTAGGTATCACATTACACATGTCAGCTTAAATAATAATACATATGATTTAGCAATGGTATCAAGGTGTTACACGATTGTATCTGTTGCTTTATGTCTGTTGGTTGTGCTGTTGTTTTTGTGTCTCTTTCCAGGTGATGGAGCAGACAGAGGACGTTTTATCATTCTCTTCCTTCTATCTCTTCTTTCTTTCACCCTTTTCTTTCTCTTTTTTTTTCTCTTCTTGTTCTTCCTTTACTCTCCTACTTTCCCATTGTAGTGTCCATATAATTTGAAATTCTCCCTGCAGGAATCACAATAAAGCTATTTACACGCACAAATCAAGCGGAGCATTATGGCGAAAGCTGTTTGCTCCACTTGTGAAAGTAAAATCTGTCGAGCTCTATTTGGCATTAAGATATCAATTTTTATTGCCACATTGCTAGACAGGACACTGGGAAAAAAAAAAAAAAAAAAAAAAAAATTGTAGCATTAACAGTGATTAATAAGGTCTAATTTGAATAGAATTAGAGTTGTCAAAGAATAGGTTGTGATAATTGTCATCCTTACTAAAAATAATAAAATAAAATAACTTAAAGTCAGAAGTAAGATGGTGATTTAATTATTTTGCCATTGGGAAACCTCTGTGAATTTATGTGATAGCATCCAAAATTATAAAATGACTTCAGAAAATTGGTTAATTTCGGTACAGGGGACGTAATGAACAAAATAGAACATAAGAAAACTTATGGAATCAACTCATTAATCTCTAAATGGTGGATCTGATGAAAAGGGTTGCACATACTGAGATGGCACTGAAGGAGGAATGCCTAATGAAGCAGCTGACTGGTGATGGTATAACCTGAGGTTTGTCAACACGGAGAACCAGAACAAAATCTTCCTCAGCGGGAGTCCTGTATGGATTCCAGACCACTGGCTCAATGCCTGCTCAGACATGGAGCAGCGAAGGACGCTCAGGCCGTCAGGAAACACGGCTGAGCAAAGGAAGCGGTCTCCACATCCGTTGACAAATGGTCATGGAAGAGAGCTGCAACACACTGATATTTGTGAAAACCCAGCGACTGAAGGTCCACCACAAGAATTAGCACAATCCAATCAATTCAATTAATTCTGGAAGTAAAGTAAAACAAATATTGAGAATGGCAACTAGTTACTATAAAGTAACAAAATTACATAAGTGGCTAAAATTAAATTGTCCAGTGTAATTATTAACAGAAAATTCCCCTTCCTCAGTAAAGTTAACATTTTATTTTATTCCTTTGAAGGTAAACCAGCAGAGTGTTGAATAATAAGACGATGGGTTCTCCTATGACAAAGTAATTAATTACCTCATGTACTGCTAATTAGGAAATAGGCACTTGTAAGAAGAGGATAGCAGGTTTTGAGCATTACAGAACAAATTAAGTATTCAACACTAGAGTGTCACGTTATGATTAAATGACACGAGTTGATTGGGAAACCAATAACGTATGTATTTGAAAACAGAATTATTCTGCAAGCATTGTTAAACTACATAAACACTAGAAAAAGATTAGAGTCATAAAGTAAAAGAATTTGGCTTGAAGAAATTTCAGAAATAGTATTGAACCCTAAGAACTAAGTACTTTTATTTATGTCCTTTAAAGGACATGTTATTATTACTAACTTCTCTTTGCCATTATACTAATATTCTTAAAGTGGTTTGGAACAAATTCTGCAAAGAAACACAAATCACAAGCCTCTGCTCAGTTCAGTGAGTATTTTATTTCAGTAATTAAAACCTTGGGTAAAAGTGAATCAATCTGTGACAGCAACCCGTTTTTTGGTGTAACTATAAAAATCCTAATGTAAAAAGATACATGGTGTATTTGTAAATGCTTCATTTGAAAATTGAGTTTCTCACCGGGTAAACAGACTCAGCCAAAATAAAAAAGAGTAAATGACCGGATTTAATAGAGTAATGACAGGATCAGGTTTTGATTGCATGCTTGGCATTAACAACTCAGTCCTGATTGAGAGCACTAACTGTTCTGTCTTCAGTCCTGTTTTTCAGAAATTGAGATTCTGTCCGGTTCTGGTCACCCTTTTTCTGATGGAAGACATCAAAAAAAGACGAGAAGAACAGCTGTAAATTGAGCATGGAGAGACGGTATGATAAATTATAAAGTGAAAATCAGACTTATGTCAACCTCTGATTTAAGCAATCAAATTTTCAAGTAACTTAAATAGATCTCTCTGGCAAAACGTTGTCAAAAGGTTAGTGTAATAGTTGTTCGCGTAAACATATTATTTAATGTCACATGGATGCTTGTGATCATACCGGTATGACATAGAAAACTAATATTATAACTTAAATCTAGGTCTTACCTTTGAGGAAAGTAGGTTTCCAGGCAATAACTTAGGAAAAAGGGAACTCAACTTTTATTAAAAAGAAATGGGAATAACTACTGTTATACGAACAAGATGTGGAAGATTATTTAGCTATTTCTGGGAACAGTTCCGCAGACATTTATCAACAGATAACTTTATCTTAACAGTTGACCTCTGTTGGTAAACACAGGGTGTCATGTTCTGGACTTTTGCTCCCTTTGCCCCGCTGCCGAGGACACACAGACCTTAGATGTTTTCCCAACTTCTGTACAGATATTTCCTAATCTCTGCAAAGAAAACTGAAAATAAAAAATGTTAAACTAGTTATTGAGTAGTAAATTGGGTTACATTGCTGAAACAAAATTTTAAGTATTTTAAATAAGGTTACTTTTTCTCGAAACTGAAATATTATCATTATTAAAAGAGAAGCAAACATTAGCCTGAATTATCTTAAACTTGGAAGAGACCTGAAGTTTCAATGTGACGTTCCTATTAACTCTACCATAATTCTACTTAAAAGGAAGATAAAACCTAGGTACTTCTCTATAAAAAGGATGAGAAAGAAAAAGACGAGTTATACGCTATTTCATAAAGAATGTGTAAACAGGAAACGACAAGAGAAGGTAGAACATAGCCTGAGTCCCGTCTGTCTCTGAGGAATTTTCCTTTCATTTCATTTCTTTCTTTTGTTTTTGTGCTTATGACTCTGGATTAAACTCATTACACCTGGCAATGGTACGCAACTCTTATTGCACAATTATCCAAACAGTTGGACAAGCAACAAACTACTATGTGGAAAGAAAAAAACAGTTTTCCTAACTGTGCACATGCTGATTTATAAAGTATTTATGGTTGCAAAAGCAAATTATCTTGCAGAAAATATGTAAATTCCACAGATTTACAACAGGAAAATTGAACAGGATAAGTATACGCAGAACAAAACAATTCTGATTAATCTTGGAATTGCAAAAAAGGATAATGACAAAAGGTTTATGTGTAAGTTATATTTTAGTACTGTGAATGGAATTATAAACAATTCTAACTAAATTACCTGAGTTACTAAAAGAGGAAAAACTGGTGATGAAGTTTCACACCTTTTATGGAGAAATAGAGCAGATATTACATATATGGAAAGTAATTGCACCCCACGGTCCCGCTGCAGTCTGCGTCTGCCCTGTCTCTGAATTTATTTCATTCTAGCATCCCTTCTAATTATCCCATAGCAGCCGACAGTTAGAAAAACATTGACAGTTTATCCTACTATATGAGAAACGCTGCGTAAAACTATTCATTAAGTGACTATTTGATTAACGTTTATTTCTTGTTTGTTCACTTTTAAGCTTTCATAGACAAGTAGTCGATACAAATACCTTAAGATGGAGATGAAGAGTTGTTCATGCACAAGTTTGGAAAGAAGGTTGGTAAACATTAGTGAGGTCGGACTGACCTCAGAGTAAAGAGAGCGATAGCATTGTTTAACTGTAGTGTTCCAAAGATAAGTCAAGTAGCGGAATTAATCGGTCTTTGTTTTTGTGCTTTTGAGCCAAAACGTTTACAAGGGGTGAAGACCGGGCTGCCAACAGCTGGAGACATCTGGATGCTATCTGGCTGCTTAGGTACTGTTACACCAAGACTTTAACGCATACGAGGACCACTTAGGAATAAAGTGACAAAAAAGATGAATTAAGCATTCAATAAAGCGGTTATTAGTGTCTAATTTAGAGTTGAGAAAAGAAGCAGCAGATGGAGAGGACGTGACCAATACAGACCATAAAAACTCAGACCTATGTAAAATCATGACAACTAAAACAGATTAGAATGAGAGGGTTTTTGACAAAGCTGGAGTAAATGTACTAATTCTTGAATATTCTTGTCAACCGCTTGCACATTAATGGGTCACTGGCTGAGAAGGACGGACTCACCAAGGAATGAAGGAGTTGATGTTTATAATCAAGCTCGACGCTCTGTTTAAATAGGGAATCGTTCAGTTCAGAATGTTCTAGGCTTTAAAAAGCCATTACGTGTTCACAATATCTGTAGTCCTACACCTGGAAACACTTTCAAGTTACAAATTCAGGAATGGTGATTTCTATGAGGGTTGTAGCCACATCAAATCTAGTCTGAATGATTAGCACAAGATCAGGTTCAAAGTAAATTTATAGTATTAAAGTCGAAGTAGGTTTAGAAGCTGATGATGCAGGATCAGTATAACAAACTATAAAAGGGAAAACCTCTCTGTAAAGTGCAGGTAAGAATAGAGAGAAGACAGGGTCTTCTGCTTCTAAATCAATGATAGCGTTTAGACAGAAAACATTGAATTTTTAGATGTTTGGAGCACCGACAATAAATTACTACATACGGCATTTAAAAGGTAAATAGGCAACATGTATATTTTTTTAGAGGAAAGTAAAAATCAAGCGATTACAGTTACTCTGATGGACACTATGACCATAATATTGTGGCTAAGGACATAAGGAGGGTGTTTAGAATTTATTGGCATACTTGGTTAAGAATAGAAGGAGTACATTAACACTAAATAAGAAGTTAAGCTCAACGTGGTAAGGGCGACTCACGTGGAAGTAAATACTATTTAGTGGTTTAAACTAAACATTGTTGAATAAATCTGAGTAGTCGGTGGCATTTTTGGATTAGGATTGCAGTGCAGTACAGATTAATGAATAACTCAAACTTTTTCTAAGTTCTTGAATAAGAGAGAATAGAAACATATCACTTAGTTTTACTTAGTTCTGGAAGGAAAAGGGGGCCTTACCTTCTAACACTTCTTCTTCTTCTTTTCTTCTACTTTTGCTTCTTTATCTTGCATGAAAATCCTGGTCACTAAATTTTAATCGTAAAGATGGATATTTCTGTTAGAAATATCTTTCAGGAGCAGACGGAGAGCAGATTTGCACAGGAGAATGGCTGAATCTGGGTACTGGCGGAGTAAGCCCTGTGAACATATCTTTTCTAAATTGTGAATTTTGATGACTGATTTTGTGACAAATGAGGACATTGTTAAACCTTTTTTGATAAATATGTGTAAAGTCACTATTTGCTGTTGATGTGGACTTTAAGTTCAAAATGTGCTCATGTATTTTATTTTCTACTGTTCCTATGTCCTGGAGTGGAGCATGGTTCATGGAGGACGGGATGAATTGTCACCGAAGCGGACTTTCATGTAAGGGCTGATAATATAATGAGAAAAGGTGATGTTATTAGAAAACAATTCGAACAATTTTTCAGTAAGACCATTGCTTTAGCTGCTACAGGTTGCATGTTCTGCTGTGGCTGAACATTCTACATTATTTTCAACCATTCTGTTCTCTATGTTCTTAATACTTTGTTTTAATTGAGTCGGCATAGCAGTTGTTTTTGTTTTGATTTACGCTTTCAGGTGAGCGATCTTGGAAGGTATTTAAGTTTGGAAGTTCAAGTCGAATACACACAAAAAGATCATGTTGCAGGATAAGTTAAGGTGCGATTACGTATACACAGAGTGTTGTAATGTTATTAGTGAATTGTTACAACTTATACTCAGTACGAGTTGAGATAAAACTGAAATGAAATCAAATGGACACTAAACATCAATGTTAAAGAAAATGTACATTAGCCCCATTGACATTTAAAGGATATCATCATGAGACTAGTGAAGACTCTGAGCTGGGAAACCATTGTAATATATGATACTGGTTAGTTTTTCCTGTCTCCTTAGGGCAACCCAGGGACGTAGAAGGGCGGGGTCCCTCTCTGTGTGCTGGACTAAGGGACTCAGAGGCATGATGTTTGCAACAGAGGGGGCCCTGCACCAGGACTGTGAGAAAGCAGTACAATTTAATCAAAGGACGTGTATCCTGGAGAGCGACATACCGTGTCAGCGACATGAGGACAAGAACTTTGCCACACTACGAAAATGCCAATCCCATCAAATGTTATAAATTCTGATTTTATCTATGCTATGCTAAATCCCTGAAGTTTTTGATTTATGATAAGGTGTATGATGGGCATATTTTTAGGTAGATGTTTTTGGGTGGTAACCATAGAAACTGAATGATGATATTATACTATTCTAATTTTTTTTTAATTTTGCTTAATATGTTTGTCTTCTTTCCTGTTATTGTTAAGATGTTTATGTCTTTTGACGACATTGTGAGTACCATGGCTGGGTTTCTGAGCCATGCTAGTCGGTCAGGTGGTCGGCTGGCGGACGCCCGTGGGGGAGGGGTCCATGCAACAGTTTTTACCCTGAATAAACACATAAATACCAGCGACAGGGATTTTTCGGTTGCATATGGTCAGAAATAACTGGCCTATGGAAAAACAATGGACATTTTGTACATTCGTATATAGTTGAGTGCATGTTTTTATTTTATTCTACATTTACGACCATACATTACCAATTTTTCTTTGTTCTTTTTTCTGTTTGATAATCAAAGCAAGTATTTTTATCCTTTTATATTCCTCTATTACTCCACAATTACATTATTCAATTTTTCTTATAGTTCCCAGTGTGATTTTCCCTTGATATGGCTCACGTAAGTGAGCCAAGGGGGGATGTATGGAGGAATTCATCTTTTAATATTGTCAAGGTGGAACCCTGTTTGTCTTAATAACTGAAATCACTGCCCAAAGAATGATTAGTTCTAGAATGTTTCACTGAATCACAACAAGGTAAAGTAAGGCCAAAGGAACCTCAGTTAAACTACTCTTGGCTCTTACTCTGTTTCTGTGTTTTTCTAAAGGTCTGTTTATAAGACTTCCTAGAAATGGAGGAGCACACACACACTATTTCACACACACACCCCTCCAACTAGGGAGGGAGGGCTTTTGGTCCAGAGCAATGCCTGTACACAGTAAGATATCATGTTCCCATTTACGTCATACTGTATCCCTATAAAGGCTGAAAGTTACCCCATATTGTTGGGATTGTTGGGACTGCTGTGAAATGAAGATGATTGTAAGTCCAGAATAAACGAATCCCCCTGCTGGTCACTGAAGAGAAGCTGTGGTGTCTGGTCTCGTCTGTCTGTTTTTTAAGGTTAAATCCTCTCCCACACAACTTTATTAGAAAAAGAACATATCCCTTTAGCGTTCTGCTCAACAAATTGGTAGAGCATATTTTGAAGCTTTATATCTAACTCAGGCATACACTGAAATTGACATACCTTATTAAGTCTTTTCTACCAATTGGTTTAGACTTGTAATACTCAAAAACTCCACTAGAATGCACTGTGTTATTGAAATTCTGACCTGTGTAAAAAACGTCCACACAGGAGGTTAGGAGTGGCATGAAAATGCTAAAAAAAGAAAGCTCTTTTTGTCAAATATTTTAAAGATAGGCAGACTTTCTCAACATGGAACAATGTCAAAGGCTTTATTGAACATTCTAAAGTAATATTATAATGAAAGGCAAATCTTATGAGGGTTAAATAATTTTCTAAAAACACATGTTACCAAACGGTTGATTTATCCATTTATAATAAGGGCAGAGACACAAAACTAATGTAGTTGGAAAATACTTTCTTTTGTAAAGTACAGTGATTGGATCACATATACATGCATTTTCTTAATTGTTACATCCCTTATTGACTTATTCTTATGCTGACATATT
Organism: Fundulus diaphanus; assembly: GCA_037039145.1. NCBI lineage: Eukaryota > Metazoa > Chordata > Actinopteri > Cyprinodontiformes > Fundulidae > Fundulus > Fundulus diaphanus. The sequence continues at coordinate 61,535,059 of CM073122.1, forward strand.
ACAACCACTTTATTGATGCATGGATTTACATCTTTTATATTTGTATATATATTTTCCCTTTTATCGAAAATTCTAGAGCGACAGCAAAACTTTTTATGCTGCAAGGACAAACTATTTCCAGGCTCTGACACCTCTTAGGTGTCTTCTGTAACAACTACTCCACAAGCTTTGACTTAATACAAAACCTCCATGCAAATCTGGGGGCAAATGCATTGGCACCGTCAGATCAAACCCAATGGGCGAAGCTTCACTGATGACAGACAAAGAACTGATGAAAAACAATCATGGGGCATTTGATTTCAGGTCTTCTGAAGGAGTGCTTGCTGTGAAATGGTTTGACAATAAATGTGTCAGCATTCTAAGCAATTCATGTGGGATCATGCCTGTTGAAGGTGTTAAACAACGGAGTAAATACACCCACACAAAGACTGATGTTCCATGCCCATCACTCCTTCATGCCTACAATCAACACATGGGAGGCATTGATCTCTCGGACATACTGGTACACATGTACGAGACCCCAGCAAAATCAAGGCGATGGTATTTTCCACTGTTTGGCTACGTTCTTGACCTGTGTATCTCAAATGACTGGCCCACTCATAAGATAGACTGCACCCTACTGAATGAAAACTGCTCTTTTTTAAAAGGTTTTGTCTGGCAGTTGCTCATAGTTTGATGCAAGTCAACAAGCCACCATCTTCTTTTCCACCACAAATGTTCCATCCAAAGAAACGTTACACTCCAAGACCTACTCAGCCCCAGCCAGATGTGCATTATGATAACGTTGGACAAATGCCACTTCTTTGTGACAAACGAGGCCGGACCAACCTCTGTCCAACAGGAGGGTCAAGGTGGAAGTGTCAAAAGTGCAACGTTTCTTGTGCCTGAATGCCCACCAGCAGAGCTTTATTGCATATCACCAAAAATAATAATAATAATTGATACTAAATAAGGTTGTTCCAATACCTCAAAACTGCAGTTATATTTGGTTATGATGCATTACAACTCTTTTTTTGTCTGTTCTTCCTACTCTGTTACTAGAATAAAGAAGATTATAAGAGTTTTAATAATTATTTGTTATTAGTAATTTTATGCGAAGTTTTACCATAAATGGAATTCTCAACCGTTTGGTAGAGGCCTGTGATTTAAAAACTATGAAGGTGTTTGAAAAAAATTTTTTTGTACTTTGATATTGATGTTCCAAATGAATGAAAAATGCAAAGAAAATTTTTTTCATTGGAGTTTTCTTGGTGTGGACCTCAAAGGGATATAGTAAACCGAGAAGAAGGAAATGGTGTTATTAATATCAGTTTTTCTATAGCGGAGTTAAGGTGTCAACCCCAGGGATATGTTATATAATGATAAATAAACTAAGTGAATATTCAAAATTGATATTCTTAGATATTTATAATAGAATATGGGAATATAGACAACTGCCTTGAAGTTGGAAAGAGGCTATAGTGGTTCCAATACCAAAACCAGATGAATATAGTTCAATTCCAGAAAACTATAGACCTATTGCATTAACCTCATGTTTGAGTAAAATTATGGAGAAAATGGTAAATGAAAGATTAATTTATTTTGTTGAATCCAAGGGGTACTTGTCCAAACATCAAAGTGGTTTCAGAAGAGGAAGGAACGCTATGGATCCAATTCTATGTTTTCAACATGAGGTAATAAAAGCAAAATTAAATAAAGTGTTTTGACGATATTTTTAGATATAGAAAAGGCTTATGATATGATGTGGAAAGAGGGATTAATGATCAAGTTGAGAAAAATGGGCATTTGTGGAAGAATGTATCATTGGATAAAGAACTTTTTAACAAAACGAATAATACAGGTAAAAGTTGGTAGGAGTCTTTCAAGGACAAATTAAATAAAAAAATGGAACTCCACAAGGCAGTATTATAAGTCCTTTATTATTTTGCATTTAAAGAAATAGGAAATGAATTAGGCTGTTCTTTTTTGGCGTGGAAGGAGTATAAAATTTATTGTAGGGAAAGTCCAGAAAGCAATGAGTTTGAACAATGGTCTTATAAATGGAGTTTTAAATTTTCAGTTGATAAAACAAAAGTATTGGTTTTTACTCAGAAAATAAATCAAGAAGTAAAACTGAATCTATATAATCAGGAACTAGAGAGAGTAAAGCAATTGAAATTCTTAGGAGTGTGGTTTGATGAAAAACTATCCTGGAAAGTGCACATAGCTAAGGTTATTGAAAAATGTAAAAGGATATTTAATATAATGAGATGTTTAGTTGGGTATGAATGGGGAGGAGATGGACAAGCTATAAAATTAATTTATATAAATCTAATTAGGTCTACAATTGATTATGGTAGTATAGTGTATGGATAAGTATTGGAGACAGTACTCAAAAATCTGGATACCATCAAATATCGAGCTTTGCGTTTGATAACGGGAGCAATTAGGACAACGTTAACATCAGCTTTACAGGTGGAGGTGGGTGAAATGCCGTTAGCACTGAGAAGGATTTAACTGTCATTAAATTACTGGGTTAATTTGCAAGGTCACAATCAAAGCCATCCAACACAGGTAACTTTACATCCCTGCAGTGACAAAGAGAGAGCTGTTAATAAGTCATTTGGTTGGACAATCATTCAGAAAGCAACCGTTACAATTAAATCATTTAAACATTAGTCCAACAGTACCATTATCAAGAATACCACCATGGATTTTACCTGATGCAACTGTAGATTTAACAATATTAGAAAGGAAAAATAGAGATAAAATGTATATACATGTAATTCCATAACAGTGCAGGAATATATAGAATAGTTTTACAATTATGTTAAAATTTATACAGATGCATTACAAAATAAATTAATAGTACCAGAGTTTAAACTTCATATGGGGAGGAAATTAAATAAAGGATTAGGGTGATTCTATAATTTAGGGTACATTGCATGTCCACTGACGTTAAATATACTTATACAATCAAATTTCTTCAAACAAATTGCATCTTATGTGTAAACTTGTTTCATGAAATAACATCACACAGACAATAAATGCAATATATTCTTAATTTGGCTTAAAATGTGTCATTATGACCCTAAATGTTCAGTTTTGTCCATGTCCGATTTCAATGTGAGAAAGTTGAGGGTCCAAAAACATCCATTAAAACCATTGAAATAAATAAATTATTTTTGCAATCTTTTTCAAAAGTCTTAATATTAAAGGAAAATAATAGTTTCAAATATGAGTTACTATACTTGTTCACGAATGAGGGGAAGATGGAGTGGGAGATCGACAGGCGGATTGGTGCAGCGTCTGCTGTGAAGCGGGCGCTGTACCGATCCGTTGTGGTGAAGAGAGAGCTGAGCCAAAAGGCGCAGCTCTCGATTTACCGGTCGATCTACGTTCCTACCCTCATCTATGGTCACGAACTTTGGGTCGTGACCAAAAGAACGAGATCCCGGATACAAGCGGCTGAAATTAGTTTTCTCCGTAGTGTGTCTGGGCTCTCCCTTAGAGATAGGGTGAGGAGCTCAGTCATCCGGGGAGGACTCAGAGTAGAGCCGCTGCTCCTCCACGTCGAGAGGAGCCAGTTGAGGTGGCTCGGGCATCTGGTCAGGATGCCTCCTGGACGCCTCCCTGGTGAGGTGTTCCGGGCACGTCCCACCGGGAGGAGGCCCAGGGGAAGACCCAGGACACGCTGGAGGGACTATGTCTCTCGGCTGGCCTGGGAACGCCTTGGGATTCCTCCGGAGGAGCTGGCCCAGGTGGCTGGGGAGAGGGACGTCTGGGCCTCCCTACTGAAGCTGCTACCCCCGCGACCCGACCACGGATAAGCGGAAGAAGACGGACGGACGGACGAATATGAGTTATTTATTTTAATACTTAAAATATATTAATTTATCCGTGTCCACAAAATGTTGGTCAACTATGTTACAAACAAAACCTCCCCCAGCAACTCAAAAATGGTTTGTCCCAAGACCATGTGACCAGCACCATGTGATGTCATTTTCCTCTGTGGAGGCAATTTCAAACACACCATGGTGAGTCTCTTCTCAGTTTTTTTAATATTTGAAGTAGAAAAGCATATTGTCAACAACCGTATTATTAACCATCAACTATGTTATGTACATTGTCATGGCTAAAAAGTTTTATTTATTATAATGAAATTTTGTGTTGAATTCTTAAATTAACCTGCTCAAAAAAATGACATGTGGTTAGCTAGGCTAGGTCCACCATTTTTGTTATGGGGAAGAAATATGGAAATTGTCAACTAAGTTATGGTCAACTAAGTTACGGTCAACTAAGTTAGCCCAGTGCTCAACTATTTTTCAACTAAGTTACATCAGTGCTCTATGGCATATCATGATTATTAATTGTTTTCTATGTTATTTATATGGACTGAACATGTGTATATACATTTTATATAGATATATTATTTTATTTTTAAAAATTATAAATTAAAATAGGTGTCAGCAGCTGAGAGACAGCGGAGATACAGGGCTCGTCGTGATGCAGATCCTGAAAGAAGGGCAGGATGTTTGAAGAAGCAGAGAGAGGCATGGCACACGCTCAGGTCACAAGGAAAGGTGAAGACAGTGGCAGATATGAGTGAGAGACAGAAAAGAAGAAAGAGGGTCTACTGGAAGAAAGCAAAACAGAATAGCAGAGAGAGAAAGAGCAGGCTGGAGAATGTAATTACACCACCGGAGAGTCCAGACAACCATCCACCTCAGAGCAGAAGGTAGAGTTCATGAGGCAAGACAGTTTTATGCATTTAATGTTCCCAGTTACCCACATTAATATACAATATACTGGTTGTTTATTTCAGACAGAAGAAGACTGGAAGAGTAAAGGCCAAAAGAGGAAACTCAAAATTGCATAGAGAAATACAGAAACTGAGAGACTTGCTTGAAAAGCAAAAAAGCAAATCAGATAAACTTCGCAAGAAACTAAAAAGATCCAATAGCACTTCAAAAAAGCATGTGTCAGAATCCCCAGCATCCAAGACTAGGCGACAACTTCAACATGCCTCTGTTTCCTCTGAGGTGTGCAGGTCAGTGCTTGTGCACAATGCACTCATGGCCAACATGATAGATGCCTTTTTCACCAACAAGAAAAGGGCACAAAGGTGGATAATGTCAGGGCTTGTAACAGGAAGAATCCTGAAAAAGTATGGCTTACAGCATGAAATAACTAAAACACTACACCTGTCCAGAAAAAAGAAGACTCTAGCTGTTGCTGAAGGGAAAATTAAGTACAGAAGCCTGTGCTATAGATTGCAAGAAAATGTTCACGAATTTTTGACGAGGGATGAAAACAGCCGTTTGACGGCAGGGAAAGCTCAAACAATCACGAGAGGGAAGAAGAAAAAACAGAAGAGGTTTTTAAATGACACCTTGAGAAACCTCCACAGGAAATTTCTCATTGACCATCCTCATTCCAGCCTTTCCTATTCCTTGTTTTGCCGTCTGCGTCCATTCTGGTGTTGAGAATTTAAAAATATATCTTAGTAGGGGTGTCTCCCTTCTCTGTTGCTGGGTAGAATAACAGGGCGGTTTATTGCCCTCCCCTCTCTGTGGCCGGGTAAGATAACATGCAACTTTAGTTTTATGGCTGTTAGGTCATCGTGGCCTGACCCCATACTGGGAAGAGCAGGCCCTTTGTTTGAGACACAGATAGCTTACAGATTACCCCTCCGTCCCTTAGAGGAGGCGGGCAGACACTGTATTAAAAGGATGTCTTGGCAAAACTTAATTCAGACAGACTTCTCGACCGCGCGGTGAAAATCATCTTCCACAAACTCTTCCATGCACTTTCAAAACACGGGGATTGTTCTCTAATTATTGGGGGTGACCTCAACTTTGGTCTAAATGAGGAAATAGACAGGCTGAATACAACAGGGTCTCAGCGCAGTTGGCAGTCATTAAATGTAGTCAAACAATACATGAGTGATTTTGGTCTTTGCGATGCATGGCGTTCTCTTCATCCTAATAGTAAGCAATATACTTTTTTTTTCAAATGTTCACCACTCGTATTCTCGTTTGGACTATTTCTTAATCAGCAGTTCGCTGCTGTCGGACGTTTCAGAGGCTATAATTCATCCTATTGCTATTAGTGATCATGCTCCTGTTACTTTAACCCTAACAAATAAAAAAATAACCCCACAAAACAAGAGCTGGAGATTTAATACATCGCTGCTTAAAGATGAAGAATTTAATAAATTTTTCAAAGAAGAGTGGGCTTCATACTTAGAATACAATGATCTACCAGGCACTTCAGCATCTATACTTTGGGAAGCAGGGAAAGCAGTGATGAGAGGTAAAATAATTTCATTCTCATCTCACAAAAAGAAGTTGGAAAACAAGAAGATTCAGGAATTAGAAGAAAAACTCAAGTTACTAGAAACTTCCCTGGAAGAGGGAAAGTTGGGTAAAATCCGTAAAATAAAACTAGAATTAAACCAGTATATTGAAAAGCAAAACAAATTTCTAATAGAAAAACTTCGATTAGAAAATTTTGAACATGGCAATAAGTCAGGAAGCTTCTTAGCTAATCAGTTAAAAATAAATAAAGAGAAAACGACTATATTTGCAGTTACAGATTCCAATGGGAATACATTACATGATCCAGAATGTATAAATAACACCTTCCGTGATTTCTACAAAACTTTATACACATCACAGATAAATCCATCAGACAATGTCATCAAGCAGTTTCTGGATAAAATTACACTTCCTAAACGATCAGATAACCAAAGAACGACACTGGACTCACCGCTGACAACAGTTGAATTTCAGGAAGCTTTAACAAGCATGCCCAATAAAAAAGCTCCAGGCCCAGATGGATTCCCTACTGAGTTTTATAAGGGGTTCTGGAATATTCTGGCACCAACGTTTCACAGAATGTTGCAAGAAATTCAGGAAAATGGCAGATTTCCAGCTAATATGAACTCTGCCACCATCAGTCTTCTGCTTAAGCCAGGCAAAGATCCTATGTTGCCCACCAGTTATCGTCCCATATCCTTAATCAACGTGGATATTAAAATAATATGTAAAGCTTTTGCAAAACGATTAGATAAAGTCACTCCTTTCATAATCCACCCAGACCAAACTGGCTTTATCAGAGGAAGGCAGTCATCCACAAATACACGCAGATTACTTAATTTAATAGATTATTCCTACAGTACAAATAATAAATCTATTATAATGTCTTTAGATGCAGAAAAAGCATTTGATAGAGTAAATTGGAATTTTTTATTCGCTACTCTGCATAAATTTGGTTTTGGCAATTTTTTTATAAATTGGTTAAAAATTTTATACAGCTCTCCTACAGCCTGTGTCATGACAAATAATCAAACATCTTCCAGCTTTTGTCTCCAGAGGGGCACTAGGCAAGGATGCCCACTTTCGCCCTCACTTTTTGCCATTTTTATTGAACCTCTAGCAGCAACAATTAGACAAACAAAGGTTATTAAAGGTATAAAATGCATGAATATAGAGCATAAGATTAGTCTTTATGCTGATGATGTATTACTCTATCTTCAGCACTCAAACTCTTCCCTTTCTCAAGTAATTAGATTACTAGAATCCTTCTCAAAGGTTTCTGATTACTCTATAAACTGGTCTAAATCTATGGTACTGCCAATTAATTGCTCTTTCCAAAACCCCCTAGATTTACATTTGCGCTCAGGAAACATCACATATTTGGGTATCACTGTGTCGTCTAAACTTGCGGATTTAGTAAAATTTAATCACATCCCACTTTTAAAAAAGATAGAAGATGACCTGGATAGATGGAAATCGCTTCCAATTTCACTCATGGGTAGGGTAGCTTCGATTAAAATGATGGTCTTACCTAGAATTAATTACTTATTTTCAATGATCCCCAATAAACCATCATCTGACTGGTTTAAATCTCTAGACTCTTCAATCTCTAAATTTCTTTGGAAAGATAAACCGCCCCGTATCAGCTTAAAGACGCTACAGAAAACTAAAGACAGAGGGGGACTAGATCTGCCTAACTTCCATAAGTACTACTTGGCAAATAGTCTACAATATATCACTAAATGGATAAAGCATAATCCTTTAGACGAGCCCTGGATAGATATAGAACAGAAAATATGCAATAATATCATGATTTCAGATTTGCCGTTTATTAGCTCAAATATAAAACGGCATACATGCTTTAAAAATATCAATATCAGCTCTACTACAGCATGGTGGGAGTTTCTTAAAATGACAAAGTCGTCACTTATCCCATGCAGTCGTACACCCATCTGGAATAACCCTGACATCCTACAAAATAATAATATGATAAACTTTACATACTGGAAGAATAAAGGTATTGAATATCTGGAACATTTACTTGATGGAACCGAGTTCATCAATTTTTCCAAACTAAATATGCAATATGGCATTAGTAAAAATTAATTTTTGGAATATGAACAACTTAAATCTATAATTAGAAAAAAAAATTAAGCCTATTAAAGGAGGTTTACAAATTCCAAGTAATATATTAGAGTTCCTAGATTTAAACCCCCCCAAACTACTGTCTAAATCATACAGGACACTGACTAAAATAGATGATTCAATATCTCTTCCTATTATGAAATGGGAAGAGGATCTATCAGTCAGCTTTGAACAAAACTTCTGGGCTCAGACATGTCTAAGAACTTTCAAATTGACTAGAAACACCAACTTACAACTAATACAATACAAAATCCTTCACAGAGTACACTACACAGGACAAAGATTATTCAAGATGGGTCTGGCACAATCTAATATCTGCCCACACTGCATAGGCAATCATCCTGATAATTATATTCATGCGTTATGGTTATGCACACCAGTCCAGAGGTTCTGGACACAGATATGTAAGGACTTATCAAAGTGCTTGAGCTGTAAAATTACACCTTCCCCATCAGTTTGCTTGCTTGGTAATTTTGAGGAAAGCCCTCTGGGGAATAAAATAGTTTACATGGTTTTCACTGCACTATGTATCGCAAAGAAAACTATCCTCATGAATTGGAAAAGTAAGGAGAATCTCAGTATCAATCAGTATAGAGATCTTTTGTTGGATCATATTAGTCTTGAGACAGCATCTGCATCCACATCTGTTCGATCTCTTTGGGCTCCTTTGATTAGCACTATCACTTAGCGGAATGGGGGGCGGTGGGTTGCTTCCTGCAGGGCGCAGTGGCTGGGTGGAGGGGTTCCTGGGACTCTGGGGGCACTTGGAGTGGGGCGCTTGGTGGGTCTGACTCCAGGGTCTGCTGCCCCCATCTGGGAGGAGCTTGGGAGGCCTACGGGTGGCCCACAGCACCGCTTGCGGCGCTCTTGGGGAGCTACGCGGTGACGGACGTGGGTTACTGACCTGGTAGCTGTGCTGTCGCTGGGTGGGTCTGGGGGCCTGGGGTCCCTGGGGCGCGCTGCCCTCGGGTGGGGGCCCCGGCGGGGCCTCGGGGGTTCCGGTTCCGGCGGGTGTGCCGCTTGGGGTCTGGGCCGGCATGCGCCCGGGTGTCTGCCCCTGCACGGGGCCTCTGGTGCGCTGGGGGGCCTCGGGGCCTGTTGAGCTGGTAGGGGGGCATGGTCATTAACATCTCAGGGCAGATGCTCTTCCCCTTGTTTGGGTTGGCACTCTGCTAGTGGGGGGAGGGGAGGGAGGGGGAGTAGTGACTTACCCAGCCTGGATGTCTAGTGTCGAATGTATGGTGAGATGTTTGAATGTTAGTGTTGGGGAGGGGTTAAATCTACGGGTGGGGTGGGGGGGGGATTGGTGGACGTTCTGGTGGGCTTGTGTCCGGCCCCCTGTCCCGGTCCTGGTCCGTGTAGTCTCCCGGTACGGGTTTCACCTGGGGGGTGGGGTTTGGGATGGCTCGTGCGGGCTGGCTGGCCAGGGTCCCCCATCTTATTAACTTAATATTTTAATTTATTTATTTATATATTATTATTATTATTATTATTATTATTAATTTTTTTGGGGGGGGGGTTAAAGCCAGTAGGCTTGGGGGGTGGGCTGGGGGAGGTAGAGGTGTTGGTCCTGGTGGGTGGTTGGCTGGCGGGCCCTGCGGCCTCTCCCCGGCCCCCGGGCTATGGTGGTGCCGCTGGAGGGGCCCCTTTCTCCGGGTGGAGCTTTCGGGGAGCGGGGGTGCCTATTGGAGTCAGTAGGGGAGCTGGCTCCCTGGGTTGGCTCCCCAGTCCATTGCTCCCCATCCCCGGACTCCTCCTTCTGCCTGCTCCATCACGCCGCCACACATGTAGGTCCTTGGGGAGAGGGCGTTACTGGAGGTTGCCACCTTTTGGTGACGTCCCTCTCCCCAATTTTATCATGCATTTTAGACACTTTCACTCCAAACATTTTCACAACGCACATTCATGTAGGCCACAATATGGGGGGGCGGGGGGAAGACGTCTGGGGGGGGGCTTATGTTGTGTGGGCCTCGCCTCGGGCGGCTCCCTTCACCCCCTCTCGCATTTAGACATTGAGGGTTCTGGGTAGTTGCTTGGAGGGGGGGCGCTGGCACCAGCTTCCTTCCGGAGGGGGGGTGGGCTGTGCCGTGCACCCCCTTCGGTGCTCCCAGTTTTAAACACACCTGAGATCAACATGCAACAACACAACATCTGAGCGGGCGTAGGGAGGATCGGGGGTCTTTTGCACACCCCCGATCTCCGATCGTGGCACGGAGTCTGGGGCCTGGAGGAGGTGCGGGCCACTCGGTCCGGGGTCTTGGCGGGGGGCTGCTGCGGCTAGCCAGCGGCTTACCGGCTCTGGGGCTGACGCCTCTGCTCTCCCCAGGAAGGGATGGGGGGCAGGGGTGGCTAGGGTAAGGTCGGGGTGGGAGGGGGTTTATTAGGTATATAGTGGGTGAGGGGGGCTCTGGTCAGGTGATCCGTACGGGTCGTGTCGGCCCCCCCTCTTTGGGGGGCCTGGTCCGGGGGGTGTCTGGTCCGGGGGCGGGGCCGGGGGTCGGGCACAGGCAGTCGTATTGTTGAATTGTGGTGACCCCCCCCCCCACTTGGGATTTTTGGATGTGAATGCTATGTGGGAATGTGTGTACAGCGTCCTTTTTTTTTTTTTTTTTTTGAGTGCGGCGAGTGGGGCACAAGGGAGGGATGGTGTGAATGAGTTTTTTTTTTTTTTTTTCTTTTTTTTTTTCTTTCCAGGTTCGGATCCGGTCCGCTCCCTCTCCCAAGATCACCTCAAGTCTCCGATAGGTGCGGAGCCCATCCCCCCACGTCCTGCCCTCCTCCGCTGCGTTGGCAGGCGCCTTGGCCCTCTGGCGCGTTGACGGTCCTCGGGTTTGGGGCGGGTTCCCGGGTGGGCGCCGGCCCATTCCCGGCGGTGGCTTCGCGGGGCCTGGCCCCCCGGGGGGCGGCCGGGGCCCCTGCCGCGGGGGCGGGGCGCCCCTGGGGCCTCTGGCCCCCGGGGCCCATGGCCGGGACCACTTCAGCGCGGCCGGCTGCCGGCGGAGCCCACGGGCTCGTCCCCGCGGCTCTTGGGGGCGTCGGCATTGCGGTGGCTGGGGGATTTCCTCGGGGTCGTCTCTCCTCTTTCCTCGGGGGGGGAGGTTGCAGATTTCCTGTGAAGGCCCCTCTCGGGCGCACTGCTTTGGGGGCCCCTTTGGGAGTCCGGGGTTACGGGTCCCCTGACTCCTGCCTATGTGCTCGGGGAAGGTGGGTCTTCGGTTCTCCACAATCACTATTGAACTATTTCCTTCTGGATAAATTTTCACCTAAACTAGTGCACTCTCACAAACTCCCACAGGTGCCGGGTCCCAGGTATTAAATGTTCACTTATATACAGAAAGGCTATAATTCATTTATTTACTTTCTTTTACTTTCTTTTTTAGGTATCACATTACACATGTCAGCTTAAATAATAATACATATGATTTAGCAATGGTATCAAGGTGTTACACGATTGTATCTGTTGCTTTATGTCTGTTGGTTGTGCTGTTCTTTCTGTATCTCTTTCCAGGTGATGGAGCAGACAGAGGACGTTTTGTCATTCTCTTCCTTTTATCTCTTCTTTCTTTCACCTCTTCTTTCTTTTTTTTCTTCTCTTCTTGTTTTTCTTTTACTCTCCTACTTTCCCATTGTAGTGTCCACATAATCTGAAATTCTCCCTGCAGGAATCACAATAAAGCTATTTACACGCACAAATCAAGCGGAGCATTATGGCGAAAGCTGTTTGCTCCACTTGTGAAAGTAAAATCTGTCGAGCTCTATTTGGCATTAAGATATCAATTCTTATTGCCACATTGCTAGACAGGACACTGGAAAAAAAAAAAAAAAAAAAAAAAAAATCATCTTGATTGGTAATGTAATACTCTGTCTCCATATTTAATTTCTATGAATTAAATATGCATTTAAACTGTTCTACCTCTCGATTAATGTCTTCTCACTTGCGGCTAAATCCGGAACTGGGAAAGATGGGTTTTCAATAGACATGTAACAGCAGCCCGGTAAACCCAATCTTCACTGGGTAGTTCATCCAACAATCACAGACAGAGAAACCTGTCTTTGCAAAGTCCATGAGAATTTTGCATTTCTTGCCGAAAAGCTTCACACGCTTAAATTAATTAAGGGTGTGGACATGGAGGATATGATGACATCCATAAGCTGCAATACAAAATCAAAGGACTGCATGTACAATGTGTGTCCTGATTGCAAAGGGCAGGAGTTTGCTATACTAGCAGAAGGTGACCTGCAGAAACGTGTCGAGATCACTCAGTGGTTGACTGAAACCGTGATTAGAGAAAAGAAGAACAATGATGGTGTCAAATAAATGTTCCCTATGAGAATAACAGCGAAGAAGAAAAAGGAAATAGAGTTAGGAGACATGCTGGAGACGTTTCAAGATCAATTGACCCATTTGAAACGGCATGTATTTAACATCAAAAGTCAATTTTCACATTACTGTAAATTCAGGCTAAATATGTCCAACAACAAATGCTTAATTCACGTGGATTTTTCTGAAAACTATTCATGTAAGCTTTCATCTGAAATAAAAGCAATGCACTTCAACCAGAAACAAGCTACCCTCTTTATGTTGGGGGGACAGCAGAGCACATGTGCTTTGGCACAATTTCTTCATCTAAAGAGAAGGGCCCTCCTGCCATATGGGCACATCTGTCCCCCATTCTCGATGAAGTTAAGGCCTCATATCCTTCTATTGAGGTGGTGCATTTCTTTAGTGATGGCCCTACAACACAATATAGGCAGAAGGGACATTTCTACCTCTTGACCACAGAGCTGGTGAACCGTGGCTTCAAAAAGGGAACATGGAATTTTTTTGAAGCGAGCCACGGGAAAGGTGCGCCCAATGGAGTGGGAGGCCTCCTGAAATGGACGGCTGACAGGCTTGTAAGCCAGGGGCATGACATCGGATCAGCAGAGGACTTTTACAGTGCTTTGGTTGATAGTGGTACTGTACGAGTGTTCTACATCTCTCAAAATCTTGTGGATGAATTCCTCAAGAAGATGCCAAGGTCTCTGCCAGCAGTGCCTTCAACCATGAGAATACATCAGGTGGTCACAGGGTCCTTGGGAAAGCTTCTCTATCGAGATGTAAGTTGCCCTTGTACTACCAGGCAAATGTTTGAGTGCCAGTGTGAAGACACACGCCTTCACACATGCCTTCAGCTTTGAGGTTCAGCCATCAACCCCCGCACGGCCTCTAGTACACTCAAACAAGGACAGTGAAATTCTGTGGAGTCCTCAATTGATTGGACAATGGTGTGTTGTGACCTATGAGGAGACAATTTACCCTGGCACCATTCAGGAAATCACAGAGACTCATGTGCAGGTGAAGTGCATGAGTAAAGTTGGAGTTGCAGTGAACCGCTTTTTATAGTCCCTGAGAGATGATGTGCTCTGGTACTTGTTTGAAGATGTTTTGCGAATTATTCCTCCTCCAAAGCCAGTAAATTCCCGCCATGTTGAAATTGATCAAGATATCTGGTCAAATTTGTCAAAGATCTAACTTGATGTTCATTTAGAGGCATTCTCTCTAAAACTATATGTTTTGTGTGCAGTGTTTCACCGTTGCATACTGAATGCAAAAAAATAAGTTTGGATAGTATTGTTTTTTAAAGGCTCTGTTGCATCAGCCTACTGTTCTATTGAATATCTTTTTAGAGTTTTTTGGAATTGTTTAATTACTTGAATTGAGCTGAGAAATGAATTACTAAGAGTTTGTGTTGCATTTTATCAGTGCATTCTGAATGCATAAAAACTTCAAAAGGATTTGTTTGGGATTATATAATTACTATTACTATGAGCAATCCCTATTCTGTCATGTTTGTAGTGTTTAATAATTAAATAAAAGAGGTTTTCACCGAAAGCAACGTTGCTAATTAAATTCTGTCTCATGAATAAAATGTTGCCCATGGTTAACAATATGTTCAGTCAACTAGGTTACTAGTGTCAACCGTGTGATTTTCATTGTCACCTAGGTTACACTTAGATTTTTAAACTTAAAATAGCCAATATTGATGTTTCTGACATTTTTAAGCATTCTACGTATTTGCATAGGTTGGAGTTTACTATAACATCTTTTTTAATGATCAAAAATAACTTTAATAGAGATTTATGATGAAAAACATCATTGTCCATAAGGACAGTTATACATGCATTGCATGTTAAACTTTAAAAAAAGGTTGATTATTAAAATCAACCTTTGTAACAATTGTATGTGTGGCAGAAATAGACTCAAGAGCCTTCTAAATTGCATTTCATTTCAAGTGCAAGACTGAATTGAATTGTTTTATAACACCCTGTTTGTCCATAACATAGTTGACAAACTATGAAGTAAAAACATGTTTTTAATTAAAAAAATGTAAAAACAGTTAATGTTTAAGCTCTGCAGATAACAGATATGTAACACTGAATTAATATACTATATTGAGACACTTAACGTTCCACTGAGAAAGGACAGTGTTCTTGTGCTTTTTTCCTGACATGAAATGTACCCTAAATTAGAGAATGACCCATTATCTGTTTATACTGCAGAAATGATGGCATTGCTGCTTTCAGTAGAATGGATCAAAGAAGTGAGACCACTAAGAGCTGTTATATGTTCAGATTCAAGTTCATCATTGATCAGTTTACAAAGAAATCATTCAAGCCACCCAGATATTTTATTAGAAATTCAACAAATATGGGGTTAACGGTAGTGTTTCTTTGGGTTCCTGCACATATAGGGGTGAAAGGAAATTAAATGCCTGATAACAAGTCTAAAGAGTCGACAAACCGGAGTGAAAGTGATATAAAAATTAACAGGAGTAAATCAGAGGTTAAAAGTGTTATTAAAAGAAAGATCCAAGAAAAATGGCAAAAACAGTGGGAAGAAGATATAAAAGGAAAATGGCTTTACAGAATACAAAGGCAGGTTGGGGTAGTTCGAGGAAAAATTGGAAGGAACAAAATACAGGAAGAGATGATAACTAGGCTACGGTTGGGACATACAGGATTTAATACAACATTACAGTTAATGGGAAAACATGAAACAGGAAGATGCGACGTCTGTGAAGAAACTGAAACAATAGAACATGTAATGTATGGGGAGGTTGTGGCCTAGTGGTTAGAGCAGTGTGCTTGCACTCTGAGAAGGTTGCAAGTACCCGGTTAGATCCCCACTGCCTGCACTCTGGGTCCCTGAGCAAGACCCTTAGCCCCCGATTGCTCCCCAGGCGCCACACAGTGGCAGCCCACTGCTCCCCAAGGGGATGGGTTAAGATGCAGAAGTGAATTTCTCCATTGTGAGATCAATAAAGTTCAATTATTATTATTATTATTATTATTATTATTATGTATACCTGTAGAAAATATCAGGGACAAAGAACAAAATTGATAAGGAGTCTTGAACAGAAAAAAGAACAGTATACAGTAGTCTTATAAACATTTTAAGAAAAATTCCTTATGATTCAAGTTATAAGATTATGTTTCGTTATTTATTGGTAACGGGTTCACTGAAAATATAGTTGTTGTTGTTGTTTTTTTAGCATGTCTGTCCTGATCCACACTCCTTACTGGTTGGTAATGCATATCATAGACATCATATACGTAGACGCCTCATCGGGCGGGTTCTGCCTATGCTGCGGATGCGTCAGAGCGTCCTCCATGTTGAATGTGGCAAATCTGCAGTTAGTCTGAGTCACTTAAAGTACTTCTTGATTCTGAGATCGACCAACTCGGAAATACATGCATTAGTGACCATATTTTCAAATAATGTGGCATTAAGATCGTGATTGCGCCGTTAAAGGTTTTTTTAAGGACTTAAAATTGTCCCTTGGTGACCGCTAGACTGAAAATCCACAACTTGGGTCACGTGGTACGATGACGTAGTTCGTAGGCGGAGCCCAGGCTACACAGAGAGTTCAATGGAGTACACAAGGACAAGTTCAGATGGGGATTCACAAAGTGATGATTTTAACACGAAAGAGTCTGTTACGAATCAGGTAAGTCTGAGAAAAACATTTTAGGAAAATAAACGAAATGGGTTGCTGGTGTATAATTGGAATCAGGGCTTTTAAACGCGGTTCTGGCTGACAGTTCAGATGTAAACACGGAAACAACTCGTAAAGCCCGATTACCTGCCATCGTTTATGGCGGCTGAAATCTGCCAAAACAGCACATAAAAGAAAAAGATGTACATTCATCACAAATCACAGTGTCTCAGCATTATGTGTTCCTGGATTTTTACTTAATAATCTGGACGATTGTCTGGACGACAATTTTAACCAGATGCCCGAGCCACCTCAACTGGCTCCTCTCGACGTGGAGGAGCAGCGGCTCTACTCTGAGTCCTCCCCGGATGACTGAGCTCCACACCCTATCTCTAAGGGAGAGCCCAGACACACTACAAAGAAAACTCATTTCGACCGCTTGTATCCGGGATCTCGTTATATATATATATATATATATATATATATATATATATATATATATATATATATATATATATATATATATATATATATATATTTATATATATATATATATAGACAGCTTTTTTTTTTGCAAAAACAGATAACTCAGTTTTTATAAATCTTCAAAAAAACATACTTTTTATTATTTAGTTAAGGTGATACCAGTCAAACTAACCTGCCTGGTGAATTTGATCAAGTAAGAGTGACATAACAAAATAATGGCATCTCAAAAATACACCTTCATTAAAAGGACCCCCCCCGCCACACACACACACACACACACACACTTACATTTTTGTTTATCTGGCTAAAAACGCAGTTATTGCAAATGAACTCTTCATATATTCAGTGAGCCCTCACTATACCGCGGTTCACCTTTCACGGTCTCGCTGCTTCACGGACTTGCATTGATGAGCCGCTGCCGTTCATTACAGTTCTCAAACATAATCGATGGTGGCATGTCGGTTTATAAGAATCTTTTTGCCCAGAAGAAAAAAGAGCAACAACAACAACCGATAACTATGTTCTTCTCCCGAAAAAAACACACCAGCACCGCGGGCTTTAGAAGAAAAAAATGCTACAGAGCGCAGTCAGGATGCAGCGGCTCAGTCAGAAGAGCAGTGAAATACACGTGAGTCACTATATGCAGACCCGGCTGCAGAAACAAATTACAGGTGGGGCATTCCATTCTTTTAGGTGGGCACACTTTATATATACGTATATATATATATATATATATATATATATATATATATATATATATATATATATATATATATATATATATATATATATATATACTTCAGGCTTAACAGTGGCTCTGTGACTACTGTAACGAACAAACAAATAGCAATAGTGTAGTCAGTGTTGCCAAATTAGGCAGGTTTCCAACCAATTAGGCTTTTGAACACATTGAGCTGGAAAAAAAATAGCTTATGGGCAGATTTCGGAAGCTTTTCATAACATTTGTTGGGCTTTTAGAAAGAATTACTAACACAATATATCAAAATAGTCATTATCTATTTTTTAAATAAGTTGAATCTTTCGATCTGACATCATCAATGAATAATAGTTATAATGAATAATATTGTTATAATAAAACAAGAAAAGAATAATGGTTAATCAAGTGTTTGGTCAGAGTAAACGCCCAAGAGGGGTTGAGTTCTACTTATCAACTTAAAAATATTTCATAAATGCGTGTAAGAGAAATGTTTAATTGAGCTATACTGAGAGAAATTACGTTTATATTAGGGTAGATTTACAACTCATGTTGGGAAACTATTTATAATTTATTTTTTTCCGGTTGATATATCCTGATTGTTAAAGAGATCTTGTGTGTTATTTGGTTGTCTGATTGTACATTTTGTTTGGAGCCCATATGCGCAGTTTTTTTCTTTGCTTCGGCGCAGTTGTGTGCTAATGGCATGTTCTTATGTGTTTAATAGTTCTGTGCTTTTAACATGAGAGAGTTTGAGATTTGGGCTTGTTTTTTTATTTTAAGTTGGGCAGGTTTTATGCTGGTTTGGGTTACTGGAAACTAACAGTGACATAGGGTAACCTGTAGCGCTGTGTCTTAACTTAAAAGTCCAGCATAAGCTACACGCTTATAAACATGAGCGCTGGTGTAAGGCTGAACACTGACTGAAGTAACAATTCTGACTAGAACAGGTTCTGTAATTACAGCAGCTATGAGAACAAGGAGCAGAACAGCTTGTGCTCGTAGCTGTCCTAGCTAACCCTGCTAGCTGTCTAGCTAACCCTCCTAGCGTTAATGTTTACTCCAGTTTAGACTTCAGTGCTGGCATTTCAAACAGAAATTAATAACGCTCCTTCCAGCTCGCTCTCTGCTTCGTTGTCACTTCTTGTAATTGTTTGGTAATCAGACCAAATTTTCATCCCGCTCTACCGACACCAACGGTGACCACAACCGAACTGCGGCGGCGACTGAAGGCTATGACTCGGTGTCCCGCCCCACTCCAGCTGTGATTGGCCAGCATGTTGCCGTGAGTCGTTGATTTGATTGGTTAAATTGTATGATTGGCACATCAAAGATAGTACTAAAAGGATGATGGCCACTCCGAGGTAAAAAAAAAAAAAAAGACAGCTTCCAGTCCAGGGCGGGCATAGCTGGCTCACAGGGCGGGCACGGCCCCCCAATGCCCGCCCATGCCGCCGGGTCTGACTATATGTCCTACTGTACTTCGTATTTTTTTTTCATAATCATTTTTCATTTTCTCCCGTTCTAATCCAATGACTCGGGTCGCGGTGGGGCGGTGCTGATCTCCGTAATTTGAAGCCTTCAGTTCGTATTGATGATCAAATTATTATTTTACAGCACAGTAGTTATTTGTAAAATAAATAAATAAAATAAAAAAACGTTTATACTGTACTTTTATTTGTTAAACAAATGCTTGGGCCTGTAAAAAGGTTTTGTTCTTTGGTTTCAATGTACTATGGAGTATTTCATTGTACTGCTTTAGAAGCAGTAGAGCTTTCTGAGCTATCTAAAATATTAGCTTCATCTAAACCTTCTACCTGTATGTTAGACCCAATCCCAACCAAGTTGTTTAAGGAGGTATTCCCTTTGATCAGTGGTCCTATTTCAGACATGATTAATCTATCCTTAGTAAATGGATATGTACCACAGGCTTTTAAAGTAGCTGTTATTAAACCTTTACTTAAGAAACCATCTCTTGATCAAGATGAGCTAGTAAATTACAGACCTATATCTAATCTTCTTTTCTTATCTAAAATTCTTGAGAAAGTAGTTGCTAATCAACTTTGTGAACATTTACAAAGTAATGACCTACTTGAGGAGTTTCAGTCAGGCTTCAGAGCTCATCATAGCACTGAAACAGCTCTGGTGAAGGTCACCAATGATATTCTCATGGCCTCAGATGATGGACTTGTGTCTATACTTGTCCTGTTAGATCTCAGTGCTGCATTTGACACAGTTGGTCACAATATTCTCCTACAAAGACTTGAGCATACTGTAGGCAAGGCAAGGCAAATTTATTTATATAGCACATTTCAGTACAGAGACGATGCAAAGTGTTTTACATGATTAAAATATAGGAAAATAAAACAGAATCAAAGCAAGCAGGAATAAAATGCAGAAACAAAATAGAACATGGGAAAATAAAAATTAAAAGCAAACAAGTAAAAACGGGGCTGCACAGTGGCGCAGTGGGTAGCACTGTTGCCTTGCAGCAAGAAGGTCCTGGGTTCAAGTACACCCCTGGGTCTTTCTGCATGGAGTTTGCATGTTCTCCCTGTGCATGCGTGGGTTCTCTCCGGGTACTCCGGCTTCCTCCCACAGTCCAAAAAACATGACTGTTAGGTTAATTGGCTTTTCCAAATTGTCCTTAGGTGTGAATGGTTGTTTGTCCTGTTTGTCTCTCTGTGTTGCCCTGCGACAGACTGGCGACCTGTCCAGGGTGTTCCCCGCCTCTCGCCCGGTGAACGCTGGAGATAGGCACCAGCACCCCCCGCGACCCCATGAGGGATTAAGCGGTTTGGAAAATGGATGGATGGAAGTAAAAACGGTTGGAATACAAAGTAAACTACTTATATTTCAGTAATACAGTTCAATTAGAACAGTCGAAAGCAATCCTAAAACTTCAGTTTTGTTTTTATTCAATTGAAGAAAATTATGGCACATCCATGCATTGATTTCTTGATTTAGGCATGTACTCAGTGCCTGAACTGGTTCATAGTCACCTGGTGACATGGTGATGTAGAGCTGTGTGTCGTCTGCATAGTTATGGTAGCTGATGTTGTTGTATGTTGTTATGATCTGAGCTAAGGGGAGCATGTAGATATTGAAGAGGAGGGGACCCAGGATGGACCCAGGGGGAACCCCACATGTGACTTTTTGTCATCTCTGATGTAAAGTTACCTACTGATACAAAAAAGTCCCTGTCCTTTAAGTAGGATTTAAACCACTTGAGAGCTGTACCAGAGAGGCCGACCCAGTGCTCCAGGCGTTCTAACTGAATGGAGTGATCGACAGTATCAAATGCTGCACTGAGGTCCAACAGAACCAGCACTGTGGTTTTTCCACAGTCAGTATTTATATGGATGTCATTAAATACCTTGATGAGGGTCGTCTCTGTACTGTGGTGAGCACGGAAGCCAGACTGGAAAACGTCAAAGCGGCTGGTTGTTGTTAAGAAGGTGTTTAATTGTTGAAACACAGCTTTTTCAATAATCTTACTGTTGAGATTAATGTTTATACTTCATTAATTGATTTATCTTGTTATGATGTAGTAATGTAAGCTTCTGATATAATCATATTACTCACATGATAGATTAATCATGTCCCTGTGAAGAAACAGAAGAGACTCTGTTTTTTCCCTTCCTTAAACAAGAAGACTCAGCTACAAGATTATGTGCTGACTGAACGTGATTACTCAGCTGTGTATCTTTGTTGACAACTGAGGCTGTAAACTATCTGTTCCCCACCCCTCAGTACAGCCTCAGTCATTGTAACTAGGGACACGCCCCTTTCTTAATAAAATCGAGGAGAACGTTGAGACCGACAGAGTGGGCAGGAGATTGTAACTGTGTCTTCTTCCTACTCTCCTCGAGAACGAAACCAAACTAATTGTCTTTGTGTCTTTCTTTCCCTGTTTATATGATGTTCTACGTGTTTAGACCTGACATTAACTTGGTCCTTCGAGCCGGATCCCAACATACCTGAAGATACTGGTGGACGCGGGTGAAATCCAGAAAGACTGTGGCCACAGCAGGACTGAAGAGTCCTTCAGACCCTTTAACGGGACTGGGTTTCCTCTCGTCCCCTAGGATTCTGAAGGTGGACGGTGATCCGAGGGATTAAGGCACAAAGGAGGACGACGGAGTCTTTTAAATTTCGTAAGTAGGGTTTTCATTGAATCAAAAACCTAAGTGAAAAAGACAAAATAGAGTAAAATAATTCCTACCAGGGGAACAGGCCTCCGAAAATGTCTGTGGTAAAAGTAGGATATTTTACGTCTATAAAAGAGAAAAGACCTGAGGAATTCTAGACCCTGTTCAGGCAAGAAAAATAGAGCTAAATAATTCCTACCAGGGGAGCAGGCCTCCGAAAATGTCTGTGGTAAAAGTAGGATATTTTTCGTCTATAAAAGAAGTGGAACTAGTTCAGGTAAACAGGCTTTAAAGTGTGACTGAGAGTGTGATTGGGAACAATATAACCACTAGGTTCTATTTGCTCCATACTAAAACAGCAGGAAAAGTACAATACGACTCTTGTGGATGCAAAGGCAAGAATTTCTCACCTGAAAAGGTTGAAGCAGAAATTACCACAATAGTTTTTTTTTAGTATTGTCCTGCTGAAAAACAAACCCCAGTGTTTAGAATACCCTAGGTATTAACACACTGGACCAAATTGATTCAAAATGGGAAAAACTCAAGCAAAATAAGAGAAGGATTTACCAGCAGTGACTGGAAATTTGTACAAAGTAAAGATCCTGGCAAAAATAAACATTTAAATAGGTGGATTGAGAAATATGGATTTGAGGGACGCCTCAATTCCCCAAAAAAATAGCAGAATTAAAAGACAAAATAACAAAAAGGTGCAAAAATGATAAAAACAAAATTCCAAAAGAAGGATGTGAGGATTTAGAATGGTAGGAAAAAGTAGCAAAATCCAGAGAAAAAGGGCAAAGAAATAAGAAAAAGGGGAAAGGCAGAACAATGTTTTGTAGGCAGGAGGATAATGAAACAGGGCCTGTAGACCAAGGTCATGTTAAAATAAAAATAAAAATAGGAAGAACCAAACAAAAAACAGATGGAAGTTTGATGAATACAGAGTAAGGATGACCGCTGTGTTCAAAATACATTCAGGTCTGAATGAGGAACAAAACGCCCAAAGTCCCTATCAGCAGCAGTTAAAGAACGCTCTGCATGCAGGTTCAAGTAACACAATACAGCAATGGGTAAATCAACATTACATAGGCATGGCGTCTGGTAAACCAGAAGATTACATTTATCATGCACTCCATGCAGAAAAAGTAATTAAAGATAAAGAACGACAAAAAACTAAAACACCTTCCTCTCAGAAGAAGAAGTGTTTTATCAAGGCCATAGAGCCCATCGCAATAACAGAGGAGGGAGAAGAAGATTCCACGGTCGTCCTAAATTATCAGATAAATGTTGGGAATGTGGACAGGTTGGACACATCCAAAGAGATTGCCCTAATCCAAAACAAGGGAGAAATCCTTTAGCATGACTAACCGATGAAGAGAAAAATACAAAAGAACCTCCTTAGGAAGAAGTAATGCTAAATCTGTATGAACTATTTTTGGTGGGGGGAATTAAGCCAGAAATCAACTTACTGGTAAACAGGAAAGAAATTACATTTTTTATTTTTAATAAATAAATAAATAAATATCACATGCAAATCTTATACATTCCCAGCTGCCCAGTTAATCTCTTGGGAAGAGATGGGTTGTATCAATTAGGATTGGCCCTGGTGCCCACAGCAAATGGAAAGATTGTGGAAAAAAAACGACATGAAGACGTACTTGTACAAAATGAAATGACAGAAACAGATCTGCATGTCACTCTCAGGTACAAAAACAGCCAGAGAGTACGAGCTATGAAAAACAAGTTGAAAAGTGTACACCGGCAACAATAACAGTGGATTACCTCTACTCGGATGCTCACAGCACCGCGGTAGCAGGAATAATCTTGCAAAAAAAAAACTAAGAGTTTTAACAGAATGCATTTCCCCTCACATGTCGTTTAAAAAAAAAAACCCCGGTGTTTAGAAACAGTTGGGACTGGGGAAGCACGCCTGTACAGTTTGGAAGTACATCTAGATGAAGAAACATCACAAACACGATCTATGATGAATTTAACGAAGGAAGAGGAGATTCTGTTAAAAGATCTACCACCTTCCCTCTGGTCCCAGGGTCCCACTGACGTAGGACTGGTTAAAGGAGCAGTACCAGTGCAAATAACACCCAAATCTGACTACAGACCCTGTGTCAGACAATATCCTTTAAAGCCTGATGCACAACAAGGAATTGAGCCAGTGATTAAAGATCTCATTACAGCAGGAGTAATTGTTAAATGTGATGACTCACCATGCAACACTCCAATTTTTCCAGTGAAGAAAAAGGCCCCATCAGTTGGATGGAGGATGGTCCAGGACCTACAGGCAGTTAACAACGCAGTAGTGCAAAGAGCACCATGCATATCAGATCCTTACACTCTTCTCAATACTTTAAGACCTCACATTAACTTGGTTAAGACAAGATTCAACATACTACACTGTTGTAGACATCAGCAATGCATTCTTTTCTGTGCCAGTGGACAAAACGAGTCAGTTCTGGTTTACATTTACCTTTAAAGGTCAAAGATATACTTACACCAGGCTACCCCAAGGTTACTGTGAAAATCCAACTACCTATTCACAAGTAATGTTCGCAAGTATGGAAAAATATAACCCTCCTGGAGGGAGTCAAATTCTGCTATACATGGATGACGTGCTTTTAGCATCTCCAGATAAGCAGACTTGTGAAACAGATACAAAAGCCCTATTAGATCATCTAGCCAGCCAAGGCCATAAAATCAGCAAAAACAAACTTCAACTATGTAGAACAACGGTGAAGTATTTAGGTCATAACCTGAATGCACAAGGCAGAACCATCTTAGAGGAAAGGAAGACAGCTGTACTACAAGTACCAAAACCTGTAACAAAGCACAAATGATGTCCCTTTTAGGCCTCACAAACTACTGCAGAAAGAAGAACCCGGAAATAGCAGGGCCTCTACAAAAATTAATGTATAAACAAGAATTGAAAATGTCAACACAATTAAACCGGACGGCGATCTAAAACAGGCCTTAGTTTCCAGCACCGCTCTAGCGTTGCCGGATTACAATAAACAGTTTATTCAAATGGTAGACTGCAAAGGCTGTTAAATGACCTCTGTTTTAGTACAGCAGCACGGTGCAAAAAATGAAGCCAATTGCTTACTTTTCATCTAAACTAGATAGTGTGGCCTGTAATCGCGGCCGGCAGCAAACATGACTGTCAACAAATAGCTGAACTGTTGACTAAATCCAGACCAGATCTAAAAGATCAACCCTTAACCGAGGGACAAACTCTTTTCATCAAGAAAAGACAACTATGTTAAAACACAGACAGGTCATGCTGTTGTTACAGCAACAAAAGTCTTAAAAGCAGAAAAACTGCCATCAAACTACTTTGCAAAAGCTGCAGAACTGGTAGCCCTCACAGAGGCTTCAAATTAATGAAAGGAAAACGAACCACTATTTACACAGTCAGTCAGTATGCAGTTTCAACAGTTCACACTGTGAACTGAGGCAAGTTTCCATCTCCAAGCTACCCATTTCATATAATTCACATGGACTTCATTGAATTAAATCAGAGTGAAGAGAAAAAGTATTGTCTAGTGATAATAGATGCTTTTCTAAATGGAAAGGCAGTAACAGTAGCTAAAGCTTTGTGCAAAGACATTGTACCTAGATATGATATATATATATAAAAAAAAAAAAAGAGAAAAAATCTACAGTAACAATGGCACTCATTTTGTAGTGCCATTGGATTCATAGATCACTGGGTGATTATAATTTAACGAACACAGATCCTAAATTTGTAAGAACGCAGAAAATGCAACAATAATAATAAGGGATAAATGAAAATGTAAGAAATCACTCAGAGTAATGTCTGCTTAAAGTTTTTAAGGGTAAACTAAACACATGAGAACCGAGAACAAGATACTTGTTAAAAGGTTGAATTAGACGAGGTTAAGATTGTATTGGGGAGTATTATCAATTAAACTAATGTTAGATGACTGAAAAAGGTTTAAAGACTCATAAAAAGTCTATCTAGAGCAGTATGGAGCAGTTAAATGATCAGGGGGAGATGTTTTTAAAAGAAAAACAATGAATTACTGTTCACAGCATACCACAGTTTAAAGTTTTATTTATTTATTTATTTATGTTTTCAAACAAGATTCAAATAGGGGACATAAAACACAACCAGGGTTGCTTACAAAAGCTGTCTGTTAAAACAAGCAGAAATGATAAAAAAAATAAGAGAATAATGGGGTTAGAATAGCTCTTCACTTTGGGTGAAAGGCATATTCAACTAATCCTTTGGTTTGATGCATGTCAAGCTGAAACTGATTCACAGAACTACTTCCTGTCTCCGCCCTGGGCTACACCCACTTCCTGAATAGCAACCAATTACGACTTTGTGTGCGCTTGGGGTATGCACACACTTCCTTTTTCTCAAGCTGAGCTTTTCAAAATAAGACAAAAGATACATGGGAATGCTTCTGAGTAACACCACAACAATATTCTGGAAATATACATAGTGGAGCTTTCTTTTACAAATTTAAGGGTTTTCTGTTTGGGGTTTTTAGAAAAATGTGAAGTATTTTAAGGCTGGTTCAGCAAGAAGTTTTTGAATGGTTTTAATACAATTCTTTGTTGAGACTGTTAAATAGTGTGTTAAATAAGCTGAGATGAACTTTGACACAGTAGTGTGGTTTATGTATTATTGGCCTAATCCTGCTTCGCTACTAAAGGCCCATTTTTACCCCGGTTTAAGATTTGACAATACGTGAGGAATCATTGATCAGAGGTAAAACAGTTTAAATACATATTTAATTCATAGAAATTAAAGATGGAGACAGAGTACATACCATTACAAGATGTTGTTCTCACCGCGGTGGATAAGTCTGTCTGTCTGAAGTAAGTTTTACCAAGACATTCCTTTTATCAACTTTAAACTCCTCCTGCATGGCTCAGAGGGAGGATGACTGATCTCTTCTCCTTCTGACCACCCCCCTCAGGGCAATAAAACTCCATGTTTATCTTACGCTGGAGCAGGAAGGGACAGACCCCACTCTGCTTTCCTCAGTAACCCCAACTAAGATATATTTTTAATTCTCAACAACAGCCATGAAACAGAAACTTCACCCAAGTGGGAAGGACCCCTTCAAGTGCTCCTTACCACCCCTACAGCAGTAAAAATAGCAGAAAGGTCCGCCTGGTTCCATTTATCTCATTGTAAAAAGGTCATTCAAGCTGAAAGCTCCGATAGGGGAAGTACTTACCAGTCTGATAATAGGGTGGACCCAGACATTTAGAGTCGGCGAGACCCGAAATTCAGTGAAGAAAAAGAGCATTACGGAACCAAGTAGAGGAATTCAGCTTGAATGACGCATTAAGCCGTATTGCACTAAAGAGGCAAGATGAATACCCTTTTACTGCTGACTGTGTGCGTTTTCTTCAGTCTGGTAGAAACCACAATAGACTATTATGACAAATCACCCGAATTATCAACAACCTTCCCGAACCCATGTTTACAAACAGAACATAGAAGAACAGAAGATCTGTATTTCTGTTATAACAGTACAAGATTTCAGGCAGTTCTGGTACAAGACATCAGCAAAATAAAGATAGGAGGCTACAGCGGAGTTTCCTGGAAAGGGTACGATTGGTACCTGGACAGCACCGGCCTAAAACAGTCAGGACATTATTGGGGAAATGCTTTTGCAACCACTGGCCCAGAAAGATCATATGGCCACTCCAATAGAGCTACGATATGGAAAAGAAGAATGACAATGCATCTAGCAGGAAACGATTTATTTTTTACATTCAATACAACTAGTGAACCACTGCCAGAAAAACCTGAATCCTCCGGTCAATACATAGATCCTCCTTGTCATGTATTAATGCTTTGTATTTGGAGAGAACACGAACGGGACCCTTGTGTTCATTTAGGATTTTGTCCTAATGTAACTGCCTTCAATGTAAACAAAATGAATAACAAAATCTCTGAAGAAGGAACATTCACACGGGGAGCCAAGACAGATTCAGAGATGGTATCCTTAATAATAAACAGCCCCCTTACTACCAATGAATGGTTTCAGGTCACAACAGGAGTCTCAGGACAAACAAACAACTGGCTGTTAATGGTAGAGCAAGCTGCTAACATGGCTGGACAAAGCTGCGTAGTGTGTATGGGTCCCAGGCCGCTACTCCAAGTTGTTCCAGCAGTAATGGATGCTAAATGTTTACTAGAGGTAATGAACAAAACTGTTCCAACTACCAACTGTTCACAATGGACAAAATTTACCCTTTGGCTACAGCACAAGAACAAAAACTCTTGTTCTTGAATCAGCATTGAATCAGCATCTTGCTGGTGGTGTACTATCTACAAGAATATGGAAATCACATTCATTACAATGTGCATCGACTAGGAAATTGGACACAGAGTGTTTTTGAAGCAGTACATGGACAACTGGCTGCGACTTCACTCATGGCTTTTCAGAATGGAATTGCTCTAGACATGTTACTGGCAGAAAAAGGAGGAGTCTGTGCAATTTTTGGTGAGCGACGTTGTACTCTTATTCCAAACAACACAGCCTCAGACGGCAGTCTCACTGTCGCCCTCGAAGGCCTACGGTCACTGAATGGTAAAATGAAGGAGCATTCCGGCGTGGACACGTCCATGTGGGACTCATGGTTGGATGGTTTTGGAGAATACCGCACCCTTATTTCACCAGTGCTTGTGTCCACAGCTGTGTTTTCCGCCATCTTGACCCTTTGTGGGTGCTGGTGCATCCCATTTCTTCGAGGTTTAACGCAGCAGTTAATAACTACTGCAATAGCTCCTCCGCAGGAACAGTATCCTCTTTTTGCTCCCAGTGACTATGCAGATGACCAGGAAGAAGAAGACAATTGTAACAGAAAATGTTATTTGTCGACCATGTGTGAACTCACAACCCCTCCGAGTGTACGTGATAATGTTGCTGTTACTCCATGATCTAGCAGCCGAAAATCGTCGATGAAGTGGCTCTTTAGTGAAAATTGTAATAGTATTTTTCATCTGACATTATACACCATAAACAGGGGGGAATGTTGAGATTAATGTTTATACTTCGATTTATCTTGTTATGATGTAGTAATGTAAGCTTCTGATATAATCATATTACTCACATGATAGATTAATCATGTCCCTGTGAAGAAACAGAAGAGACTCTGTTTTTTCCCTTCCTGAAACAAGAAGACTCAGCTACAAGATTATGTGCTGACTGAACGTGATTACTCAGCTGTGTATCTTTGTTGACAACTGAGGCTGTAAACTATCTGTTCCCCACCCCTCAGTACAGCCTCAGTCATTGTAACTAGGGACACGCCCCTTTCTTAATAAAATCGAGGAGAACGTTGAGACCGACAGAGTGGGCAGGAGATTGTAACTGTGCGGTCTTCTTCCTACTCTCCTCGAGAACGAAACCAAACTAATTGCCTTTGTGTCTTTCTTTCCCTGTTTATATGATGTTCTAGGTGTTTAGACCTGACACTTACTGATAAAGGGGAGGTTTGAGATGGGCCTGTAGTTCTGGAGTAGTAGTTTGTCTAAATTGTTCTTTTTCAGCAGTGGTTTGATATTTGCTGTTTTTAGGGACTGGGGGAAAACACCTGACAGAAGGGACGTGTTTATTATCTGAGTCAACTCAGACGCTATGACAGGCAAAACTTTCTTAAAGAAAACTGTGGGTAGAACATCAAGGCAGCAGGAGGAGGAACTTAGCTGCTGAATGATCTGCTCTAAGCTTTTGTAGTTTATTTGGCTGAATTGGGACATTTTGTCAGGATAAGTTCCAGCTGAATACGGCTTTGGTTCTGGAGTTGGTATGGATGTACAAACTGATCCTCTAATATTTAAGATTTTCTCAGTAAAGAAGTTAGCAAATTCATTGCAGGCCTTGGTGGAGTGGAGTTCGGAAGCCACGGACACAGGAGGATTTGTTAACCTGTCGACTGTGGCAAATAAGGCACGAGCATTATTAATATTTTTCTTGATGATCTCAGAGAAGAAAGATTCCCTTGCATTTTTCCAGCATTACTTACATAACTTACATTTTTCAATTGTAAGTTATATCTGTAAAGTCTATCTTTATAGATGTCATAGTGAACCTGAAGTCTGGTCTTTCTCCACCTGCGTTCAGCTTTTCGACACTCCCTTTTTTCGCCTCTAGCTGCGGGAGCACTTCTCCACGGAGATTTTTTCTTCCCGGAAAGAACTTTCACTTTAACTGGAGCAATGCAGTCAATGATGTCTGAGACTTTAGAATGAAAGTTATCTACTAGCTCATCTACTGAGTTGCAGCCCAAGGTTGAAGTAGCAGAGTAAGCTTGAATAAACATTTCCGTGGCATTGTCCTTAAAGGTGCGTTTTCTTACGATGTCCCTTTGGCTAAATGAGTCACTGGAAATTATGCTTTCAAAGGTAACAGAAAAGTGATTAGATAGGGCAACATCAGTTACATTGACTTTAGGCAAGGCAATGCACCAATAACCTTGCTGTCAGCCAAGCCTCGGATTCAAAGAGGAAGAAAGGTGCTGGCCGGAAAAAAACAGCCGACATGGGGAAGGCGGTGTTTCCCGCAGGAATTTGCTTAGGCGAGGCGGTGGCCGTTTCTCAATATGCGTTCTTGAGCGGTCTCGTGTGCTCGTGACACGTCATCAGCCTCAGCCCGAGCACTGTTCCGATTGCCGAGAACGCGAGAGCGAGAACGCGCCACATCCCCGGATGTTGTTCCCGCCCCGCCCTCTTTATCGAGCATGCATCAGGCTGCAGACTTGTGCGTTCTTCAGACTGACCGCTTGCCCAGAATGCACCGCGGCAACGCTTCTGTTCCAATACACCATACGTGCTGCGTGCTCGCGTTCTTGTCAAGTCCGATCTTCCTGTGTTCTCGCCAAGACCGGACTTGACGAGAACGCGAGTCCGTACTCGTGAATTGAGAATCGGCCATTGCGTCTCAATTCGGCGGCTGCGTCCTTCGAAGGACCCAGCCTACAAGCCTTAGGAGGACCCAGCCATCGGAGGATGCTCCGGAAGATCCTCAACCGTTGGTAAATGGGACCATAGATGTCTATGAATGGGACGGTCTAGCCTTTGGAGCACTTCCTGGTTGCGACAAGACGTCAGCACGTCTACCCCAAGCCCGGGAAAAACAGCGCCAGACGACAAAAAAATGGATGTGGAAATTTTTATTAGATTTTTTTTTATTTACTTGTTATTGGAGGAGGTGAGCCGGCTTAGACGGCTTCGCGGCAGCAAAACCGGCGGCGTACTTTTGACGAATATGTTTAAATATAAAATTTTATATTTATTTGTAAGACTTTATATAAGCTTATGTTTGTAACTTTAGTAATTTGAATTGAATAGTTAAATGTGTACAAACCCTGTAAATAACTGACTTAAATCACTACTTTCACTATCACTAATGTTGTGTTGAGAAGCCAAACTGTAATATTGAGAAATAAATCATTTGTCTAAATTGTTATCCCCTTACTGCCTGATTTTATTTGTAATTATATAATGAAAAAATAATACAGGAAAAATAAATCTAAATATAAAAACATAAAAAAAAAGTTAAATAGTGGATCTAGATGAAGTAAAATAAGTAAGGGCCAGAATTGTTTGGTCACAAATAGCAACACCAGGCGTTAAGGGGTTAACATTCACAAGAGTTATATCAGCTAAAATGAAATTGCTATAATCTAATCCTGTTGTTCTTAATCTTCATGTCTCTATCCAGACAAGGCCGATGTACTGCTGCATCAACTTAAATGCACATCTGCCTGGGAGCCGGTGACATCACGGCCCCAGAGGATGAAGTGCAGGACGACATGCCAGAGGATGAGGAGGGGGAGAACGTGTTGGAGGCAGTCATTGGTGCTCCCTGGCGGGACCAGCTGTCTGCCGAGGTGTCTGCCCTGGAGGAGGGTCTACCCGACCACGATTACATTTAGATGGCAAGTATAATCACTTTTAACTTTTCTCATTTAAGGGTTATGAAAACAGTTCTAGTAAAGTCATTTTCTGCGTCTTCTTAAACATTTTTAGGAACATGGCAGCTGTCGATTGGGTCAGCCCTGCAAACCCTGATGGACGATGTGGTGAACAGTGGAGAGAGGCATCCCCCACCCCCCAGATGATGTCCCACTCGCAGTCAGAGGACTCCAAGGTCATCTGTGTGGCATCCCATCCAGTCCAGCAGCACCACCAGGGACTCCTGCTCAGTCAAAATTGTATATATATATATATATATATATATATATATATATATACAGTATATATATATATATATATATATATATATATATATATATATATATGTTCTTTAGTAATATTTATTTTATATCTTCTGTAAATAGTTGTAGTAGTTAATTTTAAAATGTAATGTAAATAGTTAAAATGTTTTTGATAGTTTATTGTAAATACTTGTTTCTCTAAAAATAAATTGATGTTGTCACTGAGAAGTTGTTCTAAGTTTACTTAAATTGTAAAGAAGTGATGAAACAGATAATGTAAAAGGTTAAAAGACTTTAAGAACACACCGACAACAATAACTTTTATAAACAATTTAATAATTTAATTTAACAGTAACAGCAACACAGAACCTGAACTTGTAAAAAAAAAAACACCAACAAAAATTAACGTCTGTCCACCATCCTCTCCAATAAATCAAATAATCTGTCCATCCTTTCCCGACTCTCTTTCTCTTCTCTCCTCCGCCTCCCTCTGCCATCTGATATCCTCCCTGATTAAATCCACCAACTCGTCACTCCTACTTCTCTTCCTCCTTTCCCTCCTCTCTCCTGGCCTCTCATCCTCATTCTCTTCCTCATCTTCCCCCTGATGCTGCTCAGCCTCTGCAGCACCTGGCCCTGGTGTGTCCTCAGGGATGGAGGCAATTAGGACAGGTGGGGCAATAGAGGGCCTCTGTCCTAATAACTCATCCATGAGGACAAACCATGGCCAGGTGGCAGCAGTAGGCTTCCCACTGACCCACTGCCCTGTCCCTGGATCTTTGCATTCCTAAAGTAAAGAAAAACAATTTGTGTCAACAGATGCAATTTTCTGTAGTGTTTCTTTAAAGCTAGAAAGAAGGAGTGTTTCATGAACTGGATGGATTCATGAAATTCTACAGCAAAAGAGACGACTTCATACCCAGCCATCACTGTGTCTCAAGACGTCTCAAGATGTCTTAATAAGAAGAATTAAGACGTCTCAAGACATTTGTGCACATCAAGACGTCTTAGGACATCTTAAGACAAAAATCTGAAGACATGCACCCATGTCTTAAGACATGCAATTGGAGGAAATGGGATGCTCTCAGACAGTATTTTGTGTCTTGAAGACATTGAGTGTCTTTAGATGTCTTAAGACATCTTTTTTTGTCTTAAGACATTCAAATCTTAAGACGGCTTAAGACACCCTTTGCAGCCTGTCTCAAAAGCATGGCCAAGCTATCTTGTTTTAACAGGAGTTTTATGATTATAAAATTTGGGGGCAAAAAGGGAAAATATGGGCATCATAAGTTGTGTTGCCTTTCAGGCATGAATCTGAATGGACCTTTGTTTTGAAGGAGCTCTTATTTTGAAGGGCAGTTTTTACTAACATTCCGAATCTCAGGTTTGTTTTCAGTTAGTAAGACAGTTAGTACAGCAGTTGGAGGTTAGCAGAGTTCACATTTTTACTACATTTCTGTGTTCAACTACCTGAATTTATCACTGTAAACGTCACAGAGGCAACGTCGTAAGTTGATAATTTCATAATTACATTTATAAGTTTATATGTACTACGCATTGGGGAGCAAATTGATATGCTGGCCTGGGCCACCCTATGATTGGTGACTGCAACCGCTTTGAGCGAGACCACCAGAGGATCAAGGACTTGGGTAGGTAAATTTTCCGTACATTTCATATACTAGGTCCTGAAGGTGTTTGAAGCTCAGTCTTGATATTTTTGTTGTACTTCAGTTATTGCTCATAAAAGTATTGAAAAATGAATGGTGAAGAGGATTGCTGTGTTGGATACCCTTTGCACACTGTCAACACCAAATGATGAAACAGCAGAAAATACATCTGTCCCCGGGCTTCCAGGCTACGCCCCGGTTTACAGGCCATCAGGATCAGCCACAGTGATATCTGCAGCTGAACTTCATCAAAGACATGGGCTTGGTAGGTAAATCTATGTTACAAAAATAAATTACTAAAATAGTTGTATTATTAAAATATTCTTGGATTTTCCATCAACAATGACTAAAAAAAGCTAACAAAATTATTTTATTTATTGTAATTAATTTCTTAACAGGGTTGCACCTTGGAACCCAAATGCCAGAGCTATCCCACCTGAAAGTGTCAAAAATGATGCGCCAGCCAGACCTCATGGAGAGAATGGGGGATAGAGTCCTGACACAGGAAGAGATCTTACTTGGCCCAAAGGTGTGACTCCTGTAGTTGATCACAATCCAGTACAGGAAAATACAGATTAATAAATTAATTATACATTGTAATGTACTGTAAGCACTGTCTTCTTGTATAGCAACATCATTAACATAATTTGCTTTTAATCCCAAGGTTTGGATAAGGGGAAGCATATCATCAACATCATTGACAACCCTCTGTCTGGGCAACCAGAGAGATGCATTAAACACCAAACTGCCACACTGTCCCCACAAAAATATAAGTATGTTAACAATGTTTATCATTTGTGTAATAGCAGTAGTAATGTACTGAATTCAGAATATTTTTTCAGCCAAATTCATAAAAGGATAGCACAGAGCAGTGTGGGAGAGGATTTAACCTTAAAAAACAGACAGACGAGACCAGACACCACAGCTTCTCTTCAGTGACCAGCAGGGGGATTCGTTTATTCTGGACTTACAATCATCTTCATTTCACAGAAGTCCCAACAATCCCAACGATATGGGGTAACTTTCAGCCTTTATAGGGATACAGTATGACGTAAATAGGAACATGATATCTTACTGTGTACAGGCGTTGCTCTGGACCAAAAGCCCTCCCTCCCTAGTTGGAGGGGTGTGTGTGTGAAATGGTGTGTGTGTGCTCTTCCATTTCTAGGAAGTCCTATAAACAGATCTTTGGGAAACATTCTAGAACTAATCATTCTTTGGGCAGTGATTGCAGTTATTAAGACAAACAGGGTTGCACCTTGACAATATTAAAAGACGAAATCCCCCATACATCCCCCCTTTGGCACACTGGTGAGCCATATCAAGGGAAAACCACACTGGGAACTATAAGAAAAGTGGAATAATGTAATTGTGGAGTAATAGAGGAATATAAAAGGGTAAAAATACTTGCTTTGATTATCAAACAGAAAAAAAGAACAAAGAAAAATTGGTAATGTATGGTCGTAAATGTAGAATAAAATAAAAACATGCACTGAACTATATACGAATGTACAAAATGTCCATTGTTTTTCCATATGCCAGTTATTTCTGACCATATGCAACCGAAAAATCCCTGTCGCTGGTATTTATGTGTTTATTCAGGGTAAAAACTGTTGCATGGACCCCTCCCCCACGGGCGTCCGCCAGCCGACCACCTGACCGACCAGCATGGCTCAGAAACCCAGCCATGGTACTCACAATGCCGTCAAAAGACATAAACATCTTAAAAATAACAGGAAAGAAGACAAACATATTAAGCAAAATAAAAAAAAATAAAAATTAGAATAGTACAATAGCATCATCCAGTTGCTATGGCTACCGCCCAAAAGCATCCACTTAAACCCATCCCCATGATGCACCTTATCATAAATAAAACTTCAGGGATTTAGCATAGCATAGATAAACTCAGAATTTATAACATTTGATGGGATTGGCAGCTTCGTAGTGTGGCAAAGTTCTCGTCCTCATGTCGCTGACACCGTATGTCGCTCTCCAGGGTCCTTTTATTAAATCGTACTGCTTTCTCACAGTACTGGTGCAGGGCCCCCTCTGTTGCAAACATCATGCCTCTGAGTCCCTTAGTCCAGCACACAAAGAGGGACCCCGCCCTTCTACGTCCCTGGGTCGCCCTAAGGAGACAGGAAAAACTAACCAGTATCGTATATTACAATGATTTCCCAGCTCAGAGTCTTCACTAGTCTCATGATGATATCCTTTAAATGTCAATGGGGCTAATGTACATTTTCTTTAACATTGATGTTTAGTGTCCATTTGATTTCATTTCAGTTTTATCTCAACTCGTACTGAGTATAAGTTGTAACAATTCACTAATAACATTACAACACTCTGTGTATACGTAATTGCACCTTAACTTATCCTGCAACATAATCTTTTTGTGTGTATTCGACTTGAACTTCCAAACTTAAATACCTTCCAAGATCGCTCACCTGAAAGCTTAAATCAAAACAAAAACAACAGCTATGCCGACTCAATTAAAAACTAGATATTAAGAAAATAGAGAACAGAATGGTTGAAAATAATGTAGAATGTTC
This sequence comes from Fundulus diaphanus, assembly GCA_037039145.1. Classification (NCBI taxonomy): domain Eukaryota; kingdom Metazoa; phylum Chordata; class Actinopteri; order Cyprinodontiformes; family Fundulidae; genus Fundulus; species Fundulus diaphanus. The sequence continues at coordinate 61,571,274 of CM073122.1, forward strand.
AGCCACAGCAGACATGCAACCTGTAGCAGCTAAAGCAATGGTCTTACTGAAAAATTGTTCGAATTGATTTCTAATAACATCACCTTTTCTCATTATATTATCAGCCCATACATGAAAGTCCGCTTCGGTGACAATTCATCCCATCCTCCATGAACCATGCTCCACTCCAGGACATAGGAACAGTAGGAAATAAAATACATGAGCACATTTTGAACTTAAAGTCCACATCAACAGCAAATAGTGACTCTACACATATTTATCAAAAAGGTTTAACAATGTCCTCATTTGTCACAAAATCATTCATCAAAATTCACAATTTAGAAAGGATATGTGCACAGGGCTTACTCCGCCAGTACCCAGATTCAGCCATTCTCCTGTGCAAATCTTCTCACCGTCTCCTCCTGAAAGATATTCCTAACAGAAATATCCATCTTTACGATTAAAATTTAGTGACCAGGGTTTTCATGCAAGATAAAGAAGCAAAAGTATAAGAAAAGAAGAAGAAGTGTTAGAAGGTAAGGCCCCCTTTTCCTTCCAGAACTAAATAAAACTAAGTGATATGTTTCTATTCTCTGTTGTTCAGGAATTTAGAAAAAAAAAGTTTCAATTATTCATTACTCTGTACTGCACTGCAATCCTAATCCAAAAATGTAACCGACTGTTCAGATTTATTCAATAATGTTTAGTTTAAACCACTACATAGTATTTACTTCCACGTGAGTCGCCCTTACCACGTTGAGCTTAAATTCTTATTTAGTGTTAATGTACTCCTTATATTCTTAACCAAGTATGCCAATAAATTCTAAGCACCCCCCTTATGTCCTCAACCACAATATTATGGTCAGTGTGTCCATCAGAGTAACTGTAATCGCTTGATTTTTACTTTCCTTGAATAAAATATACATATTGCCTATTTACATTTTAAATGCCGTATGTAGTAATTTATTGTCGGTGCTCCAAACATCTAAAAATTCAATGTTTTCTGTCTAAACGCTATCATTGATTTAGAAGCAGAAGACCCTGTCTTCTCTCTATTCTTACCTGCACTTTACAAAAAGGTTTTCCCTTTTATAGTTTGTTATACTGATCCTGCATCATCAGCTTCTAAACGTACTTTGATTTTAATATAATAATTTTACTTTGAACCTGATCTTGTGCTAATCATTCAGACTAGATTTGATGTGGCTACAACCCTCATAGAAATCACCATTCCTGGTTTGTAACTTGAAAGTGTTTCCAGATGTAGGACTTCAGATATTGTGAACACGTAATGGCTCTTTAAAGCCTGGAACATTCTGAACTGAACGATTCCCTTGATATAAACAGAGCGATAAGCTTAATTATAAACATCCACTCCTTCATTCCTTGGTGAGTCCGTCCTTCTCAGCCAGTGACTCATTAATGTGCGAGCGGTTGACAAGAATATTCAAGAATAAATACCTTTACTCCAGCTTTCTCAAAAACCCTCTTATTCTAATCTGTTTTAGTTGATTTACATAGGTCTGAGTTCTTTATGGTGTGTACTGGTCACGTCCTCCTCGTCTGCAGCTTCTTTTCTCAACTCCAAATTAGACACTAATAACCGCTTTATTGAATGTTTAATTCATCTTTTTTTCCTTTTTTATTCCTAAGTGGTCCTCGTATGTGTTAAAGTTTTTTTGTGTAACAGTAGCAGCCAGATACCGTCCAGATGTCTCCAGCTGTTGGCAGCCCAGTCTTGGCTTCTGGTAAACGTTCTGGCTCAAAGCACACAAACAGACCGATTAATTCCGCTACTTGACTTATCTTTGGAACACTACAGTTAAACAATGTTATCGCTCTCTTACTCCGAGGTCAGTCCGACCTCACTAATGTTTACCAAACTTCTTACAAACTCTTCATCTCCATCTTAAGGTATTTGTATCGACTACTTGTCTATGAAAGCTTAAAAGTGAACAAACAAGAAATAAATGTTAATCAAATAGTCACTTAATGAATAGTTTTACGCAGCGTTTCTCATATAATAGGATAAACTGTCAATGTTTTTCTAACTGTCGGGTGCTATGAGATAATTAGAAAGGATGCTAGCTTGAAATAAATTCAGAGACAGGGCAGACGCAGACTGCAGCAGGACTGTGAGTTGTACTTAACTTTACATATATCTAATATCTGCTCTATTTCTCCATAAAAGCTGTGGAACTTCATCACCAGTTTTCCCTCTTTTAGCAACTCAGGTAATTTAGTTAGAATTGTTTGTAATTCCATTCACAGTACTAAAATATAACCTACACACAAGAGTCTGTGTGTCTCCATTGGTGTGTGCGTGTTACAAGCCAATGACATCCAGTTGGCAACTGGACGAAAGTTCTGGGAAGTGTTTACCACAAAAGTACAAAAACAGAGCGATTAATTTCACTACTTGACATATCCTGGAACAGTCCAGTCAAACAACGACCCCAGATGGTTCCTGTTAATCCCATCGGCGAGAGCCAGGTCAAAATGACCCCAACTCCCATAACCTACACATAAACCTTTTGTCATAATCCTTTTTTGCAATTCCAAGATTAATCAAATATGTTTTGTTCTGTGCATACTTATCCTGTTCATTTTACCTGTTGTAAATCTGTGGAACTTACATTCTTTGTAAGATAATTTGCTTTTCCAACCGTAAAGACTTTATAAGCCAGCATACATACAATTAGTAAAATTGTAATTTCTTTATGTTTTTCCAAATAGTAGTTTGTCGCTTGTCCAACTGTTCGGATAATTGTGCAATGAGAGTTGCATGCCATTGCCAAATGTTCTGAGTTGGATCCAGAGTCATGAGCACAGTCATAATGTTAATATTTCAGTTTCGAGAAAAAATAACCTTATGTAAAATACCAGAAATTTTGTTTCAGCCATGTAACCCAATTTACTAATCAATAACTTGTTTAACATTGTTTATTTTCAGTTTTCTTTATAGAGATTAGGAAATATCTGTGCAGAAGTTGGGAAAACATCTAAGGTCTTTTTTTTTTTTTTTTTTTTTTTTAAATTAAAAGTTGAGTTCACTTTTTTCCTAAATTATTTCCTGGAAACCTACTTTCCTCAAAGACAAGACCTAGATTTAAATTATAATATTAACTTTCTATGTCTTACCGGAATGATCACAAACATCCATGTGACCTTGAATAATATTATGTTTACGCAAACAACTATTACACTAACATTTTGACAAGGTTTTGCCAGAGAGATCCATTTAAGTCACTTGAAAATTTGATTGCTTAAATCAGAGGTTGACATCAGTCTGATTTTCACTTTATAATTTATCATACCGTCTCTCCATGCTCAATTTACAGCTGTTCTTCTCGTCTCTTTGATGTGTCTTCCATCAGAAAAAAGGGTGGCCAGAACCGGACAGAATCTCAACTTCTGAAAAACAGGACTGAAAACAGAACAGTTAGTGCCTTCAATCAGGACTGAGTTGTTAATGCCAAGCATGCAATCAAAACCTGGTCCTGTCATTACTCTATTAAATCCGGTCATTGACTCTTTTTTATTGTGGCTGAGTCTGTTTACCCGGTGAGAAACTGAATTTTCAAATGAAGCATTTACAAATACACCATGTTTCTTTTTACATTAGGATTTTTATAGTTATACCAAAAACGGGTTGCTGTCACAGATTCATTCACTTTTACCCAAGGTTTTAATTACCGAAATAAAATACTCACTGAACTGTGCAGAGGCTTGTGATCTGCTGATACTAGCAGAAAGGTTTCCAATCCACTTCAAGAATATGAATATAATGGCAAAGAGAAATTAGTAAAAAATAACATGTCCTTCTTGTCTAATGTTTAAAGGAAATAAATAAAATAAAAAATTACTTAGTTTAGGGTTCAAAACTGTTTCTGTAATTTCTTCAAACCAAATTATTTTAATTTATGACTTTAATCTTTTTCTAGTGTTTACGTAGCTAAGCCATGCTTGCAGAATAAATCTCTTTTCATATGTTATTGCTTTCCCAATCAACTCGTGTCATTTAATCATAACGTGACACTCTAGTGTTGAATACTTAATTTTTCTGTAATGCTCAAAACCTGCTACCCTCTTCTTAAAAGTGCCTATTTCCTAATTAACAGTACATGAGGTAATTAATTACTTTGTCATAGGAGAACCCATCGTCTTATTATTCAACACTCTGCTGGTTTACCTTCAAAGGAATAAAATAAAATGTTAACTTTACTGAGGAAGGGGAATTTTCTGTTCATAATTACACTGGACAATTTAATTTTAGCCACTTATGTAATTTTGTTACTTTTTAGTAACTAGTTGCCATTCTCCTTATTTGTTTTACTTTACTTTTAGAATTAATTGAAATGATTGGATTGTGCCAATTCTTGTGGTGGACCTTCAGTTGCTGGGTTTCCACAAATATCAGTGTGCTGTCAGCTCTTTTCCATGACCATTTTGTCAACGGATGTGGAGACCGCTTCCTTTGCTCAGCCGTATTTCCTGATGGCCTGAGCGTCCTTCGCTGCTCCATGTCTGAGCAGGCGCTGAGCCAGTGCTCTGGAATCCATGTAGGATTCCCACTGAGGAAGATCTTGTTCTGGTTCTCCGTGTTGACAAATCTCAGGTTATACCATCACCAGTCAGCTGCTTCATCAGGCATTTCTCCTTCAGTGCCATTTCAGTATGTGCAACCCTTTTCATCAGATCCACCATTTAGAGATTAATGAGTTGATTCCATAAGTTTTCTTATATTCTATTTTGTTCATTACTTCCCCTGTACCAAAATTAACCAATTTTCTGAAGTCATTTTATAATTTTGGACGTTATCACATGAATTCACAGAGGTTTCCCAATGGCAAAATAATTAAATCACCATCTTACTTCTCACTCTAAGTTATTTTATTTTATTATTTTTAGTAAGGATGACAATTATCACAACCTATTCTTTGACAACTCTAATTCTATTCAAATTAGACCTTATTAATCACTGTTAATGCTACAATTTTTAGCTGTTGCTTACATTAACTTGTATTTTAATAATCAGTCCCAATGGTGAACCAACCAAAAGAGAACTAATTTAGAAGTACCTTTCGATCACAAGCCTCCTTTTCAGTTTTCCCCGTTTAAGTTATTGTTAATTATCCAGATTTCCCATATGCTTTAAATTTTATGGTTTATTTACTCATAGTGATCCGATAGACGTCTAATATGCTGGGGCCCTGTTTTTTCTAGGGTCGCCCATGTGCAGCTGTGAGTCTAAGCCCCTCTCTGTTTTTTTTCTTTTCTCTGCTGCTTTCCTCTCAGAGCTCTGCAGCTCCTGGCGTTGTGTCAAGCCTGGTATTTAGTCTTTTCATAACCACAAACATCAATAATATTAACTTTCATTTAATACACCATTAACTCAATATGTTACCTTAAGTATAACAAAATTGTAATGATCATAGATCTTAAGACATCATTATCACATAATACACAACATCATTCATGGTTTTCCTCTTTTGTTTCCTCCACTAATACTCCTGAAACTGACGAAGGCTTATGGATGATGATTTCTTTTAATCAACATCACAATTGAGTTCCAGCCTGACTGACACCCCAGTATTCCTAAGAATTTAGTACAATCCAATGCATAATCTTAAGGCAATTCGCCAACATTCACTTCAGTCCAGACTTTTGTGAATACTGAGACATCAGGCATTGTGGACAGCTAAAACTTATGACCCTTATTTACACTAATAAATTCTCGTTGATCCAATATGTTATTACGTTAATAATGCTTATCAACATTATTATTAAAACATACTGCGATATCACAGACAAACGTCAGACAACTGTCGGTAAACCACCTTCACAACATAGATTAAACATTTACACAAAATACCCCTAAACAACACTTAGACAGACATACACAACATTTAAACAACACTTAGACAGACGTACACAAACTTTTGTATGTTATAGATAATCTTGCCGGCATTTATTCTATTAATCACTATAGTTAAACAGTTTCGCGTTTCTATAAGTTGCTTGTCAGCTGTTATTTAAAAGCATGCGTGTGTGTGTGTGTCTGCTGTCACACAGCGAGTTTGCTCTGCATTACGATTGAAGCAACTGTTAATGCTTAAAGCCAAACATGCAATGTTAATACCTTATCACATGCATTTCACATATTTAAATAACCTCATACATCACATCACACGTCCAATTAAACATCCATTCTAACCGGGCTTCCACTTAAACTCAAAATCAATAATCGATCCAGTAAACCCAAATGACAAAATTTAGGGCTATTAATGGGGTAATGTTCTTTGAACAGAGCAAGTTTAATTTGGCAAATGAGTGAGGTTGCCAAGGAGGTACCAAAGGGTTGGAGTTTTTATCTTCTTCTTACATTTCAACCTCTGCCCTGTAGAGTTTTCCTTATTTTCTTTGGCCGGAGGAGAGCAGAGCAAAAGCAGGCTCTCACTGACAAAGTGGGGGGGTGTTTGTCTTATCCTGCCGACAACGCCCATTATGTGGGAGAGGATTTAACCTTAAAAAACAGACAGACGAGACCAGACACCACAGCTTCTCTTCAGTGACCAGCAGGGGGATTCGTTTATTCTGGACTTACAATCAATCAATCAATCAATCAATTTTATTAGTCAACTGCAATTTGCATTACAATCGAAATTTCAGTTCCAGTACAACCGTCCATCACATACACTTAACAAACATTTTGGGGGAACGATTGACTGAGGCCTTGCGTTGCCAGGAACACACCCAGTCGGCCGCTGCTAAAAAAGCGCAAGCCGTGAGGTGCGTTCCCCAAACTGCCCCAGACCCCGCTTTACACGGGGTCCCTAGGCGCTGCCTTGAGATCTGTTGAAAAAAGATTTACACTGGGCGAGTGGAGGGAAAGAAAAAAAAGACAGATGCTGCACAATTTGTGTTTCCACACAAAATGTGAAGCATCCGACAAAAAAAACTCATTTGCACAAAAAGCACAATCAATGACGAGACACATATATGCAGAAAGGTAAACATTTGAGTGCTGGTCGGGTGAAGTCATCTGTATTTGTGAGCATATGTGTGTCTGGGTGCATGTTGTGTGGAAATCTGTATGTCCATGAAGGCCGTCCTCCGGCAGGCAAGTGTCCTTGATGGAAAGTCTTATCACTCTGCTGCTCCGGCTTGACTCTCCACAGATGTCCGCAGGAATGTGAGGTAGCAGGGAATTTGTGCGATGTCGCCATAACAACCAGGGAGGATTTGATAGCGGGGAGTCCGATTTGAAGAAACAGAATTTGTAATAAGAACAAGCTGACACCAACTTTTCTGTCAGCCTTAGAGTCTTTTCGCCGCTGGCTCCAAGATCCAATATTCCAATAATCCAATCGATGGGCTAGTAACGTTCACACTTCCAGGTTTTATCCCATTCATCTCTGTACCACAACCGCGGTCAGCTTATCAAGCCGTCCGTTTTGTTCATTCAACGACCTCGTGATCGCGTCGACTGCCGCTGGCAGTCTCATCAGGGCCATATTTACCGCCAGCAGCTTTTGAAGGTGTTGATACATTAAATATCCTCCAAGGCCAAAAATGAGGAATCCAAGTATCATAAATCCGAATAAGTAGACATCTTCGACGTCCTCAACAGAAAGAATTGAGAGGCACACCGTGGACCATTTCTGCCACGGGTCCAAGATGTATCCCGCAAAAAAAGTTCCGTCGGGACAGGCACGCTCCCCGGTCCTTTGCTTTCCAGTTGAAAAAATTTGATCAATAGCGTTGAGAGACCAGCTGACGAGATCCATAATTGCCTTAGAGCTTTCGGTTGCTATGAAGAAATGGCACAAAAGACACAGACGAAGCAAATAGCAGGAGAATGGGGGCAGGGTAATAGTAGATAAGGAGCTCTGGAGACCTGAAGAAAAACCGACCGACCTCGAGGAGAGACAGAAACAGAAATCATCTTCATTTCACAGAAGTCCCAACAATCCCAACGATATGGGGTAACTTTCAGCCTTTATAGGGATACAGTATGACGTAAATAGGAACATGATATCTTACTGTGTACAGGCGTTGCTCTGGACCAAAAGCCCTCCCTCCCTAGTTGGAGGGGTGTGTGTGTGAAATGGTGTGTGTGTGCTCTTCCATTTCTAGGAAGTCCTATAAACAGATCTTTGGGAAACATTCTAGAACTAATCATTCTTTGGGCAGTGATTGCAGTTATTAAGACAAACACCTTGACAATATTAAAAGACGAAATCCCCCATAGCAGCAATTGTACCAGCAACAAAACATACTGCATAGCATTTCCCAGAAGCTGTGCATCATTTTGTGTATTAAACCCTTGGATATTTATCTAAAAAAATGGAATACGCCTTTTATAATATACATCTTTAATGAATGCAAGTGTTTTAAAAATATTTTATCTCATTCACAGATTTGATGTAAAGACTCTCAAAGTTGGCTCATTTGTGGAGATAGCCCCCTTCAACCCAACCCATGTGAATGACAGTGACAGGCAACCAGTGAAAATCACAACCATATGGGCTACAATCTCTGGTAAAGTTACATCTTGAATATAATGTGTAAGCAGGATTATAGAGAAACCGGGCAATGTAAACCTCATAGCATAATGCATAACACTAGGTTAAGTTAGAGACTTAGACTTAGACTTTCTTTATTGTCATTTTGTATACACAGAGTGCATACAGAACGAAATTTCGTTTTCACACAGCTCAGAAATATTGCAGTAACTCTACAGGATACCTTGCAGTGAATTACAGTACAGGATAAAGTGCAGTGATCAATCGCAGTCACTTACAGGATAAATTTCAATTGACTTCCGGATAAAGTGCAGCAGTGAACAGTAGGCAGTTGAAATGTAAACAATGTAAACCAAATATAAACAAATATGCAGTAAGGTGCAGCAGTGATTTAAAAGTAGACAGTTGCATTGTACACAGTTTTGCAGTACGTTTCCGGTTAAGGTGCAGCAGCAATTTTGCAGGATACGATACAATGAGTAGAGTTTTACTAGAGATAATTTTTGTATCCCATAGCTACATGCACAATGTTTCTCCCCAGATATTCCACTTGTCCTGTTTGAGGGTACCACTTTCTGCAACGCACAGCAAACAGTATCAAGAAGGGGGAAAAATAATTTTTCCAACATCAGCCATCACTGACACCCTCCTGTTCCTCCACCACAAATGCTTCTGGGAGCCAATTGAAAACCTAGGAATCGGGACAAAGTCTGCTGCCACCAATGGACAGTACTGTCAATTAGTTGAAAAGAAAATCCTTCACAATCCAAGGAACAAATTGCATCTTAGAAACGCATATCCACACTCTTACATAGAGTAACCTTACCAAACACACACACATACACGTAACGTGATGTCAATTTTGTAAACCTAATCCTCTTAACATGTTCATACTTTGTGCAATAATTGCAATACATTGAACTGTATTTTCCTATGTTTTATTAAATACTCAGTGTGTCATATAGGGTTTGTCATTCTTTTCTATAAACAAAAAATATATAAATTATTACCAAGGAATAGTGGATAGTGATATTTTAATAAATTTTATTTCTAAGACATCTTCAGATATCTCAAGACATCTTCATATTTCCAAGACATCTTGAGACATCTCAAGTCATCTCAAGACATCTTAAGACCATGTCTATAGACACGTCTTATAGACACGTCTTGACTTACCAAGACATCTCAAGACATCTCAAAAATGTGTCTTGAGACACATCTTAAGGCGTCTTGAGATGCGGTGATGGCTGGGTATGTTTGGAATGCTAACTTGGAGATGACTTTTTTCAAGCTTACTCAAAGTGTAAATTAACCTGAATATAATACATGTAATATGTCATTTCCCTACACACATATATGTGCACACACACATACATATATACATATATATATATATATATATATATATATATATATATATATATATATATATATATGTATGTGTGTGTGTGTGTGTGTGTGTGTGTGTGTGTATTTCATTACATTAGCCAAACCTGAACATAGTTTTTTTTTTTTTTCAAGTTGTCCCACTTTTTTTTGGCCTGTTGTGGCTCAACTTTACCCTCCCGGCCCATTTTTTGCAGGATTGTTCTAAACAAGAGAAACAAGAAGAGATAAACACACAAGGATCACTACTATCACAAATGGAGCTAAATGCGGAAATTCAGACTGAAGAAACTCATTGCTTACCTCCATCAATCAGGGACTCATTTGCCTCCGACGCAAGCCAATCAGCTTTGAACTGCTCCTCCTCGAAGCCAATCAGTGTCCTGGATCCGTCTTAAAAGAACTTTAAATCCAGCTCAACTTCTACCCAGCAAGCAAGCAGTCGCTGTGCGATGTCTGATCTGGACTCTGATGACCACATTCAACCCACCTCCATCCCCTTCTCCACCATCATAGCAGCTCCATCTGGCTTTCCTATGTGCTCCTAAAACCTTGTTCCTATTAGAGTGTAATTCCTCCTGGACTCTACAGAATTCCCTGTCATATCTCAATCGGTCCGGCAGAGACCGCCATGCTGAGCCTGGTTCTGCCAGAGGTTTCTTCCCAAAGGGGAGTTTTTCCTCTCCACAGTCGCTTCAAGCTTGCTCATCATGGACAGTCATGCAAACCCGTGTTTATCAAATTGGACATCTAGCAAACAGATCATCACATGGACTGAACAAACTTCTTCTATCTCCACTCCACCACCAGTTCAGGCCTGGGGGATCATTCCTATTCTCATACACCTGCTTATGCATATTGAAGTATAATTCAGCGTGAATGTTCCTGCCGAGGTCTGTGCGCCAAAGTCTTAAAATATTGTATCAATAAATTCTTCTAATTGTCTCTTCTTTCTGTGTGAGTTTTTCAGATTGAAATATAAGATTAAAAAAAAGTGACATCTGGGCATCATTTGATGTGATCAAAAGATTATATTTGTATGTTGGTGTTTGAACAGGAATTCTTTGAACTTGTGTGACTTTTACATACAAATGCAACATGTATATTGAATTATGCCTCAACTCTTACCTCCATCCGACTTCGGCAGTGTTTTTGGCCCTGGTAAAGAGGTGGTCATTTTGCCCACGGAGTTTTATCAACTCCTCTGTATGCTCCCTGCTCCCTAGAACAAAATGACATGTAAAGCATATTTCTGTTATATCAACAGGCAAAATGACTCTTCTGTATAATTACGCCGGTATTGTTCTTCATGTGAATTATACTTTAAACCTTATTATACTGTACTGTAAATTAACTATACGTTATTAAGTATTCAAACAAAACGTTTGCAGTATTGACAGCCCAGTACAGCTGGAGTAATGTTATTTCTTCAGCTGCATTAAGCTTTGACAGTTCTAATCATTTGTAATAAACTGTATGAGAATAAATTGATCGTATTTGTGAGGGACACGGCTATCAGCACAGTTACAATAAGATGTAGGTTAAAATAAAAAATTGTGACATTTGTATGAAGGCTTTTAATGTTGCTGAACGTCTCGTATCAACAGATTAGCTCTAAACTTTAGCTTCAGCTGGTCCTACAAATTCCGGTGGCTCCGTTACCGTCACGTATTTTAATAGATGTTCAGTTAAAAAAATAAAACCAAACTACTTACATTTAAAGGTGTACTCAGCACTACTGCCAGCGCTGCTGCTGCTTTCCATTAGTCTTGATGAAAATCCGCCTTCTTTCTTTTTCTTCTTCAACTACTAAAAAAAAAGCGTGCAAAGCACCTCGGGAAATCTTATGGCAGGCGAGGCCACTAAGGATGGTATCGGTGCATCCTCAGAATTCGGGGAAAAGGAGGACGCATTCTGAGGCTGCATTTTAAGCATCCTCAGGCCGTTTCTCAATTCACGAGAACGCGAGTACGGACTCGCGTTCTCGTGATCGGACTTGACAAGAACGCGAGCACGCAGCACGTATCTGTATTGGAACAGAAGCGTACTTGTGACGTCATGAGACGCACAGTTCTTTAGCATTTCTTTAACATTCAAAACTATTTATATACTACACCACAATAAATCTTATTGAAAAATTTTTTAAAACAACATTTTTAATTTCTAAAAAGCTTAAAAATTATCTTGCCGCGGTGCATTCTGGGCAAGCGGTCAGTCTGAAGAACGCACAAGTCTGCTCTGATGCATGCTCGATAAAGAGGGCGGGCGAGAACAACATCCGGGGAATTCGGCACGTTCTCGGTTTGGCGTTCTCGGTATTGGAACAGTGCTCGGGCTGAGGCTGATGACGTGTCACGAGCACACGAGAACGCTCAAGAACGCATATTGAGAAACGGCCTCAGAATTTTTGCCAAATGGGACAGCCTCCGCGCATCGTTGTGACGTCACCGGCCTTAAAATGCGTCCTTCGAAGGACGCAGCCGCCGAATTGAGACACTCAGGCCGTTTCTCAATTTTCTAAATCTTTTTAGAAATTAAAAATGTTGTTTTAAAAATGTTTTCAATAAGATTTATTGTGGTGTAGTATATAAATAGTTTTGAATGTTAAAGAAATGCTAAAGAACTGTGCGTCTCATGACGTCACAAGTACGCTTCTGTTCCAATACACCATACGTGCTGCGTGCTCACGTTCTTGTCAAGTCCGATCTTCCTGTGTTCTCGCCAAGACCGGACTTGACGAGAACATTTCTTTAACATTCAAAACTATGTATATACTACACCACAATAAATCTTATTGAATTTTTTTTTAAAACAACATTTTTAATTTCTAAAAAGCCTAAAAATTATCTTGCCGCGGTGCATTCTGGGAAAGCGGTCAGTCTGAAGAACGCACAAGTCTGCTCTGATGCATGCTCGATAAAGAGGGTGGGGTTCTCGGTTTGGCGTTCTCGGTTTGGCGTTCTCGGCAATCGGAACAGTGCTCGGGCTGAGGCTGATGACGTGTCACGAGCACACGAGAACGCTCAAGAACGCATATTGATAAGCTGCGTGAAGCTGACACCCCACCCACGTAAAAAACTCGGTTAAATAGACAGAATGGTTAGTGCTTCGTTTGTGCAGGTTTGTGCCGTTAAAATTAGCGTTTGTGCTGTTTTGGTTTTGAAGATATTAAAGAATATTTGTTAAATTAATCTAGAGTTCACCACCCCCCCATTTTGCTTTGAATCCAACCAAACTGGTCAACTTTTTTAGTGCTTCGTTTGTGCAGGTTTGTGCCGTTAAAATTAGCGTTTGTGCTACTTTGGTTTCGGAGATATTATGAATTTTAATTTCAACCGATGACGTCATCATAGCCTGCCGCTTCAAAATAAAGCGCTACGTTTTTCTTTCTTTGCTGGTGCTGAGCTGGATCCAAAACAAACCACAGTGAGCTACTTTTTCAGTGCTTTTTTTGCGCAGGTTTGTACCGTTAAAATTAGCGTTTGTGCTGCTTTGGTTTTGCAGATATTAAAGAATATTTGTTCCTGAAAATTCTTGTCAGCAATTTAGTCTGGGACAGAGGTAAATCATATGTTATTGCCAACACTGGAAAAAACATAAGTCTTTTTAATATATTTCTACTGATAAATCAGTAACATTACTATGAAGTTGTGTCATTTACAGAGCCTGTTTTCCCCCTACAGCGTTTTTATTAAATTATTTATATATTCCTGCTTATTGGCAAAGCTCTCTTGGGAATTTTTAGTTTCCACTGTTATAAGTATGCTTATTTTATACAGTGGCTTGGTTGCCACATGGAAAGAAAAGTGATTATTCAACAACAGGAAGCCATGAAGTCGACACAGGAAGGCAGTTTCACCACGAGTCCCCTCTCATGTATCTCAGCTTCCTGACTGAGGGGAAAGGCTGGAACAGTCTCTGTGCAGGATGGCTGGCGTCGTTAATGATATTCTTCATTTGTGTAAGAAGATGTGGCCAGATCTACTGTTTGGACTCCAAACAGTAGATTTCGTATTTTTCTTTTATCATGCAAGTTTTTTTAGCCTCTATTGTAAAATGTGTGTGTTATATTGTTTTGTACTTTATTCCTTAATAAATATTATGATTTCTTTTGTCTCCATTAAAGAACTTTACTTTCATTTATTAGAATGTGCAACTGTTTTCATAAAGTTAATTTTTCCTAATCAGAAATTTTTATTCTTCTTTGAGAGTATAATGTTTATAAGATTTTCAAACAGTAACTTGGTTATAGTTGATCTTAGAAGTCATAGTTCGTTACTCCTCTGAATTAATTAGAATAGAAAACCTTTATTGCTCTACAATAGGGAGAGTTGGGGGTGTCTGCACCAAACAATAGGGCAATTAAAGTATACAGGCTTATATAACGCAGAAAACATACCCAAACTAAAAACAATAACAAAAAAACTGCAAAAAAAAAATCACACTGGTTAGCCTATAAAATATAACAACACTGTAAGGAACGATCTCCTAAAACGTTCCTTTGTCCACCAAAACTAAACCTTTAATTAGGCTAAAGGACCACTCCACTTTTTACTAGCTTTATGCAGGAAGTGGGAAATATTGTTCAACTATGAATATATTGACCGTATTATCAGCTGAAAGTATAAAGAATATAGATTGAATTAGAAATGCCTAAAAATATAGACCAATTTGGTTTGTTTTGTATTAAGCTCAGCACAAAATATTAAAAACGTAATGCTCCGCAAAAACTATTGGGCTGCAAATCTTAATGAAAACTTTATTTTATTTTATTCCAAGGTTGTTGTTGATAAATGAAATATCAAATATGGTTGTTCTATATAAGACTTGGTAATTATAAATAATTATTTTTTTTTTAAACGAAGCGCTCCAGTTTATTTTGTAGCGCCGGCTATGATGTCATCGGCCGAAATAAAAGTTGGGGGTGTCTGCACCAAACAATAGGGCAATTAAAGTATACAGGCTTATATAACGCAGAAAACATACCCAAACTAAAAACAATAACAAAAAAACTGCAAAAAAAAATCACACTGGTTAGCCTATAAAATATAACAACACTGTAAGGAACGATCTCCTAAAACGTTCCTTTGTCCACCAAAACTAAACCTTTAATTAGGCTAAAGGACCACTCCACTTTTTACTAGCTTTATGCAGGAAGTGGGAAATATTGTTCAACTATGAATATATTGACCGTATTATCAGCTGAAAGTATAAAGAATATAGATTGAATTAGAAATGCCTAAAAATATAGACCAATTTGGTTTGTTTTGTATTAAGCTCAGCACAAAATATTAAAAACGTAATGCTCCGCAAAAACTATTGGGCTGCAAATCTTAATGAAAACTTTATTTTATTTTATTCCAAGGTTGTTGTTGATAAATGAAATATCAAATATGGTTGTTCTATATAAGACTTGGTAATTATAAATAATTTTTTTTTTTTTTAAACGAAGCGCTCCAGTTTATTTTGTAGCGCCGGCTATGATGTCATCGGCCGAAATAAAAATCATATTATCTGCGAAACCAAAGCAGCACAAACGCTAATTTTAACGGCACAAACCTGCGCAAACAAAGCACTAAAGAAGTAGCCCACTCTGGTTTGCTTTGGCTCCAGCTCAGCACCAGCAAAGAAATAGGCCGTTTCTCAATTCACGAGAACGCGAGTACGGACTCGCGTTCTCGTCAAGTCCGGTCTTGGTGAGAACACAGGAAGATCGGACTTGACAAGAACGCGAGCACGCAGCACGTATCTGTATTGGAACAGAAGCGTACTTGTGACGTCATGAGACGCACAGTTCTTTAGCATTTCTTTAACATTCAAAACTATTTATATACTACACCACAATAAATCTTATTGAAAAAATTTTTAAAACAACATTTTTAATTTCTAAAAAGCTTAAAAATTATCTTGCCGCGGTGCATTCTGGGCAAGCGGTCAGTCTGAAGAACACACAAGTCTGCTCTGATGCATGCTCGATAAAGAGGGCGGGCGAGAACAACATCCGGGGAATTCGGCGCGTTCTCGATTTGGCGTTCTCGGTATTGGAACCATAGACATCATATACGTAGACGCCCCATTGTATGCTGCCGGCCGCTAGACTGACGTGCCTACAGGGCGGCCATCTTGGGTCAGACCACAGATCAGACATCTGCTGTCAAAATGAATAGGAGGCAGCTCAGATTTAATTTAAATCATATGTTCACAATGCTGGTGACCTTTCAGACAGATTACACATATTTATTCAGAACAGAAACAATTTAAACTGAAGTCTAACGGGATGATATATATACTCACAGTTATATATTTTCAGTTACATATTAATATAATAAACAGAAATTATACACACATCTCTCTCTCTCTCTATCTATACATATATATATATATATATTATACATATATATACATATATACATATATATATATATATATATATACATACATATATACATATACATATACATACATATATACATATACATACATATACATGCATATATATATACATATATATATACATATAAATATATATACATATACATATAAATATATATACATATACATATATACATATATATATATATATATATATATACATATATATATATATATATATATATACACTCACCGGCCACTTTATTAGGTACACCTGTCCAACTGCTCGTTAACACTTAATTTCTAAGCAGCCAATCACATGGCGGCAACTCAGTGCATTTAGGCATGTAGACATGGTCAAGAGAATCTCCTGCAGTTCAAACCGAGCATCAGTATGGGGAAGAAAGGTGATTTGAGTGACTTTGAACGTGGCATGATTGTTGGTGCCAGAAGGGCTGGTCTGAGTATTTCAGAAACTGCTAATCTACTGGGATTTTCACGCACAACCATCTCTAGGGTTTACAGAGAATGGTCCGAAAAAGAAAAAACATCCAGTGAGCGGCAGTTCTGTGGGCGGAAATGCCTTGTTGATGCCAGAGGTCAGAGGAGAATGGCCAGACTGGTTCGAGCTGATAGAAGGGCAACAGTGACTCAAATAACCACCCGTTACAACCAAGGTGGGCAGAAGAGCATCTCTGAACGCACAGTACGTCGAACTTTGAGGCAGATGGGCTACAGCAGCAGAAGACCACATCGGGTGCCACTCCTTTCAGCTAAGAACAGGAAACTGAGGCTACAATTTGCACAAGCTCATCGAAATTGGACAATAGAAGATTGGAAAAACGTTGCCTGGTCTGATGAGTCTCGATTTCTGCTGCGACAGTCGGATGGTAGGGTCAGAATTTGGCATCTACAACATGAAAGCATGGATCCATCCTGCCTTGTATCAACGGTTCAGGCTGGTGGTGTCATGGTGTGGGGAATATTTTCTTGGCACTCTTTGGGCCCCTTGGTACCAATTGAGCATCGTTGCAACGCCACAGCTTACCTGAGTATTGTTGCTGACCATGTCCATCCCTTTATGACCACAATGTACCCAACCCATGATGGATACTTTCAGCAGGATAATGCGCCATGTCATAAAGCTGGAATCATCTCAGACTGGTTTCTTGAACATGACAATGAGTTCGCTGTACTCAAATGGCCTTCACAGTCACCAGATCTCAATCCAATAGAGCATCTTTGGGATGTGGTGGAACGGGAGATTCGCATCATGGATGTGCAGCCGACAAATCTGCGGCAACTGTGTGATGCCATCATGTCAATATGGACCAAACTCCCTGAGGAATGCTTCCAGCACCTTGTTGAATCTATGCCACGAAGAATTGAGGCAGTTCTGAAGGCAAAAGGGGGTCCAACCCGTTACTAGCATGGGGTACCTAATAAAGTGGCCGGTGAGTGTATATATATATATATATATATATATATATATATATATATATATATATATATATATATATATATATATATATATCCTCAGTCAGATCTTTTAGAAATCAGGGTGTTTAATGTACTTTTCTCCGCTTCAATCCCTGCTACCCATTAGCACATAATGTGTTTATGCCGGAAAAAACTGTAACTGTAAAGTATGAGGATTAACTATCATAAAATCTTACTTGTGGAAGGTAATTCCCCGGGATCTGGTTTGTAATGCCCTTTTATTTCCACACCCATAAGCCGAGCAAAAGTCGGGCATCCTGGGACGTAGCTCTGGAAGTTTGCTGACTGTCAATACAAAATCAAAATTATGTATTAAGTTAGACTATCAATCTTTTAATTCAATCAATTGGTCTCATGTAGCCCCTAAAGGGGTGACGTCTTCAGTCAGCTAATTTATCTGGAAATCGGTTGAGAATTCACCGGATTCAGAGTGTCTGAAAACATAAAACACCACTGACTTGTATTCTGTCTGACTGCAGCTTGGTCTGACCTAAGATGGCCGCTCTGTCGGCACGCCTCTCAACCGAGAACGCGGCGTCTACGTATTCATGTCTGTGATTGGAACAGTGCTCGGGCTGAGGCTGATGACGTGTCACGAGCACACGCGCACACAAGGGCCGTTTCTCAATTCACGAGAACGCGAGTCCGTACTCGCGTTCTCGTCAAGTCTGTTCTTGGTAAGAACACAGGAAGATCGGACTTGACGAGAACGCGAGCACGCAGCACGCATTGTGCATTGGAACAGAAGTATACTCGTGACGTCATCACATCCACAGCGCTTGAGCATTTCTTTAACGTTCAAAACTGTTTATACACTACACCATCATATCTTATTGAAAACGTTTTTTTGTTAATTTCTAAAAAGTATAAAACATTTCTAAAATAATTACAGAACTGTGGGTTTAAAACCAGCAATAGCGGGAATTTCTTTGTTGGGAGTTGTAATTCTTGTAGTTGTAGAGGCGATTGAATCTTCTTTAAAAATCAGCACTTTATAGAACCAAAATGAGCGATACGAGCAATATAGCTGTTGCTTCGGTCGTTGGTCAGCTTTACCAGCAGGCTGAAGAGGAGGTGATGCAGTTGAGAAGGCAAATCCGAGCAAGGAGAAGATAGATGCGGCAGAGGAGGCTCAGAAGGCAGGCTTTGCTCACCCATCTATTGCCAACTGGTAGGCATTTTAAGATTGACAGCCTATTTCCTACTTTTATCTTTAAAAAAACATTGAGGATGGTATTAAAAACGTGATCAGGTTGAAATTGTGACTATTTTTCAATAAATAATTAAAATGAAGACCCAATTTTAACATTAATAACAGTAGGGTTAAGCTACTTTATTGCACCTACTGACCTTCACAGCATTGATTAAGAAAGGAAAAAACACATTTTATGTCTGTCCACCTTTACAATGATTAATCTATAAATTATGTGCAGTTAGTTCAGCCCATTTTTTCAGTGAAATGGTAAAAATACCAGAGAAGGGAAGCCATTTGCTACATTTACTTTACATTTTACCTTTTCTTTCTTGAGAACTATAATAATCTGCATGTTAAGCAGGTATAGTTTTATGCTGTGAAAAGGTGACAACTGAAAAAAAACAATTATGGTAACATTTGGCATTTTTTCTTTACAGGAAGAAACAGAAACCAAATATGTGAGGATAAACACCTCTGTGCCAACCCTCCAAATATTTTTTAATGAAGTGGACCTGAAACCAGCCTTCAGGCTAAACAGGTCCACCATCGTCCTCCTCCTTCAGCTGCTGTCCATCCAGAAGGTCCATGGATGGCCACAGGAGATAGAGGTGCTGGTGACCCTCTACTGGCTGGCCTGCGGTGCATCCTATAGGGAAACAGCTTGCCAGTAAGATTTCTTACCTTCTTGTCCTTAAATAGAGCCAACAATGACACACAATTGATACATAGATTATATTAATTGGATAGAAGATTAAGACATATCAGCATATTACCTAAATTACAAGTTAATTTTATATTTGGTACAGGTGTAGTGGAGGCACGCTACAACAGGCACCACGCCAAGGCGAGAAACATCATTGAGCGTGCCTTTGGTGGTCTGAAGACACGGTGGCGTTCCATCTTCTTAAGGGCGCTGTAGGTCTGCCTGACGTTTCCCCCAAAAGTAATCGCCGCCTGCTGCATCCTCTACAATATTAGTATAGAGGCAGGGGACCAGCTGGACGTGGAGGACGAGACGGTGGACCCAGAGGAGGATGACCATCCGGCGGCTGAAGACAGGGAGCTGCTCCAGCTGGCTGCATGTTTAAGTGAACATGACTACACCTGACCAAATGTAGATCAGTTCTAGTCATGTTCACATACTGCTTCATTTCTTTTTTTTTCACCACCTGGAAAAATACATTAAATAATCATTAAATTACTTTCCATTCCAACTATTTTTAATTGTAAGTTTATAGGCGTTGTCTATTTGTATGAGATCTTAATAGGAGTTATTTCTTTGTTTTAAACCATGTTAGTAACTGTTAATAATTTGTTGAATATATTACACCTTCATTCTGTTCCAAAGATTAAACATTTGTATAAAATAAATGTCTGTTTTTTCATATACTATTATTACTATTGTTTTCTTTCCCTCTTTCTCCTCTCAATTATTCGTGTCCTGACTCAGAAGAAACTCACTTAGATAGGAAAAACATTTATAGAATTTATTTATTTATTTTATATGCTGCTGTCGTCCTAGGGGGAGATTTTCAATTTATTCCAGCAAGTATTGAGTTAATAAAGCAACACACGTCAGTCAGATAAACACAAAACAAACTAGAACTGCAAGCAGTTATTAACGGGTTCCAAGCCCGTCTACGCTCCGCCCCCTTTGAGCATGTTCCTGGACTACAGCGTTCAACACCCTCATCCCACAGCATCTGGTTGAAAAACTGGAACATCTGGGCTTCAGCACACCCCTCATCACTTCCTCACCTCCTGACCACTGTCGGTCTGGGTCTGACAGACCACCTCTGATGTCATCACCCTCAGCACGGACTCCCCTCAGGGCTGTGTCCGCAGCCCCCTGCTGTTTACTCTGATGACACACGACTGCACCCCCAGGTTCACCCCCAATCACATCATGAAGTTCGCAGTTGACACAAACTCATCAACAGCTCAGCTGTGGAGGTGGTTAGCAGCACCAAATTCCTCGGGGTGCACATCACGGACAACCTCACCTGGTCTGTAAACACCACATCTGGTGAGGAGAGCTCAGAAGCGCTTGTACTTCCTGCGGAGGATGAGGAGAGCCCAACTGCCCCCGCCCATCCTCACAACCCTCTACACAAGTACCATAGAGAGCACTCTGACCATAGATATCCATAATAAAGGCTAGATGTCTTACGGCGGAGTCTCAAACGTCATCACCGGTGGCCATCTTGCCTCAGACAAGCTTTCTGGCATGCTCTGTGGTACCTAATGTAAGGTGAGTGATCAGCACGAACACAAATACTCTTATCTCATTGAATTCTTGACGGATTTACAAACAGTTTGGTTTCTTACAAACGTTATGAACGTGGCTATAATTCTTGATGCTTGAACATGTCGAAATTGCAGATTTTCTTGTCGAAAAATGACTTAATCATGCAGCATAGTTCATCACGGCTACTTGCGCAAGTTATCAAGCCTGAGACCACTGGTCAATTATATAGGTTTTACTGACACCAATAACGATTGTATGACAATTAATCTTTGGTGTAAATTTGAGGGAAATCAATCTCACAATGGTCCAAAAAGATATATGTTCCCTTAATTTCCCCATGGTTATTATAAATTATTTTAATATACCAACTCTTATTTCAGGATTTGTTGTGCGACAGGCTCTGAAAAAGCTGTCCTGTGATGTCTGCCGTGCCAGCTTGGTAACAGATGCTGCATCTGCCATCAAGGACCAGAGCTACCACCTGCTGAAGTTAAAAAACAATGGAGGTCTGGTGATTCCATCAGAAGGCACAGTGATGGTAGTCAGGGCAGCAGAGTGGGTCATTCGTCAGACCTCATGTACCAGACGATCACAGCCCATCAAAGTGCTAGAGGTCGTGTACATTGTAAGGAAGAGGATAGGGTCAGAGGATGTGTTTTTGCTCAGAGAGCACATCGGAGAAACACAGTATGGCATAGACAGCCACCACCATATGCTGTTAACGTTGGTTGTGTCCTTGTTTTTTAAGTTAAGGCTGCACCAAATTGCCAAAATAACTAACCTTAGCTTACAGAGCAACAACATGCAACAGAAGCTCAATAAAACCGTCCTTTTCAAAGGGCATTAGCCAAGCTATGTTTTTTGGGTCATTTTTTAAATCTCTGTCTTCCATGTGTATACCATCACAGTAGTGTAGGTGGGGATTTCAACATGCTACATCTATATATACTTGTTGTAGAGCCACACGTCCAGACGAAGCCAGTTTCCAACTCGTGTTTTAGGTTTCCAACTTGTAAGATTTATTTCTTTGAAAAATATGCAAGATAAAACGGTGCAAACTATCAAATAATGCTTATAAACTAACTGTATTCACTTGTCTACATGTTCTTAATTCTTAAGACCTAAACTGCGGTCAGAAAAGGTGAAGCTCCGTCATATCAACAAAAAAAACCCTCCTCCCTTTGCTTCCTGAACGTGACTGACGTGTCACCCCTTGAACGCAGAAAATAATACAACTAATCGCCATTGCCACCTAGAGGCAACTGGTGGTAATACATATTTCTGACACAATTAATCTTATGTCAATTCTGGCACTTACATATCCGGCCCCTAATTGTCTTGTAACTAAACAAACAATTACCATAAACACAAACTATATCATTCCTAAGACCTACCAACAATAAACAGTTTTTTACATATCAACTGAAAACCAATTTGTACAATCTTATATATATATTATTTTTTTTTTTTTTTTTTTTTTTTACGATGTTTACATGTCTGGAACTCTTTTGAGCATGCTTCAAAGTTCAGTCTCTATTAATGTCCAATATGTCTTCTGGAACTGGAACAATATGGAGTCAGAGGTTACCAGCACATGACTCGCAGATGGAGATCAGTCTTTACCACTGTCTCATGCAGCAAACAATATGTTACATATCAGCTTCCAGTAGGAGACACAGCTTGGTGACTGGTCTCAGGAGAAGATTCGTGTTGGTCTTCAGTCGAACTTGACGAACTCTTCCTTTACTGTCAGGGATAGTCTCGACGACTCGACCCATGATCCAGGAACTTCTGGGAGCTGAATCATCAATCAGAAGAACAATGTCACCAACTGCAACATTACGCATTGGGTGCAGCCACTTTTGCCTTTGCTGTAGCTCTGGCAAATACTCCTTCGTCCAACGTTTCCAAAATAACTCTGCCATGTACTGGACTTGGCGCCATCTGCGTCTGGAGTAGATGTCCTTGGCATTGAAAATACCTGGAGGTATGACAGGTTTATTCTTCATCAGAAGAAGATGATTCGGGGTAATTGCATCCAAGTCGTAGGGATCATCCGATACTTTTGTGAGAGGGCGACTGTTGATGACGGCCTCAACCTCGCACATAAGTGTTTGCAAACCCTCCTCATTCAAAGTCTGAAGCTTCACGACAGAATTCAGAATCCTCCGCATTGATCTTATCTGGCGTTCCCACACTCCACCATGATGGGACGCTGTTGGGGGGTTAAAGATCCACTTAATGTTCTTTTTTGCCATTTCAGCTTCAATTTGTTCCTTATTCAACTCCTGCACCGCCTGTCGCAGCTCACGTTCTGCACCAATGAAGTTTGTGCCGTTGTCTGATCTGATCACTTTGACTTGACCTCTTCTAGCAACAAATCTTCGTAGGGCATGAATACAGGAGTCCGTATCAAGCGAACTTGCAATCTCGAGATGAACTGCTCTTACTGCGAGACATGTGAACAGCACTCCGTATCTCTTCAATGTGGTGCGGCCTCTCTTAATCTCGAATGGGCCAAAATAATCAACACCTACATTAGTAAATGGCGGCTCGTCAGGTAAGACTCTATCTTTTGGAAGGTCGGCCATAATCTGACTGCTTGCAGTTCCATGCTGGCGTCTACAGATGACACACTGAGACAACATGTTTCTTATGACGGCATGAGGCCTAGGAAGCCAATACTTCTCCCTCAGCTTCGACAGCACATAATTGCGACCACTGTGTCCAACTTCCCTATGAACTGCTCTAAGGATAAGCAATGTAATGTGCATATCCTTTGACAAGATAGCCGGGTACTTTGACTCTTCAGGCATACTGGCTCTATTCAGTCTACCACCCACTCTCATGATGTTGTCCTGCAGGACAGGTGACAACCTATAGAGGGGGCTGCTCTTTGAGACCATTTTCTCTTTTTCCAATGCAGCTATTTCTCTGGAGAATACACGCTGCTGGCTGATTCTAACAATTTGTGACTCAGATTCTACGATGTCATCCAAGGACGGAAGACTGAGACTCAAAGAAGCTTTCAGTTCAGCCATCCTTCTTTCCATGGTCTCATTCTTTCCAAGACCATCACTTCCTTCTTCCAAGTCCGATGCAAATTCCTTTCGTTTTTGACTTAGAAGCTTCAGGGAGTTCTTAAGCTTGATCATCCATGCAACCGCTCGTTTCAGACGATGCCAATCTGAATAATGGTCGATGAACTTTAGGACTACGTCCTCTGCGTTCTCCTTGACCACGGTGAATACCACAGCTTCCTTCACTTCAGGATCTTTCACCATAGGCTGATTATAACTTTCTGGGAAGGTAGGCCATGTGTCCTCAGACCGCAGCAAGAATTCCGGCCCCGATAACCAGGTGTTGGCCTTTAGGAAAGCTTCCACTGTGCAACCTCTGGAGGCGTGATCCGCTGGATTGTTGCAGGATTCCACATATCTCCATTGGCTTACTTTGGACCGTTCTCTGATGGTTGTAATCCTGTTTGCAACAAACGTACGAAACCTTGCTGATTCATTCTGGATGTACCTAAGGACCGTCGTACTATCTGTCCAGAATATCGATTCCTCCAAGACAATATCCAGCTCAGCTCGAATCATGTTGTCCATCTTGGCAGCTACAGTCGCTGCTGTGAGTTCCAGCCTGGGTATCGTGATTGGTTTTAGAGGCGAAACTCTTGCCTTTCCCATTATGAAAGAACACTGTTCTTCGTGCTTCTCATTTTTCAAGACCAGGTAAGTACAAGTGCCATAACCTCGCTCACTAGCATCGCTGAAATGATGCAGTCTGGCTTCTGTTGCTGCTCCAAAGTCATGTGTCTTAACACATCTCCTCATTTCCAGCTCTGACAACTTGTACAGGTGAATTATCCATTGTTCCCACTTCCTCACTAGGGGTTCTGGCATATCATCATCCCATCCATGTTTCTTCTCACACAATTCCTGCAGTATACCTTTCACTGGGAGGATTACGGGAGAGAGAATCCCTAGTGGATCGTAGATGGAACTAACCATAGACAACAAACCCCGTCTTGTGAGCACTTTCCTCTGAATGGTAACTTTGAACTTCAAAGCATCCGATTCAATGCACCATTGGACTCCTAGGGCCCTTTCTATAGGAAGAGGGTCTTTGTCCAAATCCAGATTTCGGACACCTGAGGCCCTTTCCTCTTCTGGAACAGATGCCAGGACTTTGCGACTGTTAGAGGTCCACTTGGTCACTCTAAATCCGCCCAAAGCACACAGAGCTCTTACTTCCTGTATCAGTGCTTCATCTTCAGATGCAACTGATCGGAGGCAGTCATCGACATAGAAGTGTCGCATCACTGTCTTGGATGCCTCTGCACTGAACTGATTTTGGAAGTGTTCAGCGCATTGACTGAGTGCATAGTTGGCACAACTTGGGGATGAGGTTGCCCCAAATAAGTGCACGACCATCCTATGTTCCTCCAATTCTTGTCTGTGGTCCCCCTGTGGCCACCACAGGAATCTCAGAAGGTTCACATCCTTGGCAGGGACCCGTACTTGATGGAACATACCTTCTATATCTGACATGAAGGCTACTGGTTCTTGCCTGAACCTCATCAATACACCAATCAAGGAATTGGTTAGGTCTGGCCCTTGAAGTAGTTGTGAGTTCAGGGAAATTCCCTGGAACTTGGCTGCACAATCAAAGACCACCCTGATCTTATGCTTGGTAGGGTGGTAGACCCCGTGATGTGGGATGTACCACGTCCTTGCTGCATCTTCCCTTTTGTATACCTCGTCTTCTGGAATTTTCTCTGCATAGCCTTTCTCGAACATGTCACTCATGAACTTGACGTAATCCTGACAGAACTGCTCATTCCTTTTTAATTTCCTTCGCAGGTGCTCTGCCCTTTGCACAGCAATCATGCGGTTGTTAGGAAACTTTGCATCCACCTCTTTCAGGGGAAGACCAATACTAAAGTGTCCGTCGACCAATTGTGTTGACTTAGACACCAAATCCATGAATCGTCTGTCTTCTACAGACATTTCCATTTTCTCTGCTTGCTGAGCTTCAGGAAAGTCAAGCTTCATCTGGCGATGAATGAGATCATCGAGACATGCCACAGAAACTCTGTT
The DNA here is from genome assembly GCA_037039145.1 of Fundulus diaphanus. NCBI lineage: Eukaryota > Metazoa > Chordata > Actinopteri > Cyprinodontiformes > Fundulidae > Fundulus > Fundulus diaphanus. The sequence continues at coordinate 61,597,584 of CM073122.1, forward strand.
CACTGATACTTCTGGCCATTTCTCATCTTTCTCCTTATGGTTTTCCTTCTGCAGAGGGCCATTTAGAACCCACCCCAGGCCGGTTCTCGTAGCATAAGGCCCATTACCCGTGCTATTAACAACCTTCCAGGGCTCCAAAGCCTTCGGCACATTGGTTCCTATTAATAATCCTACACCAGCCTCGATAGCCTGGATATGGATTTCCTTCAGGTGTGGCCATTTATCCACATCTTCTTGTCTCGGAATGCAGTCATCCTTGACAGGGATCTCCCTTTGTGAATACACCTGTGGAAGTGACACATAGGAATCACCTTCTAATCCACAAATTTCCAATCCTGTGACAACCTGTGTGCTAACAGGTCTTTCTTGTCCCATTGTGCGAAGTAAGATGTTGGTCTTTCTTCCAGTCACATTGAGATCACGCATCAAGTCTTCAGAACAGAAACAAGCTGAACTGCCTGAATCCAAAAATGCGTAGGTCTGCACAACATGTGTTCCTTTCTCAGACTTAACTTTCACTGGAACCACAGCTAGGGCACATTTTGCATCCCCGGCCCCAGTGCAAACACAAGTTTCCTTATCCAATGATGGTGGACTGCTGTCAGTTGCTGTCTTGTTATTCTCAGTTTGGCCAGTAGGCTTCCTAGCTATGTGCAGAATAGTAGGATGTTTCAATGAGCACTTCTTGCATGTTATTCTCTGCTCGCAAGTTTTGCTCATATGCCCAGATGACAGGCAACCAAAGCATAAACCTTTGGACCTCAGAAATTCCAGCCTCTCCTTATGAGGTTTCTGCACAATTGACTTGCAAGACTCTAGCTTATGTTCTTTCTGACAGAAATGACATTTATCACTGGAGGTGTTCAAGTCCTTTGCCTTGCTTGTTGACTGTTTAACGTCAGTCATGGGTTCAGCACTGGTTGTAAATGTGCTTTTCCTTTCTTTGTACCTTTGTGGGTTGCTAGGTTTTGCGATACCTTTGTCTTTTGAACCCCCTGGCTCTTGAATATTGCCAAATAATGGATCATTAGCTATTCGTGCCTGTCTCTCTACAAAGCACACCAAATCTTTAAACCTGGCTCTGCGACCAGTCTTTTCTTGGATGTCACACGCAAATCCCCTCCATCTTTCTCTGAACCTGAAGGGGAGTTTTGCAATTATTGCACGCATGTTAGTTGGACTGTCCATTTCCTCCTTAAACTCCATTCCTTCCACTGTATTAAGGCAGCTTGTGAGGAAAACAGCCAATTCTGTTAATGATGCTCCATCTTCTGATTTTAAGACAGGCCACTTCAAAGCCTTCTCCACATATGCCATAGCAATGGTGTACTCGTTGCCATAGTGCTGTTGCAATAGCCTTTTGGCCTTTTTGTACCCTAAGTCAGGATGTATGTGCTGACAACTTCGCACTAGCACTTTAGGTTGACCGCTTGTGTATTGCTCCAGAAAATATAAACGGTCTTTACAGCTGGAGGTTCTGTCCTCAATTCCATGTTTTAAAAGCTTTAGTGAAAAATCTGTATTCAGTTGGGTCACCACTAAAAACAGGAATGTCCACTGATGGTAAGGATGACAATCTTTGTTGTTTCACAAGCAGCTCAGTGATATCATTCTGATGCTTCATAACACCAAGCAGGTCCCCAATCTGCATTTTGTCACGTTGTCTTCCATCAACATGAGCACCATTGACGGCGCGTGAGCGTGCGGTAGATGAAACATTACTGTGTGCATCTTGCCTTCTATTCACATAGTAATGTGGCCTTGGCTGAGGAGACTGCCTTGCTGGTCGTAGTATAGAAAAAGCCACCTCATCTTCCTCACCTTCCTCTTCCTCAAGTAATTCTTCTTCAGGATATGCAAATTCAGCTTGCAAATTCCTATCCTCAGGTGACCTCACTTGTTCTTGCGCTGGCACATCAGACTCATGTAAATCAAGCACTTGAATTTTAGCATTTGCTGCATCAATAGCTGTTTGCAATTCCAGTTTCTCTTTCTTTGCTTGTAACTGAGCCAATTCTCTGTCAATTTCTTGTTTTTGTTTCAATGCACTAGCCTGTGTAATCAAGGCTGCTCTTTCGGCCTCGTACTTACGTCTTGTGGATGAAGCAGTTGAAGACACAACTGAAGCTGCTCTGCTATGAAGGGATGCCCCCAACTTGTGTGGTAAACTAACCATCGAAGCACTATCTTCAGGGTTCACTTCAGCATCATACTGTCTTGCTTCTTTAGTCTGCCCAGCAGCTGCTTTTAACCATCCCTCAACATCCTTCACAAAATCATTAAGACGTTTGGTTCTAGATTCATACCAGTTTTTCTGGTCTTTAATCAAATCCTCTTCCGACATACATTCTTTTGCTGTGTTATTCAGACTGCAAAATTGTGTGTACACATCTGTAAACTCTGTTGATAGTTTCCCGGAAACTATACCAGCATTATTTACATTTTCCATTAGGGCATCCATGTCCTTCATCATTCGACAGAGATGTGCAAACTTGGATTTCCTTTCAGCCAATGTCATGCTAAGCTTTTGTTCAATGCCTTTAGGAGTCAGCTTTACTGTCCTCTTAGAACGCACAACAGCATCACTTTGTTCATGCATTTTAAATCTTCAAATATCCCTTTTTTGAATCGTCATATGCGGTAGTTTTCCATACGAGGGCTTTCCAAATTCCTCAGAACTAGCATTAGCTGACAGCTGTAATATGCAAATTTAGCCGAGTCTAATTAATGCCATTAGCAAATCCAGACGCATTTCTTACTTGTTCCTTCGACAGAAATTCAAACTTGAGATCATTACTTGCGTGTAGATGACTGAATCCACTCTTCAGAACATCCACTGGGTTTCTTAATCCATTATGAGCTCTTTTCTGACTATTTGTAGAGCCACACGTCCAGACGAAGCCAGTTTCCAACTCGTGTTTTAGGTTTCCAACTTGTAAGATTTATTTCTTTGAAAAATATGCAAGATAAAACGGTGCAAACTATCAAATAATGCTTATAAACTAACTGTATTCACTTGTCTACATGTTCTTAATTCTTAAGACCTAAACTGCGGTCAGAAAAGGTGAAGCTCCGTCATATCAACAAAAAAAACCCCTCCTCCCTTTGCTTCCTGAACGTGACTGACGTGTCACCCCTTGAACGCAGAAAATAATACAACTAATCGCCATTGCCACCTAGAGGCAACTGGTGGTAATACATATTTCTGACACAATTAATCTTATGTCAATTCTGGCACTTACACTTGTGAAGGGGACTATTGTACCAATTTTAATAGCAAATAAATTTCACTTTTATAATGGATTAGAAATAGGAACCTTTGTGTAATTACTCCTGATATATAATCCGAATAGTCTACATGAAACTTCAAAGTTTTACCTTTAATTTGAAACCTGGATTATGCTTCTACACCAAGAGGTTGCCACACAATAAGCCTTTTTTGTCAGTATTTCATATTTTATTATAACAGTAATATTCATATTATAAAAGTATGTATGTAAATATAAATAAATTAGGACTGTGAAATAATTAATCACACCCAAATAAGTGTTTATATATGTATATAATGAATGTTCTTCATTTAGATTGACCTTTAAACCATTAATGCTATTACTCCTTTTCATATATCTATCTATCTATCTATCTATCTATCTATCTATCTATCTATCTATCTATCTATCTATCTATTTATCCATATTATATCATAGTGTTACTTTTGGAATGAGTCTGATCCATATCTGAACTATGGATCTTTGCAAATGTTCTTGCCATTACTTCTACTTTTTCCTCATTTGTTACTGCTGTTCCTTCTTCATGTTTTAGAACTGGATATGTTCTCTCTGGTCTATTTCCCTTCATTTCCTTAATCATTCCCCATACCTTAGCTATAGGAGTTGTTCTGCCCATCGAATCACAAAAATCTCTCCATTTTGTCTTCTTTGCCTTCTAAATAACTTTCCTTGCTTCTGCTTGATCTTTTATACATTCAATATTTTTTTTAAATTATATGTTCTTTTCAAAACTCTAAAAGCTATCCTCCCTCTTCAAGTTTCTGCTCCGCTTAGAAAATCACGGGATGTGACGTCACATCCTGTGATGTGCCCATATATGGACAAAATGGCCGCCCTGTTCACAGTTCTGGATGGTCAGAGCTCTGGATGGTGAAAGCTGTGACCAGATCATAAAATTCATTAAATCGGTAAAAATCAACAGTTTGCGCTAAAATTCTGAAAATATTCACGTATGTCCAAGAGTGCTTTATCTAACTATGTGATTTTTTAAACGCCCATTGAAAAAAGCGTTTCAGAGAAAAAAAATATTAACCTTTATAGTCTTGCACTTGTGAATTTGAAAGTCTTTTAAATAGTTCAAAATCGCCTGGATTTTTACCAAACTGATGTACACATTAAGTCTGAATGTGCTTTACAAATAGTGGCCATTTTTATTGGGATTGAACAATATTTGTGGAAAATACATTGATTTCTCCATTTTACAAACTTTTAAAAAATCAGAGTGTGCAACTTTCAGAAACCTCAATACATGCAGTGAGAGAATTGTTACACCTTATTCAAGGAATACATCCTGAAAATCTGAGATCGTTACACCACAAAATGGATTTTTGGTAATTTTTTGAAGTTTTGAAGGTTTTTTTCACACTTTTGGAAATAGGCCCCGCCCACTTGGTTCAATCAGTACCATATTTAATTCCTGAGTTAAGGGTTATGACTGGAAGGGGATGAAGAAGGTTTTGTAAAAATCCGATCAGCCATTCTTGCGTAGTAGATTTCTTGACATCACAGCGCCCCCTAGTGATGGATGATCCTCAAACGCGGGTCACATCTTATTGTTATTTATTTCATCTTATTTGGACTATGTGTTATGAAGGACATGTCAAAATCTGTTATGGTTTTAGAATAATCAGCAATTACATTTAGAGCTAGCTAGCTAACAATCACTTATTTTAGCGTTACTTTTCAAAAAAGTCAAAATTCAAAAATCCACCACGTTAACTTTTTTTATTTGTCCATTACGCGGTTATATATGGAGTTTTGCGCGGATTGCATAAAAAATGTAGGAGGAGTTTAACAAGAAAGGTTTAACCTTTGTAGCCATGTAGCGCGAAAACTAGCTGGGAAACGAAGGGTGTGCCAATTCCCTTTATTTTGCAGAATCATCCAATAAACAAAATGATGTGAAGTTTTTGAGTGTGGGACCAGTAGTTTGGTGGTTACAGGCCGAAACGCATTGTCCTTTGTTATAGCGCCCCCTAGTTGTTGAGGGGTCTGAATTTCTGGGTTTGAGTAGAGGCACACATTCTGTACTTAGATACCTGATTCAATAGGTTTGTTATAAATCTGCTTGGGCTGCACAACGCGTTTTAATTCCGTAATAATAATAACTAGAACTGCAAGCAGTTATTAACGGGTTCCAAGCCCACCCACGCACCGCCCCCTAGAGCATGTTCCTGGACTTCAGTTCAGCGTTCAACACCATCAAAACTGGAACATCTGGGCTTCAGCACACCTGTTCGCAACTGCCTACTAGACTTCATCACCAACAGACCTCAGTTGGTCCGGGTCGGACAGAAAACCTCTGATGTCATCACCCTCAGCACGGGCTTTCCTCAGGGCTGCGTCCTGAGCCCCCTGCTGTTCACCCTGATGACACACGACTGTGTCCCCAGGTTCACCACCAATCACATTGTGAAGTTTGCAGACGACACGACGGTGGTGGGCCTGATTAGAGACGACAACGACCAGGACCAGGACTAGGACTGATCCTGAACGTGGAGAAAACGAAGGAGATCATCATGGACTTCAGGAAGAAATGGCCTCGCCATGCTCCACTTCTCATTAACAGCTCAGCTGTGGAGGTGGTCAGCAGCAATAAATTCCTCGGGGTGCACATAACACACAACCTCAGCTGGTTTGTGAACACCATGTCACTGGAGAAGAGGGCACAGAAGCGCTTGCACTTACTGCGGAGGATGAGGAGAGCCCACCTGTCCCCGCCCATCCTCACGACCTTCTACAGCAGCACCATCTATCTGCTCCCCACTCCCTTCCAATTAAGCATGTCATAATATTTATTACTTTCTTGCATTTGTCTAAAAAAAGTAGATGCAATGCAGTTTTGCATTGCATTACATTGAAATGACTGTTGTCATTTCATCTTTTAACTTTTTGCTCTCTCTTTTTTCTTCATAGTAGGTACACCTGATCTGACGTTCTGTTAACTGTGACATCATCCAGAGAAGACAGATCACCCGCTATTACCATCTAATGTAGAACAGATTACTGGATCAATGTGTGCTTCTGTGCTTTTTTGTCTCTCTTGTTGTGTCTCTGCTCTGTCTTCTTTAACCCCCAGTCGGTCGAGGCAGATGACCGTTCATACTGAGCCTGGTTCTGCTGGAGGTTTTTCCTTCCCGCTAATGGGTGGTTTTTCTTTCCACTGTCGCTTCATGCTTGCTCAGTATGAGGGATTGCTGCAAAGCCATGGACAATGCAGACGTCTCTCCCTGTAGCTCTATGCTTCTCCAGGAGTGAATGCTGCTTGTCGGGACTTTGATGCACTCAGCTGGTTTTCTTATATAGGAACATTTTTTGACCAATCTGTATAATCTGACCCAATCTGTATAATATGATTGAACCTAACTTGTAAAGTGCCTTGAGATGACATGTTTCATGAATTGGCGCTATATAAATAAAATTTAATTGAATTGAAATTGAAAAACATACAAAGAATGTTGCAGGAGACGACTCACCCATAAACTCAACAGACAACCTGGCACTGATGTCTGGTCTCAGCAGTTTATATGGAGGTGGAATCAGGTGAAGCCGGTGAAAGGTGATTGCAGCAGGGGTGGAGTTAGGCAGGTGTGCAGAGTAAGTAATTAGACCAGACATCAGTGCTGAGGCTCAAAACAAGAACAGATCAAAAATTCAAACCTAAACTAAGAAGCTTCTGAAGACATAACTAAAACAGTAAACAAGAATCTAAACAAGAATCCAGACTAGACAGAACTAAAAAACAGCCAGATAATAAAAGACAGGAGAGAGAAGGAAAACTAAAACTAACATAAACCAGAACAGAACTCAGAATATTACAGACATGGCACCAAGGAGGATGCTGCTTTAAAGTAGTACGCTTTAGTCTGTTCTGTTGGTGGTGTGACTTTTTTCCATTGAAAACTCACGTTTAGAGAATGTTACAAATAAAAGTCAAATTTCATTCAACATGCGTGTGTATTTTTTTATATATATAATTAAGTGTTCCATGTGCGCTAAAAAGTGCCCCCCCCCCTCCTGAGCACCTGCCCCCCAAAATGTCTGTGCACGCCACAGCTAGTAATAGTAATAATAGTAATATCATCTTTATTGTCATTGAAACATACATTGAAACCTACATTACAACAAAATTTGTTCTCTGCTTTTAACCCATCACCCTTGGGGAGCAGTGGGCTGCCATGTGCGGCGCCCGGGGAGCAATCAGGGGTTAAGGGTCTTGCTCAGGGATCCTGAATGTAGGCACTGGGGATCGAACCGGGTACTTGCATCCTTCAAATGCATTTTTTTTTTAGCCCAAAACAAAATGTTTTGGGCTAAAAAAAAAAAAAAGTAGGCTACCAGTCATTAGCAAGTAGATGCCAAGGGACAGGTTCTACAAGCTAAGAAGCTCACTTAAGATTGTGAATGACCTGGATGTGACTGAAGAGACAAAGAAGTCAGACATTCTTTGGAGAGTCAGACCATTGCTTGACCGTGTGAGGCAAGGTTGTCTCAGCCTTCCAAAGTGTGACAAAGTGTGCATTGATAAGCAAATCATCCCATTCACAGGCCATTGCCCAGTCAGACAGGATTATCACAGCTAAAATATCCAGAGGAAGATGAAATGCAGAACTGCTTAGTTCTATGTCTTATAGTTTATTGTTGAACTAAATACATGTATTTTTTCTGTTGCAAGTATCAAACAACAGAACAAAGTTACAGAATTTTATTTGTTTTTATCAAATGTCAAAGTTCTTAGGTAAATATCACTTTCAAGACAATCTTTTTTCATTTTTTTATTTTCTAAAGCCTGTTCTATTTCCCCATGCAAATTGTCCTGTTGTCCTCCACAGTGGACATGCTATAAAATTAAAATTAAAAATATATTTAAAAAAATTAAAATTGTAATGTGTTTTTTTAGGTCCAAATACATGGGAAATCACACAAAAAAAGAAATTGTAACACACTTTTTTTCTTTGGTTCTCAGGAGGATATATATATATATATATATATATATATATACAGCGTTCACTGAGCGAGAGGCGGGTTACACCCTGGACAGGTCGGCAATCTGTCACAGGGCAACACAGAGACAGACAGGGCAAACAACCATTGTTGCACACACTCACACCTAAGGACAATTAAACTAACAGTCATGTTTTTGAACTGTGGGAGTAAGCCGGAGTACCCGGAGTGAACCCACGCATGCACAGGTAGAACATTCTATTCAACTCCACGCAGAAAGACCCAGAGGATTTGAAAGACCCAGGAGAATTTGAAAAATCCAGGAGGATTTGAAAGACCCAGGAGGATTTGAACCCAGAAGGCAACAACACTACTCACTGCTTCACTGTGCAGCCTCTGTTTATGACAGTATCATGTAAATCTTAGGCACAAATAAAGTGGTACCTAAACAAAAGTAATTTGTATAGTAAGTATAATATCCACTGACTGTAAAATTACCTGTGAAACGTTTTCACACAGCCAAACTGCTTGTTGTTGCAACCAAATGCTATGGGGTTCTGTGTGAGAAGGGAGTAGCAAGATGGCCGCCGGTGAACTCTCCTAGTGACTGGCCGCCATCTTGCTACTCCCTACTCTCACACTTTTGCAAATATGCCCTTCCCACTTGTTTCAATCATTACCATATTTAATACTTTAGTTCAGGGGTATGCCTGGAAGGCAATAAAGAAGGTTTTGTAAAAATCCGATCAGCCATTCTTCCGTAGTAGATTTCTTGACATCACAGCGCCCCCTAGTGATGGACGATCCTCAAACGCGGGTCACATGTGCAAAATCTTATTTGGACTATGTGTTATGAAGGACATGTCAAAATCTGTTATGGTTTTAGAATAATCAGCAATTACATTTAGAGCTAGCTAGCTAACAATCACTTATTTTAGCGTTACTTTTCGAAAAAGTCAAAATTCAAAAATCCGCCGTGTTACCTTTTTTTATTTGTCCATTACACGGTTATATATGGAGTTTTGCGCGGATTGCAGAAAAAATGTAGGAGGAGTTTAACAAGAAAGGTTTAACCTTTGTAGCCATGTAGCGCGAAAACTAGCTGGGAAACGAAGGGTGTGCCAATTCCCTTTATTTTGCAGAATCATCCAATAAACAAAGTGATGTGAAGTTTTTGAGTGTGGGACCAGTAGTTTGGTGGTTATAGGCCAAAACGCATTGTCCTTTGTTATAGCGCCCCCTAGTTGTTGAGGGGTCTGAATTTCTGGGTTTGAGTAGAGGCGCACATTCTGTACTTAGATACCTGATTCAATAGGTTCGTTATAAATCCGCTTGGGCTGCACAACGCGTTTTAATTCCGTAATAATAATAATAATAACTAGAACTGCAAGCAGTTATTAACGGGTTCCAAGCCCACCCACGCCCCGCCCCCTTGAGCATGTTCCTGGACTTCAGTTCAGCGTTCAACACCATTATCTTACAGCATCTGGCGGAAAAACTGAAACATCTGGGCTTCAGGACACCCCTTCGCAACTGCCTGCTAGACTTCATCACCAACAGCCCTCAGTTGGTCCGGGTCGGACAGAAAACCTCTGATGTCATCACCCTCAGCACGGGCTTTCCTCAGGGCTGCGTCCTGAGCCCACTGCTGTTCACCCTGATGACACACGACTGTGTCCCCAGGTTCACCACCAATCACATTGTGAAGTTTGCAGACGACACGACGGTGGTGGGCCTGATTAGAGACGACAACGACCAGGACCAGGACCAGGACCAGGACTGATCCTGAACGTAGAGAAAACGAAGGAGATCGTCATGGACTTCAGGAAGAAATGGCCTCGCCATGCTCCACTTCTCATTAACAGCTCAGCTGTGGAGGTGGTCAGCAGCAATAAATTCTTCGGGGTGCACATAACACACAACCTCAGCTGGTTTGTGAACACCATGTCACTGGAGAAGAGGGCACAGAAGCGCTTGCACTTACTGCGGAGGATGAGGAGAGCCCACCTGTCCCCGCCCATCCTCACGACCTTCTACAGCAGCACCATCTATCTGCTCCCCACTCCCTTCCAATTAAGCATGTCATAGTATTTATTACTTTCTTGCATTTGTCTAAAAAAAGTAGATGCAATGCAGTTTTGCATTGCATTACATTGAAATGACTGTTGTCATTTCATCTTTTAACTTTTTGCTCTCTCTTTTTTCTTCATAGTAGGCACACCTGATCTGACGTTCTGTTAACTGTGACATCATCCAGAGAAGACAGATCACCCGCTATTACTATCTAATGTAGAACAGATTACTGGATCAATGTGTGCTTCTGTGCTTTTTTGCACGCCTCAGAGTCCTGGAGGCTTACAGGTCCTGGAGAGATGGAAAATTGCAGCCAATCACCTTCTCTGCAGACCGGATGACACGCTGCACTCTGCTCTTGTCTTTGGCGGTGGCACCAGCGTACCAGATGGTAATGGAGGAGGTGGTTTAGACACACCTTCTCCTTCAAAGAGTTTTCTTAATTTTCATAACTATGACAATTATAGATTCACACTAAAGGCATCAAAACTATGAATTAAAACATGTGGAATTATATACTTAACAAAAAAGTGTGAAACAACTGAAAATATGTCTTATATTCTAGGTTCTTCAAAGTAACCACCTTTTGCTTTGATTACTGCTTCATACACTCTTGGCATTCTCTTAATGAGCTTCAAGAGATAGTCACCTGAAATGGTTTTCCCTTCACAGGTGTCCCCTGCTTATTGACTGACAGCCGATGCAGCTCTGCCTTCTTTGTTACAGAAAGGCTCAGGTGGAATTTTTTCACTTTTTCTGAATCAGACCCATTAAAATGCGGGACACTGTTTCACATTCCGACCATTGTTAAAAAAAAAAAGAAAAGAAAAAGTGCATCATGCTAAATTAGCCTGAGCTAAAAGCAAATCATGAGGATATCCCTGTTTGGTTTATCAGCTAAGTTACTGGCAGTGAGGGAATACACGCTGACAGGTGACGTGGCCACAGGTGGAAATAATTCATTAATTAACTGCAGGAGCAGCGACAGATACACTTACCGATTAAGCTGTTGTCAGTTGTTCATTACTTACAGTTGAGAATAATAAAGGACTGATAATACTTTCCTGTAGAGTTCCATTATCAATTTTATATTTATCAGATTTTGTTACTCCCATCTGTACCTGTATAATTATTAAACAAAAAATCTTCAATCCAATTATAAGCCCTTCCTGTTATGCCCATTTTATATAATTTTATAAGCAACCCATCCTTCCATACCATGCCATATGCTTTCTCATTATCAAAAAATATTGCTACTACTACTTCCCTATTAATCTGAGCTTTTCTAATATCTGATTCCAAACACACAACTGGATCCATTGTACTTCCTTTTCTGAATCCAATTTGACAAGAAGAAAACAGTCTTTTACTTTCTACATAATATGTAATCCTTTCTGTTATCATTCTCTCCATAATCTTTCCTAAACATGAAGTAAGTACAATTGGTCTATAACTTAAAGCGTTTGTTGGATCCTTTCCTGGTTTAATAATTGGCACAATAATTGCTTCCTTCTAATTAGAAGGTAATCTTCCTTCTTTCCAAATCTTATTATATAAACCTAGAAGTTTTTCTTCAGCTTGTTTCCCTAAGTTTTTTTAACATAATATAGCATATCTGATCTTTTCCTGGTGCTGTTAATCCTGATCTAAATATCGCTCTCTTCATTTCTTGCATAGAAAAATAAACATCCATGACATTTCCTGGAGTTGTTTCACCTTCTAAAATAAAATCATTTATCCTTCTTGTCTGCTCTCTCCTAAATTTTCCCGTTTCTGTTAAATTATCTGAACTATGGATCTTTGCAAATGTTCTTGCCATTACTTCTAGTTTTTCTTCATTTCTTACTGCTGTTCCTTCTTCATGTTTTAGAACTGGATATGTTCTCTCTGCTCTATTTCCCTTCATTTTCTTAATCATTCCCCATACCTAAGCTATAGGGGTTGTTCTGCCTATTGAATCACAAAAATGTCTCCGTTTTGTCTTCTTTGCCTTCTAAATAACTTTCCTGTCTTCTGCTTGATCTTTTTTATATTCAATTAAATTTTTTAAATGATGTGTTCTTTAGAAAACCCTAAAAGCTATCCTCCCTCTTCAAGTTTCTGCTCCGCTTAGAAAAAACACGGGATGTGACGTCACTTCCTGTGATGTGCCCAAATATGGGCAAAATGGCCGCCCTGTTCAAAGCTCTGCAGTCAGACCTCTGGATGATGAGAGCTGTGAACTGATCACAAACTTCATAAATTCGTTAATAATCAACGGTTTGCTCTAAAATTCTGAAAATATTCATTGATCTCAAAGAGTGCTTTATCTAACCACAGGATTTTTTCTATGGTCATTAAAAAAATGGATTCAGAGAAATAAAATATTAAACTTTATAGTCTTGTACCATTTATTTTCAAAGTCTTGTAAATTGGTCAAACTCGCCTGGATTTTTACCAAACTGAAATCCATGTTTATTCTGCATGTGCTTTACAAATAGAGGCCATATTTTGGGGGGTTGAACAATATTTGTGGAAAATACATTGATTTCTCCATTTTACAAACTTTTAAAAATTCAGAGTGTAGCACTTCAAAAAAAAACAATACATGCAGTGAGAGAATTGTTACACCTTATTCACTGAATACATCCTGAAAATCTGGGATCAAAAAATTGATTTTAAAGCATTTTTTATTCTTTACTTTATTGCTTTTATTATTCTCCAGGTTTTTTAACACTTTTGGAAATAGGCCCCGCCCACTTGTTTTAATCATTACCATATTTAATACCTGAGTTCAGGGGTATGACTGGAAGGGGATGAAGAAGGTTTTGTAAAAATCCGATCAGCCATTCTTGCGTAGTAGATTTCTTGACATCACAGCGCCCCCTAGTGATGGACGATCCTCAAACGCGGGTCACATGTGCAAAATCTTATTTGGACTATGGGTTTTAAAGGACATGTCAAAATCTGTTATGGTTTTAGAATAATCAGCAATTACATTTAGAGCTAGCTAGCTAACAATCACTTATTTTAGCGTTACTTTTCGAAAAAGTCAAAATTCAAAAATCTGGCGCGTTAACTTTTTTTATTTGTCCATTACGCGGTTATATATGAAGTTTTGCGCGGATTGCATAAAAAATGTAGGAGGAGTTTAACAAGAAAGGTTTAACCTTTGTAGCCATGTAGCGCGAAAACTAGCTGGGAAACGAAGGGTGTGCCAATTCCCTTTATTTTGCAGAATCATCCAATAAACAAAGTGATGTGAAGTTTTTGAGTGTGGGACCAGTAGTTTGGTGGTAATAGGCCAAAACGCATTGTCCTTTGTTATAGCGCCCCCTAGTTGTTGAGGGGTCTGAATTTCTGGGTTTGAGTAGCGGTGCACATTCTGTACTTGGATACCTGATTCAATAGGTTCGTTACAAATCCGCATGGGCCGCCCAACGCGTTTTAGCGGAGAATAATAATTACCCGTAATAATAATAATAACTAGAACTGCAAGCAGTTATTAACGGGTTCCAAGCCCGTCTACGCTCCGCCCCCTTTGAGCATGTTCCTGGACTACAGCGTTCAACACCCTCATCCCACAGCATCTGGTTGAAAAACTGGAACATCTGGGCTTCAGCACACCCCTCATCACTTCCTCACCTCCTGACCACTGTCGGTCCGGGTCTGACAGACCACCTCTGATGTCATCACCCTCAGCACGGGCTCCCCTCAGGGCTGTGTCCGCAGCCCCCTGCTGTTTACTCTGATGACACACGACTGCACCCCCAAGTTCACCCCCAATCACATCATGAAGTTCGCAGTTGACACAAACTCATCAACAGCTCAGCTGTGGAGGTGGTTAGCAGCACCAAATTCCTCGGGCTGCACATCACGGACAACCTCACCTGGTCTGTAAACACCTGCATAAATAAATTCTTTAAAAATCAACAGTTTGCTCTAAAATTCTTCCAATATTATATATATATTCAATTTATTTATTTATATAGCGCCAAATCATGCAACATGTCATCTCAAGGCACTTTACAAAATCAAGTTCAATCATATTATACAGATTGGGTCAATTCAATTCAATTCAATTTTATTTATATAGCGCCAAATCATGAAACATGTCATCTCAAGGCACTTTACAAAATCAAGTTCAATCATATTATACAGATTGGGTCAGATTATACAGATTGGTCAAAATGTCCTATATAAGGAAACCAGTTGATTGCATCAAAGTCCCGACAAGCAGCATTCACTCCTGGGGGACCGTAGAGCCACAGGGAGAGTCGTCTGCATTGTACATGGCTTTGCTGCAATCCCTCATACTGAGCAAGCATGAAGCGACAGTGGGAAGAAAAAACACCCATTAACGGGGAAAAAAAAACTCCGGCAGAACCGGGCTCAGTATGAACGGTCATCTGCCTCGACCGACTGGGGTTACAGAAGACAGAGCAGAGACACAACAAGAGAGACAAAAAAGCACAGAAGCACACATTGATCTAGTAATCTGTTCTACATTAGATGGTAATAGTCGGTGATCTGTCCTCCCTGGATGATTTCACAGTCAACAGAACGTCAGACCAGGTGTACCTACTATGAAGAAAAAAGAGAGAGAACAAAAAGTTAAAAGCTGAAATGACAACAGTCATTTCAATGTAACGCAATGCAAATCTGGAGAACAGTAGACTGGAGAACAGTAAAAATCAGTAGAGTGAGAAAAGTAGGCCCTGATGTCCTCCAGTAGCCTAGTACGATTGTACGGATCGTGCTTCCTGTACGGATCGGGTAGTGACAAGCAGCAGTCCCAGTCGTCAGTCGTCTGTCACTTCCTGTTTGCGGTAAGGCGTATTGCATCACTTCCTGTTTTCACTGCGTGAGCAACGGTTTGTTGCTCCAGATTCTCTCGCTTTTATCTTTAATCTCTTTGCTGTAACATCTGTTTCTAACACATAAGCACTTTTAAAACATTTTCTGTTGCTGCACATCACGCTTGGGAACTCCTCGTGTTTCACGGTTTGCTCTCTTGGCGTGGTAGAAGGGCGCTAGCCTAGCTTTAGCCTAGCCTAGCTTTAGCTCCACAATGGCTTCCTCTCCTACTGTTACTTCAGCTTCTCCGTCTCTTACTAAGTCTCCCCTTATCTCCTGCTCTCTGTGTCAGATGTTTAGCTATTCCTCTGCCTCCTTTAGTGATAATGGTACTTGTAATAAATGTAGTGTTTTTGTAGCTTTGGAGGCGAGGGTGTCAGAATTAGAGACCCGGCTCCGTGCTATGGAAAGACCAGCTGATAGCCGCCCCTTTGCTAGCGCGGAGCCACATAGACCTAGCGTTACTTCACTTAGTGGTCCTCCAGAAGCACCCGAGCAGCCGGGTAAGCAGGCCGGCTGGGTGACAGTTCGTAGGAAGCATAGCTCTAGATTTCAGCCCCCAGTTCACCACCAACCCGTCTGCGTTTCTAACAAATTTTCCCCACTCAGCGACACACCCGCTGAGAAGCCGACTCTGGTGATTGGGAGCTCAATAGTCAGAAACGTGGCACTAGAGACACCAGGGACCATAGTTAAATGCCTGCCAGGGGCCAGAACGGGCGACATAGAATCTTACCTAAAACTGCTGGCTAAGGATAAGCGTAAATACAGTAAGATTTTTATTCACGCTGGCGGTAATGACACCCGGTCACGCCGATCGGAGGTCACTAAAGTTGGTGTTGCTTCGGTGTGTGAGTTTGCTAAAACAATGTCGGACTCCGTAATTTTCTCTGGTCCCCTGCCTGATCTGACCAGTGATGACATGTTTAGCCGCATGTCATCATTCAACCGCTGGTTGTCTAGGTGGTGTCCTGAAAACGACGTGGGCTACATTGATAACTGGCGAACTTTCTGGGGAAAACCTGGTCTGATCCGGAGAGACGGCATCCATCCCACTTTGGATGGTGCAGCTCTTCTTTCTAGAAATCTGGCCGGTTTTATTAGTTCTCCTAAATGCTGACAACCCAGGGTCCAGACCAGGAAGCAGAGCCGTAGTTTAACACACCTCTCTGCAGCTTCTGTACTGTTACCCACCCATTATCCTATTGAGACGGTGTCTTTCCCACGGCCAAAACTTAACAGATCAAAAACTTATCTAAAAGGAACAAATCATAAAAACCTAATAAAAATCAATACGGTTCACCTTGAACCTAAAAATAAAACAATTAAATGTGGTCTATTAAATATAAGGTCTCTCCCTCCAAAGACTTTGTTAGTTAACGAATTGATTTCTGATAAACAGATTGATTTGTTTTGTCTCACAGAAACCTGGCTACAAGAGGACTACGTTAGTATAAATGAGTCAACTCCCTCCAATTATTCAAATTTCCACATTCCCAGATCTGTGGGAAGAGGAGGAGGAGTGGCAGCCATCTTTCAGTCTGATTTATTAATTAGTCCCAGGCCAATTAATAACTACAGTTCTTTTGAACATTTAACCCTCAGTTTCCCTCATCCAAACTGCAAAGCAATAAAACCTCTTCTGTTTGTTGTTTTGTATCGTCCACCAGGCCCTTGCACTCAGTTTTTGGATCAGCTGTCAGACTTCTTATCTGATTTGGTGTTAAATACTGATAAGGTTATTATAGTGGGTGATTTTAACATCCATGTTGACACAGAATGTGATAACCTTAGTGTAGCCTTTAAAACTATCCTAGATTCAATTGGTTTTGCTCAAAATGTGCATAAACCGACGCACTCTTGGCTCCATACTTTAGACCTTGTGCTGACATATGGCATTGATTGTGAAGAATTAACAGTATTTCCTCACAACCCTGTCCTATCTGATCATTTTTTAATAACATTTGAGTTTAATCTAACGGAGTTCTCCACCCCCAAAAGAGGGTTCCATTATAGTAGATCTTTATCGGATAATGCTGTATCAAAACTTAAAGAGTCTGTCCCCTTTTTAATATCCTCCGTATTGCAGAAATGCCCTGTAGATGGCAGCAATGTTGTTTCTTCCAATTCACAAATAGATGTCTTTGTAAACGGTATGACTTTGTCATTGCGTTCTGCATTAGACAATGTAGCTCCCTTGAAAAATAAGGTGATTATTCACAGGAAGCTGGCTCCTTGGTTTAATTCAGAGCTGCATTCCTTGAAGCACAATGTTAGGAAATTGGAGAGAAAATGGCGCTCTACACACCAAGAGGAATCCTACCTAATCTGGAGGGACAGTCTATTGTTGTATAACAAGACCATTCGCAGAGTTAGAGCAGCATATTTTTCATCATTAATTGAGGAGAATAAGAATAATCCTAGATTTCTCTTCAATACAGTTGCCAAACTTACCCAGAGCCACAGCTCTGTTGATCCAGCCATCCCCTTAGCTCTTAGCAGTAATGATTTTATGGGATTCTTCATAAATAAAATTGATTCCATTAAAAATAAAATAATTGGCATCCTCCCAAACATGATTACCTCGTCCTCAGTAAGTGAGGCAGCATTGGAGGAATCCTTAGAACCTGCGCAGTGTCTGAACTGTTTAAAAGCAGTAGAGCTTTCTGAGCTATCTAAAATTTTAGCTTCATCTAAACCTTCTACCTGTATGTTAGACCCAATCCCAACCAAGTTGTTTAAGGAGGTATTCCCTCTGATCAGTGGTCCTATTTTAGACATGATTAATCTATCCTTAGTAAATGGATATGTACCAAAGGCTTTTAAAGTAGCTGTTATTAAACCTTTACTTAAGAAACCTTCTCTTGATCAAGATGAGCTAGTAAACTACAGACCTATATCTAATCTTCTTTTCTTATCTAAAATTCTTGAGAAAGTAGTTGCTAATCAACTTTGTGAACATTTACAAAGTAATGACCTACTTGAGGAGTTTCAGTCAGGCTTTAGAGCTCATCATAGCACTGAAACAGCTCTGGTGAAGGTCACCAATGATATTCTCATGGCCTCAGATAATGGACTTGTGTCTGTACTTGTCCTGTTAGATCTCAGTGCTGCATTTGACACAGTTGATCACATTATTCTCCTACAAAGACTTGAGCATACTGTAGGGATTAAGGGGAAAGCATTAGGCTGGTTTAAATCTTATCTGTCGGACAGATTCCAGTTTGTTCATGTTAATAATAAATCTTCTTCAAACTCTAGGGTCACCTGTGGAGTACCACAGGGTTCAGTCCTTGGACCAATTCTATTTACTATATATATGCTTCCGGTTGGCAAAATTATCAGACAGCATGGGATTAATTTCCACTGTTATGCTGATGACACTCAGCTATATTTATCCATAAATCCTGATGAATCCAATCAGTTACTTCGACTGCAGTCATGTCTTGATGACATCAAAAGCTGGATGACTTTAAATTTCCTGCATTTAAATTCTGACAAGACAGAAGTTGTAATCTTTGGGCCAGAGTCCTCAAAAAATAAACTTCTTAATCAATCACTGAATCTGGATGGCATTAACTTGGCCTCTGGTAATAAAGTAAAAAATCTTGGTGTTATTTTTGACCAAGACATGTCATTTAAATCCCATATTAAACAGGTTTCCAGAGTTTCCTTTTTTCACCTACGGAATATCGCCAAAATTAGAAACATTCTGTCCAGGGGTGATGCTGAAAAACTAGTGCATGCATTTGTTACTTCAAGGCTGGACTATTGTAATTCTTTACTATCAGGAAGTCCACAAAATGCAGTTCAAAGTCTTCAGCTGATCCAAAATGCTGCAGCAAGAGTTCTGATGAAAATCAACAAGAGGGATCATATTTCTCCAATTTTAGCTTCCCTTCATTGGCTTCCTGTTAAATCAAGAATAGAATTTAAAATTCTTCTTCTAACGTATAAAGCCCTTAATAACCAAGCTCCATCATATATCAGAGCTCTGATTACTCCGTATGTTCCTAACAGAGCACTTCGCTCTCAGACTGCAGGTCTGCTGGTGGTTCCTAGAGTCTCTAAAAGTAGAATGGGAGGCAGATCCTTTAGCTATCAGGCTCCTCTCCTGTGGAACCAACTCCCAGTTTTGGTCCGTGAGGCAGACACCCTATCTATTTTTAAGACTAATCTTAAAACATTCCTTTTTGACAAAGCTTATAGTTAGAGTGGCTCATGTTACCCTGAGCTACCTCTATAGTTATGCTGCTATAGGCTTAGGCTACTGGAGGACATCAGGGTCTAATTTTCTCACTCTACTGATTTCTACTGTTCTTCATTCTACGGTTCTCCAGTTTTGTATTGTATTACATTGAAATGACTGTCGTCATTTCAGCTTTTAACTTTTTGCTCTCTCTCTTTTTCTTCATAGTAGGTACACCTGGTCTGGCGTTCTGTTAACTTTGACATCATCCAGAGAAGACGGCTCACCCGTTACTACCATCTAATGTAGAACAGATTACTAGATCAATGTGTGCTTCTGTGCTTTTTTGTCTCTCTTGTTGTGTCTCTGCTCTGTCTTCTGTAACCCCAGTCGGTCGAGGCAGATGACCGTTCATACTGAGCCCGGTTCTGCCGGAGGTTTTTTTTTCCCGTTAATGGGTGGTTTTTCTTCCCACTGTCGCTTCATGCTTGCTCAGTATGAGGGATTGCAGCAAAACCATGTACAATGCAGACGACTCTCCCTGTGGCTCTACGGTTCCCCAGGAGTGAATGCTGCTTGTCGGGACTTTGATGCAATCAACTGGTTTCCTTATATAGGACATTTTGACCAATCTGTATAATCTGACCCAATCTGTATAATATGATTGAACTTGATTTTGTAAAGTGCCTTGAGATGACATGTTTCATGATTTGGCGCTATATAAATAAAATTGAATTGAATTGAATTAAGCCTATAGCAGCAAAACTATAAAGGTAGCTCAGAGTAACATGAGCCACTCTAGTTATAAGCTTTGTCAAAAAGGAAGGTTTTAAGATTAGTCTTAAAAGTAGACAGGGTGTCTGCTTCACGGACCAAAACTGGGAGTTGGTTCCACAAGAGAGGAGCCTGATAGCTAAAGGATCTGCCTCCCATTCTACTTTTAGAGACTCTAGGAACCACCAGCAGACCTGCAGTCTGAGAGCGAAGTGCTCTGTTAGGAACATACGGAGTAATCAGAGCTCTGATATATGATGGAGCTTGATTATTAAGGGCTTTATACGTTAGAAGAAGAATTTTAAATTCTATTCTTGATTTAACAGGAAGCCAATGAAGGGAAGCTAAAATTGGAGAAATATGATCCCTCTTGTTGATTTTCATCAGAACTCTTGCTGCAGCATTTTGGATAAGCTGAAGACTTTGAATTGCATTTTGTGGACTTCCTGATAGTAAAGAATTACAATAGTCCAGCCTTGAAGTAACAAATGCATGGACTAGTTTTTCAGCATCACTCCTGGACAGAATGTTTCTAATTTTGGCGATATTCCGGAGGTGAAAAAAGGAAACTCTGGAAACCTGTTTAATATGGGATTTAAATGACATGTCTTGGTCAAAAATAACACCAAGGTTTTTTACTTTATTACCAGAGGCCAAGTTAATGTCATCCAGATTAAGTGATTGGTTAAGAAGTTTATTTTTTGAGGACTCTGGCCCAAAGATTACAACTTCGGTCTTGTCAGAATTTAGACGCAGGAAATTTAAAGTCATCCAGCTTTTGATGTCATCAAGACATGACTGCAGTCGAAGTAATTGATTGGACCAATCAGATTATACAGATTGGATAAAATGTCCTATATAAGGAAACCAGTTGATTGCATCAAAGTCCCGACAAGCATATATATATATATATATATATATATATATATATATATATATATATATATATATATATATATTTAAGCTATATACACAGACACCGATCTACAGACAACAGCAATTATCAACAAAAAGAAATCAACAAAAAACCTAATCGCCCTCAGCACGGGCTTCCCCCCCCACTCCCCACAAATCATGTCTATCCAGTAATTTAGGACCATTTTGTTTGTTTTTGGTGTTTAATGTACTTTTCTCTACTTCCATCGCTGTACCCATTAGCACATATTGTGTTTATGCCGGAAAACTGTAACTGTAAAGCATGAGGATGATCTATCATAAAATCTTACTTATGGAAGGTAATTCCCCAGGATCTGGTTCCTAGTGTCCTTTTATTTGCGCACCCATAAGCGGAGTAAAAGTCGGGCTTCCTGGGACGTAGCTCTGGAAGTTTGCTTACTTTCAATACAAAATCGAAATTATTTATTAAGTTAGACAATAATTTAATTCAATCAATTGGTCCCATGTAGCCCCTAAAGGGGTGACGTTTTCAGTCAGTTGATTTATCTGGAAATCGGGTGAGAATTCACCGGATTCAGAGTGTCTGAAAACATAAAGTACATTTTCCTGTAATGACTTGTATTCTGTCTGACTGCAGCTTGGTCTGACCTAAGATGGCCGCTCTGTCGGCACGCCTCTCAACCGAGGACGCGGCGTCTACGTATTCATGTCTGTGTTCTCTATGGTCTGACCTAAGATGGCAGCTTGGTCTGACCTAAGATGGCTGCTTTGACGTCACTTCCTGTGATGTGCCCAAATATGGGCAAAATGGCCGCCCTGTTCAAAGCTCTGCAGTCAGAGCTCTGGATGATGAAAGCTGTGAACTGATCACAAACTTCATAAATTCGTTAATAATCAACGGTTGGCTCTAAAATTCTGAAAATATTCATGGATCTCAAAGAGTGCTTTATCTAACCACAGGATTTTTTTTATGGTCATTAAAAAAATGGATTCAGAGAAATAAAATATTAAACTTTATAGTCTTGTACCATTTATTTTCAAAGTCTTGTAAATTGGTCAAACTCGCCTGGATTTTTACCAAACTGAAATCCATGTTTATTCTGCATGTGCTTTACAAATAGAGGCCATATTTTGGGGGGTTGAACAATATTTGTGGAAAATACATTGATTTCTCCATTTTACAAACTTTTAAAAATTCAGAGTGTAGCACTTCAAAAAAAAACAATACATGCAGTGAGAGAATTGTTACACCTTATTCACAGAATACATCCTGAAAATCTGGGATCAAAACATTGATTTTAAAGCATTTTTTATTCTTTACTTTATTGTTTTTATTATTCTCCAGGTTTTTTAACACTTTTGGAAATAGGCCCCGCCCACTTGTTTTAATAATGACCATATTTAATACCTGAGTTCAGGGGTATGACTGGAAGGGGATGAAGAAGGTTTTGTAAAAATCCGATCAGCCATTCTTGCGTAGTAGATTTCTTGACATCACAGCGCCCCCTAGTGATGGACGATCCTCAAACGCGGGGCACATGTGCAAAATCTTATTTGGACTATGGGTTATGAAGGACATGTCAAAATCTGTTATGGTTTTAGAATAATCAGCAATTACATTTAGAGCTAGCTAGCTAACAATCACTTATTTTAGCGTTACTTTTCGAAAAAGTCAAAATTCAAAAATCCGGCGCGTTCACTTTTTTTATTTGTCCATTACGCTGTTATATGTGGAGTTTTGCGCGGATTGCATAAAAAATGTAGGAGGAGTTAAACAAGAAAGGTTTAACCTTTTTAGCCATGTAGCGCGAAAACTAGCTGGGAAACGAAGGGTGTGCCAATTCCCTTTATTTTGCAGAATCATCCAATAAACAAAGTGATGTGAAGTTTTTGAGTGTGGGACCAGTAGTTTGGTGGTTATAGGCCAAAACGCATTGTCCTTTGTTATAGCGCCCCCTAGTTGTTGAGGGGTCTGAATTTCTGGGTTTGAGTAGCGGTGCACATTCTGTACTTGGATACCTGATTCAATAGGTTCGTTACAAATCCGCATGGGCCGCCCAACGCGTTTTAGCGGAGAATAATAATTACCCGTAATAATAATAATAATAATAATAATAACTAGAACTGCAAGCAGTTATTAACGGGTTCCAAGCCCACCCACGCACCGCCCCCTTTGAGCATGTTCCTGGACTTCAGCATTCAACACCCTCATCCAAGCCCACCTACGCCGCACCCCCTTTGAGCATGTTCCTGGACTTTAGCGTTCAACACCCTCATCCAATACTCTCCTTCATCATCCATTGTATGGACGAAACCCAGCTCTGAACACAGAGAAATGTCGGACTGGATCAAATACTGCGTGTGTGATGGGTTTAAGTACCTCGCTCAACGTAGGAATTTACACATGTACAGCCTCAAGCTATTTAACTAAGATGTAAACGAGGTTTAAAATGTCTACTGTTTAGTTTGATATTAATGAACAGTCATAATTTTATTTTACATGAAGTATGTTTGAACTAGAAGAATTAACAGTGGGATGTTGATAAACTGACTGTATATTTGTATTGTAGTGCTTAACCATAGATTTACTTCTGAGTCAGTTAGCTTGCAGTTAGTTGACCTCCACGCAGATTTGGCTCTGAAGGAACAGTCTGTTAAGAGTGATCCTATATATATATATATATATATATATATATATATATATATATATATATATATATATATATATAAAAATCACATAGTATATATATATATATATATATATATATATATATATATATATATAGACCAGTTAATTGTTATTGTTTTGATGCGGGTTTTTCGCGCATGCGCGCCGGATTGGTAGGCAAAAGGCGAACACAATTACGGACGCAAACAGAGAAACTGACGAGTTCTCCATGTATTTTTCTTCTTTAGATAACGTTTTAAGAGTAAGTTGATGGTTGATGGTATCAGATTGCCAGATCCACACAGCAAAAGCCTGAAGGGACGGAGCCAGTCTGTGAAATGCTGGCCAAGAGTCCGTACCGCGACATACAGCTGCCTTATACTTCGGTAAAGTTAGAAAGATATTCACAGATTCGGCTTTTCCGGATCAATAACTCATCGGCGGATGATTTATTCTACAAAACAGACACCTCTCTGTAACCACAGCAAGGCAGACAGTGAGCTGCAACCATAGTTTCCTCAAAACGAGTCTCCCACCGCGCAGGGAGAATTACATTGGACCCAGGCCAGTACAGACAAGAGAGCATGAAAGCATGAAACCACTGGACCCGTCCGGTAGGTTAAAAAAAATTGTTCACTACGGATTATTTTGGTGTTTTTGTCTTCTTAAAATGGGTGGGGGTGTCGGCGACATTGCAGCGTAAACACAGAAGTACTAGCGCCCGTGAACGGGGGCGTAATAGAGCGGCTGCTGCTCCAGACAGCCGCTTCTGCTGGTAGAAGCGGTAGCGGTAGCAGAAGCGGCTGCTGTAGCAGCAGCAGAAGCGGCTTCTCCGGCCCCTGTAGCGATCGCCACCTCCCCTCCGCCGCTATTTAAGTAGAACAATGACTAGAGCAGAATTAGGTTGTATTTACCAGAGATGAAGTGTAGGCTGCAAATTCTGTCGTAGTCTGATGTCTCCCCCAGTCCATTGGGAGTGTCTGCCTGCGCTCTTTTGAAAATATCCATTTCTTTCTTCGGTAAACGACAGAAACGTACATCCAACGATTGGGAATGCCTCCCTGTGCAACCGGGAGCACAACAAGTCGTAGGCATTGTTTAGATTCCAAAAATAAACTAACTAAAAGTACGCTCGAAATCACCCGTTTTGTCATGTAGTAGACGAGAGCAGCTGTGCTTTTTGTCTACCCCGCAGGACCCGGATGTAGCGCTGACGTCACGCATGAACTGGTCTATATGCTGGAGATAGGCACCAGCAGCCCCGCAACCCCATGAGGAATTAAGCGGGTCAAAAAATGGATGGATGGATGGACGGATAGATATATTTGTTTGTTTGTTTTATTAGGATCCCCATTAGCTTCAGCATCAGCTAAAAGCTATTCTTCCTGGGGTCCTTCAGTCTTCCACGTGACAATACAATGTATTACATCCCATTACACACTATGCATACAAGACATTTACACAAAATGTAATACATATTTACATTTAACACCTTTTATCATTATAAAGTAACATAAATAAACATGATTAACATAAAATTTTGCTACTCCAGATAGATCTATATCAAAGAACTAGCTAACAAGAACCCTACACAATATCTCCTCAATAAAATTAACATTAATTATCCAAATTTCTTTGAAGGTAATATTTCTTATGTGCAGTTTTGAAACCATAGAGAGTGTTTTGTTGTATGATAGTCTTTGGGAGTGAATTCCATTCACACATTGCCCTGTACCTAACTGAACGTTGAATTGATTTTGTTTTAACTCTAGGTAAAATAAAACTACCTCCTACTGCATGTCTTGTTGGATAATAATGTGTATCATTACTAAAGGATAGTTTTGTATATAAAATGAAAGGCATTTTATTTGTTATAACATTATATAGAAATACCATTACTGAATACACCAATCTGTTTTTAACTTTTAACCATAAAAGACTATCGTGCATTTTGTCCACATTTGATTTAAACCCACATGAAAGGGCAACACGTGCAGCTTTATTCTGAATTACTTGTAGTTTTTTTATATTAATTGATGAAGTATTTGACCAAACCACTGAGCAATAATCAAGATGTGAAAAAAACAAAGCATCAAGTACTTGTGTAACAACCTGCGGTGTAAAGTATTTTGAACACCTTTTAATGACCGATAAACTATTACCCATTTTAGTTAACAAGTTCTGAACATGTCTATCCCAACACAATCTATTATCAATTATCACTCCCAACAGTTTAGCCTCTTGTTTTTGATCCACAGAATTTTGCTCTATGGTGAGTTCAAGTTTCGGTTTGGAAAGTAAAGAAAAAGGAGTTCCAACCACTAAACAGGTAGTTTTAGATACATTGAGAACCAATTTGTTACTCCTTATCCAGTCCACCACTAACTGTAGCTCTCTTTGTAGTTTTGTATTTAACTCAGTAATATTAGTTTCTGCTAAATATATGGTGGAATCATCTGCAAACATTGAGATGCTTGCCTTTTCTAAAACAGATGGAAGATCATTTGTAAAGATTGTGTACAGGAGCGGCCCAAGACAACTTCCTTGAGGCACCCCGTGTCCCACAGCCCTTACATTTGAAAAACTGCCATTAAAATAAACTAGTTGTCTTCTATCCGACAAATAACTTTTCATCCATAATAATGCAGTTTGTGAAAAGCCATAATACTCCAGTTTTTTTTAACAGTAATTTGTGGTCAATGATATCAAATGCTGCAGTGAAATCAAGCATTACATCACCTATTATTTTTCTCTCCTCCATATCCTTGAACCAGTCATCAACCATCTGAGTCAGGGCAGTGGCTGTTGAGTGTTTTTCTCTATATGCATGCTGAAACGTAATCAAATCATTATTCTTAAAATAAGATTGAATCTGTTCATAAACAATTCTTTCCATTATTTTACCAAGAATTGGTAATAAACTTATTGGTCTACTGTTTGATCCAGAAAAGGGCATTTTCTTATTTGTAGGGATTGGCACTACTTTACATATTTTCCATTCTTGCAAACATATATTGTGCATGAAACACAAATTAATTATATGAGCAATAATAGGAGCAATAATAGCAACTATTGGTTTAAGCAACATATGATCAAGGTAGTCTACACCAGGTGGGTTTTTTTTTACAATTCATCAGAAGTAATTCCACTTTAGAAACACACTCTTGAATTTAAAGCTACAGGTTTTGTCTTTCATCATCTTATTTATTAGTGTATTTGATAACTCTGTCTTGTATGGCTGTGTGGTATCTTTTAGTTTGTTTATTTTGTTCATGAAATAATCATTAAGATGATTTGCTATATCACTTGGTCTAGTAAAAAATTCACCTTCATGTTCTAAATAAGCTGGAATTGATTTACTATTTCCTCTTAATATATTATTCAGTGTATTCCATAATTGTTTACTATCATGTTTTATTGCTAGAATAAATATGTGTGTGTGTTTGTAGAGATCCATCCATGATCAAATCCTGTCCTCTGTTGGAATTTTTAAATGTATACCATACAACGCCACATTAAAGCATTAGTGTAAATATATATCTATATATATATATATCTATATATATATATCTATATCTATATATATATCTATATATATATATATATACACACATGATGCATACATATATACATACAAAATTATTGAAGTGGACTTCTAAGTTTTAATTGTATACCCCTTACTTAGACTATTAATGGTAAGAGTTGTTGTAGTTGCAAAAACCAGCCACGAGATGGAGCCCTTGCTTAATTTTCTGAAAAGCTCTTTACAATAGGTTTTTGTCAAACTATCTAAATAAATATTCCTATTAAATGAACGGTTTGCTCTAAAATTCTGAAAATATTCATGAATGTCCAAGAGTGTTTTATCTAACCACACGATTTTTTTGATGGTCATTAAAAAAATGGATTCAGAGAAAAAAAAAAGTAAACTTTATAATCTTGTATCATTAATTTTTTAAATCTTGTAAATTGGTCAAAATCGCCTGGATTTTTACCAAACTGAAAGACATGTTTATTCTGGCTGTCCTTTACAGATAGAGGCCATTTTTATTGGGATTGACCAATATTTGTGGAAAATACATTGATTTCTCCATTTTACAAACTTTGAAAAAAACAGAGTGTGGCACTTTCAAACACTGGAATACATGCAGTGAGAGAATTGTTGCACCTTATTCAAGGAATACATCCTGAAAATCTGAGCTTGTTACACCACACAAGTGATTTTAGGTGAATTTTTGAAGTTTTCAAGTTTTTTTCCACACTTTTGGAAATAGGCCCCGCCCACTTGTTTCAATAAATACCATATTTAATACTTTAGTTAAGGGCAATGTCTGGAAGGGAATGAAGAAGGTTTTGTAAAATTCCGATCAGCCATTCTTGCGTAGTAGATTTCTTGACATCACAGCGCCCCCTAGTGATGGATGATCCTCAAATGCGGGTCACATGTGCAAAATCTTATTTGTACTATGGGTTATGAAGGACATGTCAAAATCTGTTATGGTTTTACAATAATCAGCAATTACATTTAGAGCTAGCTAGCTAACAATCACTTATTTTAGCGTTACTTTTCGAAAAAGTCAAAATTCAAAAATCCGCCGCGATAACTTTTTTTATTTGTCCATGACACGCTTATATATAAATTTTTGCGCGGATTGCACAAAAAATGTAGGAGGAGTTTAACAAGAAAGGTTTAACCTTTGTAGCCATGTAGCGCGAAAACTAGCTGGGAAACGAAGGGTGTGCCAATTCACTTTATTTTGCAGAATCATCCAATAAACAAAGTGCCATCAAGTTTTTGAGTGTAGGACCAGTAGTTTGGTGGTTACAGGCGTAAACGCATTGTCCTTTGTTATAGCGCCCCCTAGTTGTTGAGGGGTCTGAATTTCTGGGTTTGAGTAGCGGTGCACATTCTGTACTTGGATACCTGATCCAATTGATTCGTTACAAATCCGCATGGGCCGCCCAACACGTTTTAGCGGAGAATAATAATTACCCGTAATAATAATAATAATAATAACTAGAACTGCAAGCAGTTATTAACGGGTTCCAAGCCCACCCACGCCCCGCCCCCTTGAGCATGTTCCTGGACTTCAGTTCAGCGTTCAACACCATTATCTTACAGCATCTGGCGGAAAAACTGAAACATCTGGGCTTCAGCACACCCCTTCGCAACTGCCTGTTAGACTTCCTCACCTCCTGACCTCATTTGGTCCGGGTCAGACAGAACACCTCTGATGTCATCACCCTCAGCACGGGCTCCCCTCAAGGCTGTGTCTTGAGCCCCCTGCTGTTCACCCTGATGACACACGACTGCGTCCCCAGATTCACCACCAATCGCATTGTGAAGTTTTCAGACGACACAACGGTGGTGGGCCTGATTAGAGACGACAACTACCAGGACCAGGACTGATCCTGAACGTGGAGAAAACGACGGAGATCATCGTGGACTTCAGGAAGAACCGGCCTCACCACGCTCCACTGCTCATCACCAGCTCATCTGTGGAGTTGGTCAGGAGCACCAAATTCCTCGGGGTGCACATGACGCACAACCTCTCCTGGTCTGTGAACACCACGTCACTGGGGAGGAGGGCACAGAAGCGCTTGTACTTCCTGCGGAGGATGAGGAGAGCCCACCTGTCCTGGCCCATCCTCACGACCTTCTACAGAAGCACCATAAAGAGCATTGTGACCAGCTGTCTCTCTGTATGGTGTGGAGGCTGAAGTGCCTCAGTAGACTGTTGATAAATTGACTATATATTTGTATTGTGGAGCTAAACCATTTACTTTCACACAAGTTAACAACAATTTTCAAGTATTCCCTGGTAGACATTTAGTAACAATGACCTAAGAGTTAAGGGATGTGGACTATTGTTGTTAAATCTTTATCAACAGTTGGAATTATACATTTATATAAATCTATTATTATAACATTGAATGGGTGATATAAATCAAGCAGTATAACAGTAAAAATAAAACTAATATGTACACAGGTCCTTCAGCTATAGTTAGTAAGCTTGTAGTAAATCGTGTTTTGAATATGGATGTAATGAACCCAGTGGATTTATAGAATATATCTTTATATATCTATACAGGGTTCAGTGCCTGGACTGATTCTCTTTACTATATATATGCTTCCAACTGGCAAAATTAACAAACAGATTGGGATTAATTTCCACTGTTATGATGATGAGACTAAGCTTTATTTATCCATAAATCCTAATGAATCCAATCAATTACTTCGACTGCAGTCATGTCTTGATAACATCAAAACCTGGATGACTTTAAATTTTCTGCATTTAAATTCTGACAAGACAGAAGTTATAATCTTTAAACCAGAGTCCTCAAAAAATAAACTTCTTCATCAATCACTTAATTGATGAAGAAGCTCTTGTCTTTGGCAGTCCGCCAAAGACAAGAGCAGACTGCAGCGTGTCATCCGGTCTGCAGAGAAGGTGATTGGCTGCAATTTTCCATCTCTCCAGGACCTGTAAGCCTCCAGGACTCTGAGGCGTGCAGGGAAGATTGTGGCCGATTTTGTGACACCCCAGTCACAAAATATTTCAGACACTTCCCTCTGGCAGGAGGCAGCGGTCCATCAGGACCAAAACCTCACGACACAAAAATAGTTTTTTCCCATCCGCTACCAGCCTTATTAACACGGCCCAGAGGCCCAGTGACACTTGACTCTGCCTCTCTCCCCTGTTCAGGTCCTACAAGCTACACCAACGTAGCATCTCCAGACCTTCTGCGTTACATTAACACACAGTCTACCGTGTATATAGCTTTCTGTGTATATATGTATATACACACTGAGACCGGCCCATTCATTTATGTCCATTGTAGTGGACATTTTGTCCACCTGTATTTCCCTTAAGTATCTGGAGATACCCTATCAAGCCCTATAGTGTTCTGTAGAGGACATCCTGGGCTTTCCAGTGATGTGTCATGTGATAGGTTTGCAAGCTAGGAACTTTACTTTTTTCCCCTCACAAGATGGTCGCCATAATAAAAACCACATTTTATGGAAAGGTAAGTCAAATATTCTTTATCTATTGCTATTTTTACCATGATAATTATATATATTCTTGTTTATTAATGTGTCATCAACAATATTATTACATCTGAAAACACTTTAATTATTTATGTTTTGAAATAACAGTCATTTAATGAATGTCAACTGTAGTGGACACCGGGACCATTTTAATTTATTTAATGACTGCACATTGTTGTAGGAGACAGAAGCGAAGCAGAGAGGATTCAGTACGAGATAATAGAGGGAGATTCAGATTTGGAGCTGTCAGATGAGGAAAAGGATGAGAATGAGTATCAGCCTGTGATAGGGGAAGATAGTGACGAAGAAGGAGAGGAAGAAAATGCAGGAGAATCTGATGAGACAGAGTAAGAGCCAGAGAGGGAGCGGGAAAGTCGTCGTCCTCTGTGGGCCAGGACAAACTTGTATGTTTTACTTAGTTTCAAGCTAATGTTTTAACTTTTATTATCATGTTACTGTAGAGTTTGTAGTCTTTATAACAGATGTTAAATGTATGCACGTTGCCTAAAGAAATGCTCGTGAGATTGGTCAATATTATACCCATGAGATTGAAATTATGGCATTAATCAAAATTGATGTGTAAAAAATGAAGTTTTTTTTATTAACTTGTAAACTTTATTTTTCCCCTCATCCCATCCCATTATAATAGATTCACACCTGTGCTACCTGAGCTTCCTGCCTATCACAATGATCCTAAAATCTGTGAATACTGGAGTCCAATCCAGTACTTTTCACAGTACATCGATGACAAAATCTTTGAAGATCTGGCAGCTTTTACAAATCAAAGACAGCTGCAAACTACAGGAGTGTCTCTGAATACTACTAGTAATAGTAGTAATAGTAATATCATCTTTATTGTCATTGAAACATACATTGAAACCTACATTACAACAAAATTTGTTCTCTGCTTTTAACCCATCACCCTTGGGGAGCAGTGGGCTGCCATGTGCGGCGCCCGGGGAGCAATCAGGGATTATGGGTCTTGCTCAGGGACCCTGAATGTAGGCACTGGGGATCGAACCGGGTACTTGCATCCTTCAAATGCATTTTGTTTTTTAGCCCAAAACATTTTGTTTTGGGCTAAAAAACAAAATGCATTTGAAGTTTTGGGCTTTTTTGGGCTAAAAAAAAAACAAAGTAGGCTACCAGTCATTAGCAAGAAGATGACAAGGGACAGGTTCTACAAGCTAAGAAGCTCACTTAAGATTGTGAATGACCTGGATGTGACTGAAGAGACAAAGAAGTCAGACATTCTTTGGAGAGTCAGACCATTGCTTGACCGTGTGAGGCAAGGTTGTCTCAGCCTTCCAAGGTGTGACAAAGTGTGCATTGATAAGCAAATCATCCCATTCACAGGCCATTGCCCAGTCAGACAGGATTATCACAGCTAAAATATCCAGAGGAAGATGAAATGCAGAACTGCTTAGTTCTATGTCTTATAGTTTATTGTTGAACTAAATACATGTATTTTTTCTGTTGCAAGTATCAAACAACAGAAAAAAGTTACAGAATTTTATTTGTTTTTATCAAATGTCAAAGTTCTTAGGTAAATATCACTTTCAAGACAATCTTTTTTCATTTTTTTATTTTCTAAAGCCTGTTCTATTTCCCCATGCAAATTGTCCTGTTGTCCTCCACAGTGGACATGCTATAAAATTAATTAAATATAATTAAATTAAAAATATATTTAAAAAAATTAAAATTGTAATGTGTTTTTTTAGGTCCAAATACATGGGAAATCACACAAAAAAAGAAATTGTAACACACTTTTTTTCTTTGGTTCTCAGGAGGATATATATATATATTAAGCGTTCACTGAGCGAGAGGCGGGTTACACCCTGGACAGGTCGGCAACCTGTCACAGGGCAACACAGAGACAGACAGGGCAAACAACCATTGTTGCACACACTCACACCTAAGGACAATTAAACTAACAGTCATGTTTTTGAACTGTGGGAGTAAGCCGGAGTACCCGGAGTGAACCCA
Organism: Fundulus diaphanus; assembly: GCA_037039145.1. Taxonomy (NCBI): domain Eukaryota; kingdom Metazoa; phylum Chordata; class Actinopteri; order Cyprinodontiformes; family Fundulidae; genus Fundulus; species Fundulus diaphanus. The sequence continues at coordinate 61,630,292 of CM073122.1, forward strand.
CGCATGCACAGGTAGAACATTCTATTCAATTCCATGCAGAAAGACCCAGAGGATTTGAAAGACCCAGGAGAATTTGAAAAACCCAGGAGGATTTGAACCCAGAAGGCAACAACACTACTCACTGCTTCACTGTGCAGCCTCTGTTTATGACAGTATCATGTAAATCTTAGGCACAAATAAAGTGTTACCTAAACAAAAGTAATTTGTATAGTAAGTATAATATCCACTGACTGTAAAATTACCTGTGAAACGTTTTCACACAGCCAAACTGCTTGTTGTTGCAACCAAATGCTATGGGGTTCTGTGTGAGAAGGGAGTAGCAAGATGGCCGCCAGTGACCTCTCCTAGTGACTGGCCGCCATCTTGCTACTCCCTACTCTCACACTTTTGCAAATATGCCCTTCCCACTTATGTCAATCATTACCATATTTAATACTTTAGTTCAGGGGTATGCCTGGAAGGCAATAAAGAAGGTTTTGTAAAAATCCGATCAGCCATTCTTGCGTAGTAGATTTCTTGACATCACAGCGCCCCCTAGTGATGGACGATCCTCAAACGCGGGTCACATGTGCAAAATCTTATTTGGACTATGTGTTATGAAGGACATGTCAAAATCTGTTATGGTTTTAGAATAATCAGCAATTACATTTAGAGCTAGCTAGCTAACAATCACTTATTTTAGCGTTACTTTTCGAAAAAGTCAAAATTCAAAAATCCGCCGCGTTAACTTTTTTTATTTGTCCATTACACGGTTATATATGGAGTTTTGCGCGGATTGCACAAAAAATGTAGGAGGAGTTTAACAAGAAAGGTTTAACCTTTGTAGCCATGTAGCGCAAAAACTAGCTGGGAAACGAAGGGTGTGCCAATTCCCTTTATTTTGCAGAATCATCCAATAAACAAAGTGATGTGAAGTTTTTGAGTGTGGGACCAGTAGTTTGGTGGTTATAGGCCGAAACGCATTGTCCTTTGTTATAGCGCCCCCTAGTTGTTGAGGGGTCTGAATTTCTGGGTTTGAGTAGAGGCGCACATTCTGTACATAGATACCTGATTCAATAGGTTCGTTATAAATCCGCTTGGGCTGCACAACGCGTTTTAATTCCGTAATAATAATAATAATAATAAATAATTTAAAAACAGACGAAAAACAATAGGGTTCTCTGCTCACAGAGCAGACGAACGGCATAGCCGTTCGCCTGCGCTGCGGGCTTGGAACCCTAATAATAATAATAAATAATTTAAAAACACTAGAAAAACAATAGGGTTCTCTGCTCACAGAGCAGACGAACGGCATAGCCGTTCGCCTGCGCTGCGGGCTTGGAACCCTAATAATAAATAATTTAAAAACACACGAAAAACAATAGGGTTCTCTGCTCACAGAGCAGACGAACGGCATAGCCGTTCGCCTGCGCTGCGGGCTTGGAACCCTAATAATAATAAAAAACTAGAACTGCAAGCAGTTATTAACGGGTTCCAAGCCCACCCACGCACCGCCCCCTTGAGCATGTTCCTGGACTTCAGTTCAGCGTTCAACACCATCAAAACTGGAACATCTGGGCTTCAGCACACCTGTTCGCAACTGCCTACTAGACTTCATCACCAACAGACCTCAGTTGGTCTGGGTCGGACAGAAAACCACTGATGTCATCACCCTCAGCACGGGCTTTCCTCAGGGCTGCGTCCTGAGCCCCCTGCTGTTCACCCTGATGACACACGACTGTGTCCCCAGGTTCACCACCAATCACATCGTGAAGTTTGCAGACGACACGACGGTGGTGGGCCTGATTAGAGACAACAACGACCAGGACCAGGACCAGGACTGATCCTGAACGTGGAGAAAACGAAGGAGATCATCATGGACTTCAGGAAGAAATGGCCTCGCCATGCTCCACTTCTCATTAACAGCTCAGCTGTGGAGGTGGCCAGCAGCAATAAATTCCTCGGGGTGCACATAACACACAACCTCAGCTGGTTTGTGAACACCATGTCACTGGAGAAGAGGGAACAGAAGCGCTTGCACTTACTGCGGAGGATGAGGAGAGCCCACCTGTCCCCGCCCATCCTCACGACCTTCTACAGCAGCACCATCTATCTGCTCCCCACTCCCTTCCAATTAAGCATGTCATAATATTTATTACTTTCTTGCATTTGTCTAAAAAAAGTAGATGCAATGCAGTTTTGCATTGCATTACATTGAAATGACTGTTGTCATTTCAGCTTTTAACTTTTTGCTCTCTCTTTTTTCTTCATAGTAGGTACACCTGATCTGACGTTCTGTTAACTGTGACATCATCCAGAGAAGACAGATCACCCGCTATTACTATCTAATGTAGAACAGATTACTGGATCAATGTGTGCTTCTGTGCATGTTTGTCTCTCTTGTTGTGTCTCTGCTCTTTATTCTTTAACCCCCAGTCGGTCGAGGCAGATGACCGTTCATACTGAGCCCGGTTCTGCTGGAGGTTTTTCCTTCCCGCTAATGGGTGGGTTTTTTTTTCGACTGTCGCTTCATGCTTGCTCAGTATGAGGGATTGCTGCAAAGCCATGGACAATGCAGACGTCTCTCCCTGTAGCTCTATGCTTCTCCAGGAGTGAATGCTGCTTGTCGGGACTTTGAAGCAATCAACTGGTTCCCTTATATAGGAAATTTTTGACCAATCTGTATAATATGATTGATTTTGACTTTGTAAAGTGCCTCGAGATGACATGTTTCATGAATTGGCGCTATATAAATACAATTGAATTGAATTGAATAGAGTCCATCTGTTAAACCTTTTCTGCGTCGCACAAAGACACGATGGTTGGAACCAAAGATCTCAACTTTGGACTCATCAGACCAAAGCACAGATTTCCACTGGTCTAATGTCCATTCCTTGTGTTCTTTAGCCCAAACAATTCTCTTCTACTTGTTGCCTGTCCTTAGCAGTGGTTTCCTAGCAGCTGTTTTACCATGAAGGCCTGATTCACACAGTCTCCTAACAGTTGTTCTAGAGATGTGTCTGCTGCTAGAACTCTGTGTGGCATTGACCTGGTCTCTAATCTGAGCTGCTGTCAACCTGCGATTTCTGAGGCTGGTGACTAGGATGAATTTATCCTCCACAGCAGAGGTGACTCTTGGTCTTCCTTTCCTGGGGCGGTCCTCGTGTGAGCCAGTTTCTTTGTAGCGCTTGATGGTTTTTGCGACTGCACTTGGGGACACTTTCAAAGTTTTCCCAATTTTTCGGACTGAATGACCTTCAGTTCTTAAAGTAATTATGGCCACTTGTTTTTCTTTACTTAGCTGCTTTTTTCTTGCCATAATACAAATTCTAACAGTTTATTCAGTAGGACTATAAGCTGTGTATCCACTTGACTTCTGCACAACACAACTGATGGTCCCAACCCCATATAAGAGGCAAGACATCCCACTTATTAAACCTGACAGGGGACACCTGTGAAGGGAAAACCATTTCAGGTGACTATCTCTTGAAGCTCATTAAGAGAATGCCAAGAGTGTACGAAGCAGTAATCAAAGCAAAAGGTGGCTACTTTGAAGAACCTAGAATATAAGACATATTTTCAGTTGTTTCACACTTTTTTGTTAAGTATATAATTCCACATGTGTTAATTCATAGTTTTGATGCCTTTAGTGTGAATCTACAATTGTCATAGTTATGAAAATTAAGAAAACTCTTTGAAGGAGAAGGTGTGTCTAAACCACCTCCTCCATTACCATCTGGTACGCTGGTGCCACCGCCAAAGACAAGAGCAGACTGCAGCGTGTCATCCGGTCTGCAGAGAAGGTGATTGGCTGCAATTTTCCATCTCTCCAGGACCTGTAAGCCTCTAGGACTCTGAGGCGTGCAGGGAAGATTGTGGCCGATTTTGTGACACCCCAGTCACAAAATATTTCAGACACTTCCTTCTGGCAGGAGGCAGCGGTCCATCAGGACCAAAACCTCACGACACAAAAACAGTTTTTTCCCATCCGCTACCAGCCTTATTAACACGGCCCAGAGGCCCCGTGACACTTGACTCTGCCTCTCTCCCCTGTTCAGGTCGTACAAGCTACACCAACGTAGCATCTCCAGACCTTCTGCGTTACATTAACGCACAGTCTACCGTGTATATAGCTTTCTGTGTGTATATATATATATATATATATATATATATATATATATATATATATATATATATATATATATATATATATATATACACACAGCGTTCACTGAGCGAGAGGCGGGTTACACCCTGGACAGGTCGGCAATCTGTCACAGGGCAACACAGAGACAGACAGGACAAACAACCATTCTTGCACACACTCACACCTAAGGACAATTTAGAGAAGCCAATTAAACTAACAGTCATGTTTTTGAACTGTGGGAGGAAGCCAGCGTACCCGGAGTGAACCTACGCATGCACAGGTAGAACATTCAAACTTCATGCAGAAAGACCCAGAGGATTTGAAAGACCCAGGAGGATTTGAAAGACCCGGGAGGATTTGAAAGACCCGGGAGGATTTGAAAGACCCAGGTGATTGAACCCAGAAGGCAACAACACTTCTCACTGCTTCACTGTGCAGCCTCTGTTTATGACAGTATCATGTAAATCTTAGGCACAAATAAAGTGTTACCTAAACAAAAGTAATTTGTATAGTAAGTATAACATCCACTGACTTTAAAGTTACCTGTGAAACGTTTTCACACAGCCAAACTGCTTGTTGTTGCAACCAAATGCTATGGGGTTCTGTGTGAGAACGGAGTAGCAAGATGGCGGCCAGTGACCTCCCCTAGTGACTGACCGCCATCTTGCTACTCCCTACTCTCACACTTTTGCAAATAGGCCCTGCCCACTTGTTTCAATTGTGTTCATAAACAGACACAATAAAAAATGCAAAAAGCATCATGCTAACCTTTACAATTAGGCTTATTGGATTTTACTACTTAATAACTCTCTGTCACAGCCTCTAACCTGCTGGTGATACACTTGGGCCTGGTGTCTCCTGGCTGGCTTCTCCAGGTTGGTCACTGCTGCAGGGTTCTGTCTGGTCCTGGTCTGGCCCTGGTTTTTGCCTCTTTAAGAAGAACTGTGAGATATTCTCTTTTCTCTTCATTTGGGCTCTACACAAAATAAGGCAGCCTGGTATTTAGACTCCATGACTGTATGGCAAAGACAACACTATTTTAAATATTATTTAAACTATAGTTTTTAGTTTTCTGTAGCTAGCTAAAATAATACTAAATTAAAAATAGATTAATTAAATTAATTAATATAACTAGTTAGGTTATAATTCAAAGCTTTCATATGACATAGCCTATTTACATTTCAGTCATTATAAACTTAACAATGGTTTTTCACATATTCTTACCACACACATTTCAAGCAAGAGCTGGGAGATATATCCTGGCCAAATTAATAAAACATTACAGGGCAGCATGTGCACTCAAACATATGTTAAAAGAATCTGTCTAAAACACGATCTATCAGCACTAGCATGGCTAATATAATAAACGAGGCACTACGGACGGAGCGGTGCACAACCATTTTTTTTTTCTTTTTAGAAATGTATGACAAGTGCCGCCTCTCATTAGGAAGGTAACACAGCGGTTACCGCTGAGCGGTAAAATGTTGTAAATACCTGCAAAACTCCTCAACGGTGTACTCTAAAGCCGCGGGTGTGTTTTGGATCAAGCAGGAACCACATGTCAGCTTAACCAATGAACAGCGTCAGTGCGCAGCATGTAGGCTGCTACTGCATGGGCTGCCTTCAGGGACAGTCGGAAATTACAGTTTTCCTGGCAAATCTTTGCCGATCTCATAAGTATTATATGTTAAAATTACCATTTCCAGTGGGGTGGCAGTAGGGGGTGGCAAGGGCTCTGTTGGGGATGGCAAATGCCACCCCTGCCACCCCTCTGGCTCCGCAACTAGCTACATTCAATGTAAAGCTTATGTATATAAGTGTGTGTGTGTGTAAAAAATCCATATATAATCAAATACTGCCATCTACTGGAAATTTTAAATCCCTACATGGGCACATTTCGGAAATGTTATTCTCTTTAAATTCATAAATAAATTCTTTAAAAATCAACAGTTTGCTCTAAAATTCTTCCAATATTATATATATATTCAATTTATTTATTTATATAGCGCCAAATCATGAAACATGTCATCTCAAGGCACTTTACAAAATCAAGTTCAATCATATTATACAGATTGGGTCAGATTATACAGATTGGATAAAATGTCCTATATAAGGAAACCAGTTGATTGCATCAAAGTCCCGACAAGCATATATATATATATATATATATATATATATATATATATATATATATATATATATATATATATATATATATACACTCACCGGCCACTTTATTAGGTACCCCATGCTAGTAACGGGTTGGACCCCCTTTTGCCTTCAGAACTGCCTCAATTCTTCGTGGCATAGATTCAACAAGGTGCTGGAAGCATTCCTCAGGGAGTTTGGTCCATATTGACATGATGGCATCACACAGTTGCCGCAGATTTGTCGGCTGCACATCCATGATGCGAATCTCCCGTTCCACCACATCCCAAAGATGCTCTATTGGATTGAGATCTGGTGACTGTGGAGGCCATTTGAGTACAGCGAACTCATTGTCATGTTCAAGAAACCAGTCTGAGATGATTCCAGCTTTATGACATGGCGCATTATCCTGCTGAAAGTAGCCATCATGGGTTGGGTACATTGTGGTCATAAAGGGATGGACATGGTCAGCAACAATACTCAGGTAGGCTGTGGCGTTGCAACGATGCTCAATTGGTACCAAGGGGCCCAAAGAGTGCCAAGAAAATATTCCCCACACCATGACACCACCACCACCACCAGCCTGAACTGTTGATACAAGGCAGGATGGATCCATGCTTTCATGTTGTAGACACCAAATTCTGACCCTACCATCCGACTGTAGCAGCAGAAATCGAGACTCATCAGACCAGGCAACGTTTTTCCAATCTTCTATTGTCCAATTTCGATGAGCTTGTGCAAATTGTAGCCTCAGTTTCCTGTTCTTAGCTGAAAGGAGTGGCACCCGATGTGGTCTTCTGCTGCTGTAGACCATCTGCCTCAAAGTTCGACGTACTGTGCGTTCAGAGATGCTCTTCTGCCCACCTTGGTTGTAACGGGTGGTTATTTGAGTCACTGTTGCCCTTCTATCAGCTCGAACCAGTCTGGCCATTCTCCTCTGACCTCTGGCATCAACAAGGCATTTCCGCCCACAGAACTGCCGCTCACTGGATGTTTTTTCTTTTTCGGACCATTCTCTGTAAACCCTAGAGATGGTTGTGCGTGAAAATCCCAGTAGATTAGCAGTTTCTGAAATACTCAGACCAGCCCTTCTGGCACCAACAATCATGCCACGTTCAAAGTCACTCAAATCACCTTTCTTCCCCATACTGATGCTCGTTTTGAACTGCAGGAGATTCTCTTGACCATGTCTACATGCCTAAATGCACTGAGTTGCCGCCATGTGATTGGCTGCTTAGAAATTAAGTGTTAACGAGCAGTTGGACAGGTGTACCTAATAAAGTGGCCGGTGAGTGTATATATATATATATATATATATATATATATATATATATATATATATATATATATATATATATATATATATATATATATATATATATTTAAGCTATATACACAGACACCGATCTACAGACAACAGCAATTATCAACAAAAAGAAATCAACAAAAAACCTAATCACCCTCAGCACGGGCTCCCCCCCCCCACTCCCCACAAATCATGTCTATCCAGTAATTTAGGACCATTTTGTTTGTTTTTGGTGTTTAATGTACTTTTCTCTACTTCCATCGCTGTACCCATTAGCACATATTGTGTTTATGCCGGAAAACTGTAACTGTAAAGCATGAGGATGATCTATCATAAAATCTTACTTATGGAAGGTAATTCCCCAGGATCTGGTTCCTAGTGTCCTTTTATTTGCGCACCCATAAGCGGAGTAAAAGTCGGGCTTCCTGGGACGTAGCTCTGGAAGTTTGCTTACTTTCAATACAAAATCGAAATTATTTATTAAGTTAGACAATAATTTAATTCAATCAATTGGTCCCATGTAGCCCCTAAAGGGGTGACGTTTTCAGTCAGTTGATTTATCTGGAAATCGGGTGAGAATTCACCGGATTCAGAGTGTCTGAAAACATAAAGTACATTTTCCTGTAATGACTTGTATTCTGTCTGACTGCAGCTTGGTCTGACCTAAGATGGCCGCTCTGTCGGCACGCCTCTCAACCGAGGACGCGGCGTCTACGTATTCATGTCTGTGTTCTCTATGGTCTGACCTAAGATGGCAGCTTGGTCTGACCTAAGATGGCTGCTTTGACGTCACTTCCTGTGATGTGCCCAAATATGGGCAAAATGGCCGCCCTGTTCAAAGCTCTGCAGTCAGAGCTCTGGATGATGAAAGCTGTGAACTGAACACAAACTTCATAAATTCGTTAATAATCAACGGTTGGCTCTAAAATTCTGAAAATATTCATGGATCTCAAAGAGTGCTTTATCTAACCACAGGATTTTTTTTATGGTCATTAAAACAATGGATTCAGAGAAATAAAATATTAAACTTTATAGTCTTGTACCATTTATTTTCAAAGTCTTGTAAATTGGTCAAACTCGCCTGGATTTTTACCAAACTGAAATCCATGTTTATTCTGCATGTGCTTTACAAATAGAGGCCATATTTTGGGGGGTTGAACAATATTTGTGGAAAATACATTGATTTCTCCATTTTACAAACTTTTAAAAATTCAGAGTGTAGCACTTCAAAAAAAAACAATACATGCAGTGAGAGAATTGTTACACCTTATTCACAGAATACATCCTGAAAATCTGGGATCAAAAAATTGATTTTAAAGCATTTTTTATTCTTTACTTTATTGTTTTTATTATTCTCCAGGTTTTTTAACACTTTTGGAAATAGGCCCCGCCCACTTGTTTTAATAATTACCATATTTAATACCTGAGTTCAGGGGTATGACTGGAAGGGGATGAAGAAGGTTTTGTAAAAATCCGATCAGCCATTCTTGCGTAGTAGATTTCTTGACATCACAGCGCCCCCTAGTGATGGACGATCCTCAAACGCGGGTCACATGTGCAAAATCTTATTTGGACTATGGGTTATGAAGGACATGTCAAAATCTGTTATGGTTTTAGAATAATCAGCAATTACATTTAGAGCTAGCTAGCTAACAATCACTTATTTTAGCGTTACTTTTCGAAAAAGTCAAAATTCAAAAATCCGCCGTGTTAACTTTTTTTATTTGTCCATTACACGGTTATATGTGGAGTTTTGCGCGGATTGCATAAAAAATGTAGGAGGAGTTAAACAAGAAAGGTTTAACCTTTGTAGCCATGTAGCGCGAAAACTAGCTGGGAAACGAAGGGTGTGCCAATTCCCTTTATTTTGCAGAATCATCCAATAAACAAAGTGATGTGAAGTTTTTGAGTGTGGGACCAGTAGTTTGGTGGTTATAGGCCAAAACGCATTGTCCTTTGTTATAGCGCCCCCTAGTTGTTGAGGGGTCTGAATTTCTGGGTTTGAGTAGCGGTGCACATTCTGTACTTGGATACCTGATTCAATAGGTTCGTTACAAATCCGCTTGGGCCGCCCAACGCGTTTTAGCGGAGAATAATAATTACCCGTAATAATAATAATAATAATAATAATAATAACTAGAACTGCAAGCAGTTATTAACGGGTTCCAAGCCCACCCACGCACCGCCCCCTTGAGCATGTTCCTGGACTTCAGTTCAGCGTTCAACACCATCAAAACTGGAACATCTGGGCTTCAGCACACCTGTTCGCAACTGCCTACTAGACTTCATCACCAACAGACCTCAGTTGGTCTGGGTCGGACAGAAAACCACTGATGTCATCACCCTCAGCACGGGCTTTCCTCAGGGCTGCGTCCTGAGCCCCCTGCTGTTCACCCTGATGACACACGACTGTGTCCCCAGGTTCACCACCAATCACATCGTGAAGTTTGCAGACGACACGACGGTGGTGGGCCTGATTAGAGACAACAACGACCAGGACCAGGACCAGGACTGATCCTGAACGTGGAGAAAACGAAGGAGATCATCATGGACTTCAGGAAGAAATGGCCTCGCCATGCTCCACTTCTCATTAACAGCTCAGCTGTGAAGGTGGCCAGCAGCAATAAATTCCTCGGGGTGCACATAACACACAACCTCAGCTGGTTTGTGAACACCATGTCACTGGAGAAGAGGGAACAGAAGCGCTTGCACTTACTGCGGAGGATGAGGAGAGCCCACCTGTCCCCGCCCATCCTCACGACCTTCTACAGCAGCACCATCTATCTGCTCCCCACTCCCTTCCAATTAAGCATGTCATAATATTTATTACTTTCTTGCATTTGTCTAAAAAAAGTAGATGCAATGCAGTTTTGCATTGCATTACATTGAAATGACTGTTGTCATTTCAGCTTTTAACTTTTTGCTCTCTCTTTTTTCTTCATAGTAGGTACACCTGATCTGACGTTCTGTTAACTGTGACATCATCCAGAGAAGACAGATCACCCGCTATTACTATCTAATGTAGAACAGATTACTGGATCAATGTGTGCTTCTGTGCATGTTTGTCTCTCTTGTTGTGTCTCTGCTCTTTATTCTTTAACCCCCAGTCGGTCGAGGCAGATGACCGTTCATACTGAGCCCGGTTCTGCTGGAGGTTTTTCCTTCCCGCTAATGGGTGGGGTTTTTTTTCGACTGTCGCTTCATGCTTGCTCAGTATGAGGGATTGCTGCAAAGCCATGGACAATGCAGACGTCTCTCCCTGTAGCTCTATGCTTCTCCAGGAGTGAATGCTGCTTGTCGGGACTTTGAAGCAATCAACTGGTTCCCTTATATAGGAAATTTTTGACCAATCTGTATAATATGATTGATTTTGACTTTGTAAAGTGCCTCGAGATGACATGTTTCATGAATTGGCGCTATATAAATACAATTGAATTGAATTGAATAGAGTCCATCTGTTAAACCTTTTCTGCGTCGCACAAAGACACGATGGTTGGAACCAAAGATCTCAACTTTGGACTCATCAGACCAAAGCACAGATTTCCACTGGTCTAATGTCCATTCCTTGTGTTCTTTAGCCCAAACAATTCTCTTCTACTTGTTGCCTGTCCTTAGCAGTGGTTTCCTAGCAGCTGTTTTACCATGAAGGCCTGATTCACACAGTCTCCTAACAGTTGTTCTAGAGATGTGTCTGCTGCTAGAACTCTGTGTGGCATTGACCTGGTCTCTAATCTGAGCTGCTGTCAACCTGCGATTTCTGAGGCTGGTGACTAGGATGAATTTATCCTCCACAGCAGAGGTGACTCTTGGTCTTCCTTTCCTGGGGCGGTCCTCGTGTGAGCCAGTTTCTTTGTAGCGCTTGATGGTTTTTGCGACTGCACTTGGGGACACTTTCAAAGTTTTCCCAATTTTTCGGACTGAATGACCTTCAGTTCTTAAAGTAATTATGGCCACTTGTTTTTCTTTACTTAGCTGATTTTTTCTTGCCATAATACAAATTCTAACAGTTTATTCAGTAGGACTATAAGCTGTGTATCCACTTGACTTCTGCACAACACAACTGATGGTCCCAACCCCATATAAGAGGCAAGACATCCCACTTATTAAACCTGACAGGGGACACCTGTGAAGGGAAAACCATTTCAGGTGACTATCTCTTGAAGCTCATTAAGAGAATGCCAAGAGTGTACGAAGCAGTAATCAAAGCAAAAGGTGGCTACTTTGAAGAACCTAGAATATAAGACATATTTTCAGTTGTTTCACACTTTTTTGTTAAGTATATAATTCCACATGTGTTAATTCATAGTTTTGATGCCTTTAGTGTGAATCTACAATTGTCATAGTTATGAAAATTAAGAAAACTCTTTGAAGGAGAAGGTGTGTCTAAACCACCTCCTCCATTACCATCTGGTACGCTGGTGCCACCGCCAAAGACAAGAGCAGACTGCAGCGTGTCATCCGGTCTGCAGAGAAGGTGATTGGCTGCAATTTTCCATCTCTCCAGGACCTGTAAGCCTCCAGGACTCTGAGGCGTGCAGGGAAGATTGTGGCCGATTTTGTGACACCCCAGTCACAAAATATTTCAGACACTTCCTTCTGGCAGGAGGCAGCGGTCCATCAGGACCAAAACCTCACGACACAAAAACAGTTTTTTCCCATCCGCTACCAGCCTTATTAACACGGCCCAGAGGCCCCGTGACACTTGACTCTGCCTCTCTCCCCTGTTCAGGTCGTACAAGCTACACCAACGTAGCATCTCCAGACCTTCTGCGTTACATTAACGCACAGTCTACCGTGTATATAGCTTTCTGTGTGTATATATATATATATATATATATATATATATATATATATATATATATATATATATATATATATATATATATATATACACACAGCGTTCACTGAGCGAGAGGCGGGTTACACCCTGGACAGGTCGGCAATCTGTCACAGGGCAACACAGAGACAGACAGGACAAACAACCATTCTTGCACACACTCACACCTAAGGACAATTTAGAGAAGCCAATTAAACTAACAGTCATGTTTTTGAACTGTGGGAGGAAGCCAGCGTACCCGGAGTGAACCTACGCATGCACAGGTAGAACATTCAAACTTCATGCAGAAAGACCCAGAGGATTTGAAAGACCCAGGAGGATTTGAAAGACCCGGGAGGATTTGAAAGACCCGGGAGGATTTGAAAGACCCAGGTGATTGAACCCAGAAGGCAACAACACTTCTCACTGCTTCACTGTGCAGCCTCTGTTTATGACAGTATCATGTAAATCTTAGGCACAAATAAAGTGTTACCTAAACAAAAGTAATTTGTATAGTAAGTATAACATCCACTGACTTTAAAGTTACCTGTGAAACGTTTTCACACAGCCAAACTGCTTGTTGTTGCAACCAAATGCTATGGGGTTCTGTGTGAGAACGGAGTAGCAAGATGGCGGCCAGTGACCTCCCCTAGTGACTGACCGCCATCTTGCTACTCCCTACTCTCACACTTTTGCAAATAGGCCCTGCCCACTTGTTTCAATTGTGTTCATAAACAGACACAATAAAAAATGCAAAAAGCATCATGCTAACCTTTACAATTAGGCTTATTGGATTTTACTACTTAATAACTCTCTGTCACAGCCTCTAACCTGCTGGTGATACACTTGGGCCTGGTGTCTCCTGGCTGGCTTCTCCAGGTTGGTCACTGCTGCAGGGTTCTGTCTGGTCCTGGTCTGGCCCTGGTTTTTGCCTCTTTAAGAAGAACTGTGAGATATTCTCTTTTCTCTTCATTTGGGCTCTACACAAAATAAGGCAGCCTGGTATTTAGACTCCATGACTGTATGGCAAAGACAACACTATTTTAAATATTATTTAAACTATAGTTTTTAGTTTTCTGTAGCTAGCTAAAATAATACTAAATTAAAAATAGATTAATTAAATTAATTAATATAACTAGTTAGGTTATAATTCAAAGCTTTCATATGACATAGCCTATTTACATTTCAGTCATTATAAACTTAACAATGGTTTTTCACATATTCTTACCACACACATTTCAAGCAAGAGCTGGGAGATATATCCTGGCCAAATTAATAAAACATTACAGGGCAGCATGTGCACTCAAACATATGTTAAAAGAATCTGTCTAAAACACGATCTATCAGCACTAGCATGGCTAATATAATAAACGAGGCACTACGGACGGAGCGGTGCACAACCATTTTTTTTTTCTTTTTAGAAATGTATGACAAGTGCCGCCTCTCATTAGGAAGGTAACACAGCGGTTACCGCTGAGCGGTAAAATGTTGTAAATACCTGCAAAACTCCTCAACGGTGTACTCTAAAGCCGCGGGTGTGTTTTGGATCAAGCAGGAACCACATGTCAGCTTAACCAATTAACAGCGTCAGTGCGCAGCATGTAGGCTGCTACTGCATGGGCTGCCTTCAGGGACAGTCGGAAATTACAGTTTTCCTGGCAAATCTTTGCCGATCTCATAAGTATTATATGTTAAAATTACCATTTCCAGTGGGGTGGCAGTAGGGGGTGGCAAGGGCTCTGTTGGGGATGGCAAATGCCACCCCTGCCACCCCTCTGGCTCCGCAACTAGCTACATTCAATGTAAAGCTTATGTATATAAGTGTGTGTGTGTGTAAAAAATCCATATATAATCAAATACTGCCATCTACTGGAAATTTTAAATCCCTACATGGGCACATTTCGGAAATGTTATTCTCTTTAAATTCATAAATAAATTCTTTAAAAATCAACAGTTTGCTCTAAAATTCTTCCAATATTATATATATATTCAATTTATTTATTTATATAGCGCCAAATCATGAAACATGTCATCTCAAGGCACTTTACAAAATCAAGTTCAATCATATTATACAGATTGGGTCAGATTATACAGATTGGATAAAATGTCCTATATAAGGAAACCAGTTGATTGCATCAAAGTCCCGACAAGCATATATATATATATATATATATATATATATATATATATATATATATATATATATATATATATATATATATATATATATATATTTAAGCTATATACACAGACACCGATCTACAGACAACAGCAATTATCAACAAAAAGAAATCAACAAAAAACCTAATCACCCTCAGCACGGGCTCCCCCCCCTCACTCCCCACAAATCATGTCTATCCAGTAATTTAGGACCATTTTGTTTGTTTTTGGTGTTTAATGTACTTTTCTCTACTTCCATCGCTGTACCCATTAGCACATATTGTGTTTATGCCGGAAAACTGTAACTGTAAAGCATGAGGATGATCTATCATAAAATCTTACTTATGGAAGGTAATTCCCCAGGATCTGGTTCCTAGTGTCCTTTTATTTGCGCACCCATAAGCGGAGTAAAAGTCGGGCTTCCTGGGACGTAGCTCTGGAAGTTTGCTTACTTTCAATACAAAATCGAAATTATTTATTAAGTTAGACAATAATTTAATTCAATCAATTGGTCCCATGTAGCCCCTAAAGGGGTGACGTTTTCAGTCAGTTGATTTATCTGGAAATCGGGTGAGAATTCACCGGATTCAGAGTGTCTGAAAACATAAAGTACATTTTCCTGTAATGACTTGTATTCTGTCTGACCGCAGCTTGGTCTGACCTAAGATGGCCGCTCTGTCGGCACGCCTCTCAACTGAGGACGCGGCGTCTACGTATTCATGTCTGTGTTCTCTATGGTCTGACCTAAGATGGCAGCTTGGTCTGACCTAAGATGGCTGCTTTGACGTCACTTCCTGTGATGTGCCCAAATATGGGCAAAATGGCCGCCCTGTTCAAAGCTCTGCAGTCAGAGCTCTGGATGATGAAAGCTGTGAACTGATCACAAACTTCATAAATTCGTTAATAATCAACGGTTGGCTCTAAAATTCTGAAAATATTCATGGATCTCAAAGAGTGCTTTATCTAACCACAGGATTTTTTTTATGGTCATTAAAACAATGGATTCAGAGAAATAAAATATTAAACTTTATAGTCTTGTACCATTTATTTTCAAAGTCTTGTAAATTGGTCAAACTCGCCTGGATTTTTACCAAACTGAAATCCATGTTTATTCTGCATGTGCTTTACAAATAGAGGCCATATTTTGGGGGGTTGAACAATATTTGTGGAAAATACATTGATTTCTCCATTTTACAAACTTTTAAAAATTCAGAGTGTAGCACTTCAAAAAAAAACAATACATGCAGTGAGAGAATTGTTACACCTTATTCACAGAATACATCCTGAAAATCTGGGATCAAAAAATTGATTTTAAAGCATTTTTTATTCTTTACTTTATTGTTTTTATTATTCTCCAGGTTTTTTAACACTTTTGGAAATAGGCCCCGCCCACTTGTTTTAATAATTACCATATTTAATACCTGAGTTCAGGGGTATGACTGGAAGGGGATGAAGAAGGTTTTGTAAAAATCCGATCAGCCATTCTTGCGTAGTAGATTTCTTGACATCACAGCGCCCCCTAGTGATGGACGATCCTCAAACGCGGGTCACATGTGCAAAATCTTATTTGGACTATGGGTTATGAAGGACATGTCAAAATCTGTTATGGTTTTAGAATAATCAGCAATTACATTTAGAGCTAGCTAGCTAACAATCACTTATTTTAGCGTTACTTTTCGAAAAAGTCAAAATTCAAAAATCCGCCGTGTTAACTTTTTTTATTTGTCCATTACACGGTTATATGTGGAGTTTTGCGCGGATTGCATAAAAAATGTAGGAGGAGTTAAACAAGAAAGGTTTAACCTTTGTAGCCATGTAGCGCGAAAACTAGCTGGGAAACGAAGGGTGTGCCAATTCCCTTTATTTTGCAGAATCATCCGATAAACAAAGTGATGTGAAGTTTTTGAGTGTGGGACCAGTAGTTTGGTGGTTATAGGCCAAAACGCATTGTCCTTTGTTATAGCGCCCCCTAGTTGTTGAGGGGTCTGAATTTCTGGGTTTGAGTAGCGGTGCACATTCTGTACTTGGATACCTGATTCAATAGGTTCGTTACAAATCCGCTTGGGCCGCCCAACGCGTTTTAGCGGAGAATAATAATTACCCGTAATAATAATAATAATAATAATAATAATAAATAATTTAAAAACACTAGAAAAACAATAGGGTTCTCTGCTCACAGAGCAGACGAACGGCATAGCCGTTCGCCTGCGCTGCGGGCTTGGAACCCTAATAAATAATTTAAAAACACTAGAAAAACAATAGGGTTCTCTGCTCACAGAGCAGACGAACGGCATAGCCGTTCGCCTGCGCTGCGGGCTTGGAACCCTAACTAGAACTGCAAGCAGTTATTAACGGGTTCCAAGCCCACCCACGCCCCGCCCCCTTGAGCATGTTCCTGGACTTCAGTTCAGCGTTCAACACCATTATCTTACAGCATCTGGCGGAAAAACTGAAACATCTGGGCTTCAGGACACCCCTTCGCAACTGCCTGCTAGACTTCATCACCAACAGCCCTCAGTTGGTCCGGGTCGGACAGAAAACCTCTGATGTCATCACCCTCAGCACGGGCTTTCCTCAGGGCTGCGTCCTGAGCCCACTGCTGTTCACCCTGATGACACACGACTGTGTCCCCAGGTTCACCACCAATCACATTGTGAAGTTTGCAGACGACACGACGGTGGTGGGCCTGATTAGAGACGACAACGACCAGGACCAGGACCAGGACCAGGACTGATCCTGAACGTAGAGAAAACGAAGGAGATCATCATGGACTTCAGGAAGAAATGGCCTCGCCATGCTCCACTTCTCATTAACAGCTCAGCTGTGGAGGTGGTCAGCAGCAATAAATTCTTCGGGGTGCACATAACACACAACCTCAGCTGGTTTGTGAACACCATGTCACTGGAGAAGAGGGCACAGAAGCGCTTGCACTTACTGCGGAGGATGAGGAGAGCCCACCTGTCCCCGCCCATCCTCACGACCTTCTACAGCAGCACCATCTATCTGCTCCCCACTCCCTTCCAATTAAGCATGTCATAGTATTTATTACTTTCTTGCATTTGTCTAAAAAAAGTAGATGCAATGCAGTTTTGCATTGCATTACATTGAAATGACTGTTGTCATTTCATCTTTTAACTTTTTGCTCTCTCTTTTTTCTTCATAGTAGGCACACCTGATCTGACGTTCTGTTAACTGTGACATCATCCAGAGAAGACAGATCACCCGCTATTACCATCTAATGTAGAACAGATTACTGGATCAATGTGTGCTTCTGTGCTTTTTTGCACGCCTCAGAGTCCTGGAGGCTTACAGGTCCTGGAGAGATGGAAAATTGCAGCCAATCACCTTCTCTGCAGACCGGATGACACGCTGCACTCTGCTCTTGTCTTTGGCGGTGGCACCAGCGTACCAGATGGTAATGGAGGAGGTGGTTTAGACACACCTTCTCCTTCAAAGAGTTTTCTTAATTTTCATAACTATGACAATTGTAGATTCACACTAAAGGCATCAAAACTATGAATTAAAACATGTGGAATTATATACTTAACAAAAAAGTGTGAAACAACTGAAAATATGTCTTATATTCTAGGTTCTTCAAAGTAGCCACCTTTTGCTTTGATTACTGCTTCATACACTCTTGGCATTCTCTTAATGAGCTTCAAGAGATAGTCACCTGAAATGGTTTTCCCTTCACAGGTGTCCCCTGCTTATTGACTGACAGCCGATGCAGCTCTGCCTTCTTTGTTACAGAAAGGCTCAGGTGGAATTTTTTCACTTTTTCTGAATCAGACCCATTAAAATGCGGGACACTGTTTCACATTCCGACCATTGTTAAAAAAAAAAAGAAAAGAAAAAGTGCATCATGCTAAATTAGCCTGAGCTAATAGCAAATCATGAGGATATCCCTGTTTGGTTTATCAGCTAAGTTACTGGCAGTGAGGGAATACACGCTGACAGGTGACGTGGCCACAGGTGGAAATAATTCATTAATTAACTGCAGGAGCAGCGACAGATACACTTACCGATTAAGCTGTTGTCAGTTGTTCATTACTTACAGTTGAGAATAATAAAGGACTGATAATACTTTCCTGTAGAGTTCCATTATCAATTTTATATTTATCAGATTTTGTTACTCCCATCTGTACCTGTATAATTATTAAACAAAAAATCTTCAATCCAATTATAAGCCCTTCCTGTTATGCCCATTTTATATAATTTTATAAGCAACCCATCCTTCCATACCATGTCATATGCTTTCTCATTATCAAAAAATATTGCTACTACTACTTCCCTATTAATCTGAGCTTTTCTAATATCTGATTCCAAACACACAACTGGATCCATTGTACTTCCTTTTCTGAATCCAATTTGACAAGAAGAAAACAGTCTTTTACTTTCTACATAATATGTAATCCTTTCTGTTATCATTCTCTCCATAATCTTTCCTAAACATGAAGTAAGTACAATTGGTCTATAACTTAAAGGGTTTGTTGGATCCTTTCCTGGTTTAATAATTGGCACAATAATTGCTTCCTTCTAATTAGAAGGTAATCTTCCTTCTTTCCAAATCTTATTATATAAACCTAGAAGTTTTTCTTCAGCTTGTTTCCCTAAGTTTTTTTAACATAATATAGCATATCTGATCTTTTCCTGGTGCTGTTAATCCTGATCTAAATATCGCTCTCTTCATTTCTTGCATAGAAAAATAAACATCCATGACATTTCCTGGAGTTGTTTCACCTTCTAAAATAAAATCATTTATCCTTCTTGTCTGCTCTCTCCTAAATTTTCCCGTTTCTGTTAAATTATCTGAACTATGGATCTTTGCAAATGTTCTTGCCATTACTTCTAGTTTTTCTTCATTTGTTACTGCTGTTCCTTCTTCATGTTTTAGAACTGGATATGTTCTCTCTGCTCTATTTCCCTTCATTTTCTTAATCATTCCCCATACCTAAGCTATAGGGGTTGTTCTGCCTATTGAATCACAAAAATGTCTCCGTTTTGTCTTCTTTGCCTTCTAAATAACTTTCCTGTCTTCTGCTTGATCTTTTTTATATTCAATTAAATTTTTTAAATGATGTGTTCTTTAGAAAACCCTAAAAGCTATCCTCCCTCTTCAAGTTTCTGCTCCGCTTAGAAAAAACACGGGATGTGACGTCACTTCCTGTGATGTGCCCAAATATGGGCAAAATGGCCGCCCTGTTCAAAGCTCTGCAGTCAGACCTCTGGATGATGAGAGCTGTGAACTGATCACAAACTTCATAAATTCGTTAATAATCAACGGTTTGCTCTAAAATTCTGAAAATATTCATTGATCTCAAAGAGTGCTTTATCTAACCACAGGATTTTTTCTATGGTCATTAAAAAAATGGATTCAGAGAAATAAAATATTAAACTTTATAGTCTTGTACCATTTATTTTCAAAGTCTTGTAAATTGGTCAAACTCGCCTGGATTTTTACCAAACTGAAATCCATGTTTATTCTGCATGTGCTTTACAAATAGAGGCCATATTTTGGGGGGTTGAACAATATTTGTGGAAAATACATTGATTTCTCCATTTTACAAACTTTTAAAAATTCAGAGTGTAGCACTTCAAAAAAAAACAATACATGCAGTGAGAGAATTGTTACACCTTATTCACTGAATACATCCTGAAAATCTGGGATCAAAAAATTGATTTTAAAGCATTTTTTATTCTTTACTTTATTGCTTTTATTATTCTCCAGGTTTTTTAACACTTTTGGAAATAGGCCCCGCCCACTTGTTTTAATCATTACCATATTTAATACCTGAGTTCAGGGGTATGACTGGAAGGGGATGAAGAAGGTTTTGTAAAAATCCGATCAGCCATTCTTGCGTAGTAGATTTCTTGACATCACAGCGCCCCCTAGTGATGGACGATCCTCAAACGCGGGTCACATGTGCAAAATCTTATTTGGACTATGGGTTTTAAAGGACATGTCAAAATCTGTTATGGTTTTAGAATAATCAGCAATTACATTTAGAGCTAGCTAGCTAACAATCACTTATTTTAGCGTTACTTTTCGAAAAAGTCAAAATTCAAAAATCTGGCGCGTTAACTTTTTTTATTTGTCCATTACGCGGTTATATATGAAGTTTTGCGCGGATTGCATAAAAAATGTAGGAGGAGTTTAACAAGAAAGGTTTAACCTTTGTAGCCATGTAGCGCGAAAACTAGCTGGGAAACGAAGGGTGTGCCAATTCCCTTTATTTTGCAGAATCATCCAATAAACAAAGTGATGTGAAGTTTTTGAGTGTGGGACCAGTAGTTTGGTGGTAATAGGCCAAAACGCATTGTCCTTTGTTATAGCGCCCCCTAGTTGTTGAGGGGTCTGAATTTCTGGGTTTGAGTAGCGGTGCACATTCTGTACTTGGATACCTGATTCAATAGGTTCGTTACAAATCCGCATGGGCCGCCCAACGCGTTTTAGCGGAGAATAATAATTACCCGTAATAATAATAATAATAATAACTAGAACTGCAAGCAGTTATTAACGGGTTCCAAGCCCACCCACGCACCGCCCCCTTGAGCATGTTCCTGGACTTCAGTTCAGCGTTCAACACCATTAAAACTGGAACATCTGGGCTTCAGCACACCTGTTCGCAACTGCCTACTAGACTTCATCACCAACAGACCTCAGTTGGTCTGGGTCGGACAGAAAACCACTGATGTCATCACCCTCAGCACGGGCTTTCCTCAGGGCTGCGTCCTGAGCCCCCTGCTGTTCACCCTGATGACACACGACTGTGTCCCCAGGTTCACCACCAATCACATCGTGAAGTTTGCAGACGACACGACGGTGGTGGGCCTGATTAGAGACAACAACGACCAGGACCAGGACCAGGACTGATCCTGAACGTGGAGAAAACGAAGGAGATCATCATGGACTTCAGGAAGAAATGGCCTCGCCATGCTCCACTTCTCATTAACAGCTCAGCTGTGGAGGTGGCCAGCAGCAATAAATTCCTCGGGGTGCACATAACACACAACCTCAGCTGGTTTGTGAACACCATGTCACTGGAGAAGAGGGAACAGAAGCGCTTGCACTTACTGCGGAGGATGAGGAGAGCCCACCTGTCCCCGCCCATCCTCACGACCTTCTACAGCAGCACCATCTATCTGCTCCCCACTCCCTTCCAATTAAGCATGTCATAATATTTATTACTTTCTTGCATTTGTCTAAAAAAAGTAGATGCAATGCAGTTTTGCATTGCATTACATTGAAATGACTGTTGTCATTTCAGCTTTTAACTTTTTGCTCTCTCTTTTTTCTTCATAGTAGGTACACCTGATCTGACGTTCTGTTAACTGTGACATCATCCAGAGAAGACAGATCACCCGCTATTACTATCTAATGTAGAACAGATTACTGGATCAATGTGTGCTTCTGTGCATGTTTGTCTCTCTTGTTGTGTCTCTGCTCTGTATTCTTTAACCCCCAGTCGGTCGAGGCAGATGACCGTTCATACTGAGCCCGGTTCTGCTGGAGGTTTTTCCTTCCCGCTAATAGGTGGGGTTTTTTTTCGACTGTCGCTTCATGCTTGCTCAGTATGAGGGATTGCTGCAAAGCCATGGACAATGCAGACGTCTCTCCCTGTAGCTCTATGCTTCTCCAGGAGTGAATGCTGCTTGTCGGGACTTTGAAGCAATCAACTGGTTCCCTTATATAGGAAATTTTTGACCAATCTGTATAATATGATTGATTTTGACTTTGTAAAGTGCCTCGAGATGACATGTTTCATGAATTGGCGCTATATAAATACAATTGAATTGAATTGAATAGAGTCCATCTGTTAAACCTTTTCTGCGTCGCACAAAGACACGATGGTTGGAACCAAAGATCTCAACTTTGGACTCATCAGACCAAAGCACAGATTTCCACTGGTCTAATGTCCATTCCTTGTGTTCTTTAGCCCAAACAATTCTCTTCTACTTGTTGCCTGTCCTTAGCAGTGGTTTCCTAGCAGCTGTTTTACCATGAAGGCCTGATTCACACAGTCTCCTAACAGTTGTTCTAGAGATGTGTCTGCTGCTAGAACTCTGTGTGGCATTGACCTGGTCTCTAATCTGAGCTGCTGTCAACCTGCGATTTCTGAGGCTGGTGACTAGGATGAATTTATCCTCCACAGCAGAGGTGACTCTTGGTCTTCCTTTCCTGGGGCGGTCCTCGTGTGAGCCAGTTTCTTTGTAGCGCTTGATGGTTTTTGCGACTGCACTTGGGGACACTTTCAAAGTTTTCCCAATTTTTCGGACTGAATGACCTTCAGTTCTTAAAGTAATTATGGCCACTTGTTTTTCTTTACTTAGCTGCTTTTTTCTTGCCATAATACAAATTCTAACAGTTTATTCAGTAGGACTATAAGCTGTGTATCCACTTGACTTCTGCACAACACAACTGATGGTCCCAACCCCATATAAGAGGCAAGACATCCCACTTATTAAACCTGACAGGGGACACCTGTGAAGGGAAAACCATTTCAGGTGACTATCTCTTGAAGCTCATTAAGAGAATGCCAAGAGTGTACGAAGCAGTAATCAAAGCAAAAGGTGGCTACTTTGAAGAACCTAGAATATAAGACATATTTTCAGTTGTTTCACACTTTTTTGTTAAGTATATAATTCCACATGTGTTAATTCATAGTTTTGATGCCTTTAGTGTGAATCTACAATTGTCATAGTTATGAAAATTAAGAAAACTCTTTGAAGGAGAAGGTGTGTCTAAACCACCTCCTCCATTAATTCAATTCAATTCAATTTTATTTATATAGCGCCAAATCATGAAACAAGTCATCTCAAGGCACTTTACAAAATCAAGTTCAATCATATTATACAGATTGGGTCAGATTATACAGATTGGTCAAAATGTCCTATATAAGGAAACCAGTTGATTGCATCAAAGTCCCGACAAGCAGCATTCACTCCTGGGGAACCGTAGAGCCACAGGGAGAGTCGTCTGCATTGTACATGGTTTTGCTGCAATCCCTCATACTGAGCAAGCATGAAGCGACAGTGGGAAGAAAAACCACCCATTTACGGGAAAAAAAAACCTCCGGCAGAACCGGGCTCAGTATGAACGGTCATCTGCCTCGACCGACTGGGGTTACAGAAGACAGAGCAGAGTACCATCTGGTACGCTGGTGCCACCGCCAAAGACAAGAGCAGACTGCAGCGTGTCATCCGGTCTGCAGAGAAGGTGATTGGCTGCAATTTTCCATCTCTCCAGGACCTGTAAGCCTCTAGGACTCTGAGGCGTGCAGGGAAGATTGTGGCCGATTTTGTGACACCCCAGTCACAAAATATTTCAGACACTTCCCTCTGGCAGGAGGCAGCGGTCCATCAGGACCAAAACCTCACGACACAAAAACAGTTTTTTCCCATCCGCTACCAGCCTTATTAACACGGCCCAGAGGCCCCGTGACACTTGACTCTGCCTCTCTCCCCTGTTCAGGTCCTACAAGCTACACCAACGTAGCATCTCCAGACCTTCTGCGTTACATTAACGCACAGTCTACCGTGTATATAGCTTTCTGTGTATATATATATACATATATATATATATATATACATATATATATATATATATATATATATATATATATATATATATATATATATATACATATATATATATACATATATATATATATACACATATATATATATATATACACATATATATATATATATACATATATATATATATATATATATATATATATATATATATATATATACACACAGCGTTCACTGAGCGAGAGGCGGGTTACACCCTGGACAGGTCGGCAATCTGTCACAGGGCAACACAGAGACAGACAGGACAAACAACCATTCTTGCACACACTCACACCTAAGGACAATTTAGAGAAGCCAATTAAACTAACAGTCATGTTTTTGAACTGTGGGAGGAAGCCAGCGTACCCGGAGTGAACCTACGCATGCACAGGTAGAACATTCAAACTTCATGCAGAAAGACCCAGAGGATTTGAAAGACCCGGGAGGATTTGAAAGACCCAGGAGGATTTGAAAGACCCGGGAGGATTTGAAAGACCCGGGAGGATTTGAAAGACCCGGGAGGATTTGAAAGACCCAGGTGATTGAACCCAGAAGGCAACAACACTTCTCACTGCTTCACTGTGCAGCCTCTGTTTATGACAGTATCATGTAAATCTTAGGCACAAATAAAGTGTTACCAAAACAAAAGTAATTTGTATAGTAAGTATAACAACCACTGACTTTAAAGTTACCTGTGAAACGTTTTCACACAGCCAAACTGCTTGTTGTTGCAACCAAATGCTATGGGGTTCTGTGTGAGAACGGAGTAGCAAGATGGCGGCCAGTGACCTCCCCTAGTGACTGGCCGCCATCTTGCTACTCCCTACTCTCACACTTTTGCAAATAGGCCCTGCCCACTTGTTTCAATTGTGTTCATAAACAGACACAATAAAAAATGCAAAAAGCATCATGCTAACCTTTACAATTAGGCTTGTTGGATTTTACTACTTAATAACTCTCTGTCACAGCCTCTAACCTGCTGGTGATACACTTGGGCCTGGTGTCTCCTGGCTGGCTTCTCCAGGTTGGTCACTGCTGCAGGGTTCTGTCTGGTCCTGGTCTGGCCCTGGTTTTTGCCTCTTTAAGAAGAACTGTGAGATATTCTCTTTTCTCTTCATTTGGGCTCTACACAAAATAAGGCAGCCTGGTATTTAGACTCCATGACTGTATGGCAAAGACAACACTATTTTAAATATTATTTAAACTATAGTTTTTAGTTTTCTGTAGCTAGCTAAAATAATACTCAATTAAAAATAGATTAATTAAATTAATTAATATAACTAGTTAGGTTATAATTCAAAGCTTTCATATGACATAGCCTATTTACATTTCAGTCATTATAAACTTAACAATGGTTTTTCACATATTCTTACCACACACATTTCAAGCAAGAGCTGGGAGATATATCCTGGCCAAATTAATAAAACATTACAGGGCAGCATGTGCACTCAAACATATGTTAAAAGAATCTGTCTAAAACACGATCTATCAGCACTAGCATGGCTAATATAATAAACGAGGCACTACGGACGGAGCGGTGCACAACCATTTTTTTTTTCTTTTTAGAAATGTATGACAAGTGCCGCCTCTCATTAGGAAGGTAACGGTTACCGCTGAGCGGTAAAATGTTGTAAATACCTGCAAAACTCCTCAACGGTGTACTCTAAAGCCGCGGGTGTGTTTTGGATCAAGCAGGAACCACATGTCAGCTTAACCAATGAACAGCGTCAGTGCGCAGTGTAGGCTGCTACTGCATGGGCTGCCTTCAGGGACAGTCGGAAATTACAGTTTTCCTGGCAAATCTTTGCCGATCTCATAAGTATTATATGTTAAAATTACCATTTCCAGTGGGGTGGCAGTAGGGGGTGGCAAGGGCTCTGTTGGGGGTGGCAAATGCCACCCCTGCCACCCCTCTGGCTCCGCAACTAGCTACATTCAATGTAAAGCTTATGTATATAAGTGTGTGTGTGTGTGTAAAAAATCCATATATAATCAAATACTGCCATCTACTGGAAATTTTAAATCCCTACATGGGCACATTTCGGAAATGTTATTCTCTTTAAATTCATAAATAAATTCTTTAAAAATCAACAGTTTGCTCTAAAATTCTTCCAATATTATATATATATTCAATTTATTTATTTATATAGCGCCAAATCATGAAACATGTCATCTCAAGGCACTTTACAAAATCAAGTTCAATCATATTATACAGATTGGGTCAGATTATACAGATTGGATAAAATGGCCTATATAAGGAAACCAGTTGTTTGCATCAAAGTCCCGACAAGCATATATATATATATATATATATATATATATATATATATATATATATATATATATATATATATATATATATATATATATTAAGCTATATACACAGACACCGATCTACAGACAACAGCAATTATCAACAAAAAGAAATCAACAAAAAACCTAATCACCCTCAGCACGGGCTTCCCCCCCCCACTCCCCACAAATCATGTCTATCCAGTAATTTAGGACCATTTTGTTTGTTTTTGGTGTTTAATGTACTTTTCTCTACTTCCATCGCTGTACCCATTAGCACATATTGTGTTTATGCCGGAAAACTGTAACTGTAAAGCATGAGGATGATCTATCATAAAATCTTACTTATGGAAGGTAATTCCCCAGGATCTGGTTCCTAGTGTCCTTTTATTTGCGCACCCATAAGCGGAGTAAAAGTCGGGCTTCCTGGGACGTAGCTCTGGAAGTTTGCTTACTTTCAATACAAAATCGAAATTATTTATTAAGTTAGACAATAATTTAATTCAATCAATTGGTCCCATGTAGCCCCTAAAGGGGTGACGTTTTCAGTCAGTTGATTTATCTGGAAATCGGGTGAGAATTCACCGGATTCAGAGTGTCTGAAAACATAAAGTACATTTTCCTGTAATGACTTGTATTCTGTCTGACTGCAGCTTGGTCTGACCTAAGATGGCCGCTCTGTCGGCACGCCTCTCAACCGAGGACGCGGCGTCTACGTATTCATGTCTGTGTTCTCTATGGTCTGACCTAAGATGGCAGCTTGGTCTGACCTAAGATGGCTGCTTTGACGTCACTTCCTGTGATGTGCCCAAATATGGGCAAAATGGCCGCCCTGTTCAAAGCTCTGCAGTCAGAGCTCTGGATGATGAAAGCTGTGAACTGATCACAAACTTCATAAATTCGTTAATAATCAACGGTTGGCTCTAAAATTCTGAAAATATTTATGGATCTCAAAGAGTGCTTTATCTAACCACAGGAGTTTTTTTATGGTCATTAAAAAAATGGATTCAGAGAAATAAAATATTAAACTTTATAGTCTTGTACCATTTATTTTCAAAGTCTTGTAAATTGGTCAAACTCGCCTGGATTTTTACCAAACTGAAATCCATGTTTATTCTGCATGTGCTTTACAAATAGAGGCCATATTTTGGGGGGTTGAACAATATTTGTGGAAAATACATTGATTTCTCCATTTTACAAACTTTTAAAAATTCAGAGTGTAGCACTTAAAAAAAAAAACAATACATGCAGTGAGAGAATTGTTACACCTTATTCACTGAATACATCCTGAAAATCTGGGATCAAAAAATTGATTTTAAAGCATTTTTTATTCTTTACTTTATTGTTTTTATTATTCTCCAGGTTTTTTAACACTTTTGGAAATAGGCCCCGCCCACTTGTTTTAATCATTACCATATTTAATACCTGAGTTCAGGGGTATGACTGGAAGGGGATGAAGAAGGTTTTGTAAAAATCCGATCAGCCATTCTTGCGTAGTAGATTTCTTGACATCACAGCGCCCCCTAGTGACGGACGATCCTCAAACGCGGGTCACATGTGCAAAATCTTATTTGGACTATTGGTTATGAAGGACATGTCAAAATCTGTTATGGTTTTAGAATAATCAGCAATTACATTTAGAGCTAGCTAGCTAACAATCACTTATTTTAGCGTTACTTTTCGAAATAGTCAAAATTCAAAAATCCGGCATGTGAACTTTTTTTATTTGTCCATTACGCGGTTATATATGGAGTTTTGCGCGGATTGCATAAAAAATGTAGGAGGAGTTTAACAAGAAAGGTTTAACCTTTGTAGCCATGTAGCGCGAAAACTAGCTGGGAAACGAAGGGTGTGCCAATTCCCTTTATTTTGCAGAATCATCCAATAAACAAAGTGATGTGAAGTTTTTGAGTGTGGGACCAGCAGTTTGGTGGTTATAGGCCAAAACGCGTTGTCCTTTGTTATAGCGCCCCCTAGTTGTTGAGGGGTCTGAATTTCTGGGTTTGAGTAGCGGTGCACATTCTGTACTGGGATACCTGATTCAATAGGTTCGTTACAAATCCACATGGGCCGCCCAACGCGTTTTAGCGGAGAATAATAATTACCCGTAATAATAATAATAATAATAATAATAATAACTAGAACTGCAAGCAGTTATTAACGGGTTCCAAGCCCACCCACGCACCGCCCCCTTGAGCATGTTCCTGGACTTCAGTTCAGCGTTCAACACCATCAAAACTGGAACATCTGGGCTTCAGCACACCTGTTCGCAACTGCCTACTAGACTTCATCACCAACAGACCTCAGTTGGTCCGGGTCGGACAGAAAACCTCTGATGTCATCACCCTCAGCACGGGCTTTCCTCAGGGCTGCGTCCTGAGCCCCCTGCTGTTCACCCTGATGACACACGACTGTGTCCCCAGGTTCACCACCAATCACATCGTGAAGTTTGCAGACGACACGACGGTGGTGGGCCTGATTAGAGACGACAACGACCAGGACCAGGACTAGGACTGATCCTGAACGTGGAGAAAACGAAGGAGATCATCATGGACTTCAGGAAGGAATGGCCTCGCCATGCTCCACTTCTCATTAACAGCTCAGCTGCCGAGGTGGTCAGCAGCAATAAATTCCTCGGGGTGCACATAACACACAACCTCAGCTGGTTTGTGAACACCATGTCACTGGAGAAGAGGGCACAGAAGCGCTTGCACTTACTGCGGAGGATGAGGAGAGACCACCTGTCCCCGCCCATCCTCACGACCTTCTACAGCAGCACCATCTATCTGCTCCCCACTCCCTTCCAATTAAGCATGTCATTATATTTATTACTTTCTTGCATTTGTCTAAAAAAAGTAGATGCAATGCAGTTTTGCATTGCATTACATTGAAATGACTGTTGTCATTTCAGCTTTTAACTTTCTGTTCTCTCTCTTTTTTCTTCATAGTAGGTACACCTGATCTGACGTTCTGTTAACTGTGACATCATCCAGAGAAGACAGATCACCCGCTATTACTATCTAATGTAGAACAGATTACTGGATCAATGTGTGCTTCTGTGCTTGTTTGTCTCTCTTGTTGTGTCTCTGCTCTGTATTCTTTAACCCCCAGTCGGTCGAGGCAGATGACCGTTCATACTGAGCCCGGTTCTGCTGGAGGTTTTTCCTTCCCGCTAATGGGTGGGGGTTTTTTTCGACTGTCGCTTCATGCATGCTCAGTATGAGGGATTGCTGCAAAGCCATGGACAATGCAGACGTCTCTCCCTGTAGCTCTATGCTTCTCCAGGAGTAAATGCTGCTTGTCGGGACTTTGAAGCAATCAACTGGTTCCCTTATATAGGAAATTTTTGACCAATCTGTATAATATGATTGATTTTGACTTTGTAAAGTGCCTTGAGATGACATGTTTCATGAATTGGCGCTGTATAAATACAATTGAATTGAATTGAATAGAGTCCATCTGTTAAACCTTTTCTGCGTCGCACAAAGACACGATGGTTGGAACCAAAGATCTCAACTTTGGACTCATCAGACCAAAGCACAGATTTCCACTGGTCTAATGTCCATTCATTGTGTTCTTTAGCCCAAGCAATTCTCTTCTACTTGTTGCCTGTCCTTAGCAGTGGTTTCCTAGCAGCTGTTTTACCATGAAGGCCTGATTCACACAGTCTCCTAACAGTTGTTCTAGAGATGTGTCTGCTGCTAGAACTCTGTGTGGCATTGACCTGGTCTCTAATCTGAGCTGCTGTCAACCTGCGATTTCTGAGGCTGGTGACTAGGATGAATTTATCCTCCACAGCAGAGGTGACTCTTGGTCTTCCTTTCCTGGGGCGGTCCTCGTGTGAGCCAGTTTCTTTGTAGCGCTTGATGGTTTTTGCGACTGCACTTGGGGACACTTTCAAAGTTTTCCCAATTTTTCGGACTGAATGGCCTTCAGTTCTTAAAGTAATTATGGCCACTCGTTTTTCTTTACTTAGCTGCTTTTTTCTTGCCATAATACAAATTCTAACAGTTTATTCAGTAGGACTATAAGCTGTGTATCCACTTGACTTCTGCACAACACAACTGATGGTCCCAACCCCATTTAAGAGGCAAGACATCCCACTTATTAAACCTGACAGGGGACACCTGTGAAGGGAAAACCATTTCAGGTGACTATCTCTTGAAGCTCATTAAGAGAATGCCAAGAGTGTACGAAGCAGTAATCAAAGCAAAAGGTGGCTACTTTGAAGAACCTAGAATATAAGACATATTTTCAGTTGTTTCACACTTTTTTGTTAAGTATATAATTCCACAAGTGTTAATTCATAGTTTTGATGCCTTTAGTGTGAATCTACAATTGTCATAGTTATGAAAATTAAGAAAACTCTTTGAAGGAGAAGGTGTGTCTAAACCACCTCCTCCATTACCATCTGGTACGCTGGTGCCACCGCCAAAGACAAGAGCAGACTGCAGCGTGTCATCCGGTCTGCAGAGAACGTGACTGGCTGCAATTTTCCATCTCTCCAGGACCTGTAAGCCTCCAGGACTCTGAGGCGTGCAGGGAAGATTGTGGCCGATTTTGTGACACCCCAGTCACAAAATATTTCAGACACTTCCTTCTGGCAGGAGGCAGCGGTCCATCAGGACCAAAACCTCATGACACAAAAACAGTTTTTTCCCATCCGCTACCAGCCTTATTAACACGGCCCAGAGGCCCCGTGACACTTGACTCTGCCTCTCTCCCCTGTTCAGGTCCTACAAGCTACACCAACGTAGCATCTCCAGACCTTCTGCGTTACATTAACGCACAGTCTACCGTGTATATAGCTTTCTGTGTGTATATATATATATACACAGCGTTCACTGAGCGAGAGGCGGGTTACACCCTGGACAGGTCGGCAATCTGTCACAGGGCAACACAGAGACAGACAGGACAAACAACCATTCTTGCACACACTCACACCTAAGGACAATTTAGAGAAGCCAATTAAACTAACAGTCATGTTTTTGAACTGTGGGAGGAAGCCGGCGTACCCGGAGTGAACCTACGCATGCACAGGTAGAACATTCAAACTCCATGCAGAAAGACCCAGAGGATTTGAAAGACCCGGGAGGATTTGAAAGACCCGGGAGGATTTGAAAGACCCAGGAGGATTTGAAAGGCCCGGGAGGATTTGAAAGACCCGGGAGGATTTGAAAGACCCAGGTGATTGAACCCAGAAGGCAACAACACTTCTCACTGCTTCACTGTGCAGGCTCTGTTTATGACAGTATCATGTATATCTTAGTCACAAATAAAGTGTTACCTAAATCAAAAGTAATTTGTATAGTAAGTATAACATCCACTGACTGTAAAGTTACCTGTGAAACGTTTTCACACAGCCAAACTGCTTGTTGTTGCAACCAAATGCTATGGGGTTCTGTGTGAGAACGGAGTAGCAAGATGGCGGCCAGTGACCTCTCCTAGTGACTGGCCGCCATCTTGCTACTCCCTACTCTCACACTTTTGCAAATAGGCCCTGCCCACTTGTTTCAATTGTGTTCATAAACAGACACAATAAAAAATGCAAAAAGCATCATGCTAACCTTTACAATTAGGCTTATTGGATTTTACTACTTAATAACTCTCTGTCACAGCCTCTAACCTGCTGGTGATACACTTGGGCCTGGTGTCTCCTGGCTGGCTTCTCCAGGTTGGTCACTGCTGCAGGGTTCTGTCTGGTCCTGGTCTGGCCCTGGTTTTTGCCTCTTTAAGAAGAACTGTGAGATATTCTCTTTTCTCTTCATTTGGGCTCTACACAAAATAAGGCAGCCTGGTATTTAGACTCCATGACTGTATGGCAAAGACAACACTATTTTAAATATTATTTAAACAATAGTTTTTAGTTTTCTGTAGCTAGCTAAAATAATACTAAATTAAAATAGATTAATTAAATTAATTAATATAACTAGTTAGGTTATAATTCAAAGCTTTCATATGACATACCCTATTTACATTTCAGTCATTATAAACTTAACAATGGTTTTTCCACATATTCTTACCACACACATTTCAAGCAAGAGCTGGGAGATATATCCTGGCCAAATTAATAAAACATTACAGGGCAGCATGTGCACTCAAACATATGTTAAAAGAATCTGTCTAAAACACGATCTATCAGCACTAACATGGCTAATATAATAAACGAGGCACTACGGACGGAGCGGTGCACAACCATTTTTTTTTCTTTTTAGAAATGTATGACAAGTGCCGCCTCTCATTAGGAAGGTAACACAGCGGTTACCGCTGAGCGGTAAAATGTTGAAAATACCTGCAAAACTCCTCAACGGTGTACTCTAAAGCCGCGGGTGTGTTTTGGATCAAGCAGGAACCACATGTCAGCTTAACCAATGAACAGCGTCAGTGTGCAGCATGTAGGCTGCTACTGTATGGGCTGCCTTCAGGGACAGTCGGAAATTACAGTTTTCCTGGCAAATCTTTGCCGATCTCATAAGTATTATATGTTAAAATTACCATTTCCAGTGGGGTGGCAGTAGGGGGTGGCAAGGGCTCTGTTGGGGGTGGCAAATGCCACCCCTGCCACCCCTCTGGCTCCGCAACTAGCTACATTCAATGTAAAGCTTATGTATATAAGTGTGTGTGTGTGTGTGTGTAAAAAATCCATATATAATCAAATACTGCCATCTACTGGAAATTTTAAATCCCTACATGGGCACATTTCGGAAATGTTATTCTCTTTAAATTCATAAATAAATTCTTTAAAAATCAACAGTTTGCTCTAAAATTCTTCCAATATTATATATATATTCAATTTATTTATTTATATAGCGCCAAATCATGAAACATGTCATCTCAAGGCACTTTACAAAATCAAGTTCAATCATATTATACAGATTGGGTCAGATTATACAGATTGGATAAAATGTCCTATATAAGGAAACCAGTTGATTGCATCAAAGTCCCGACAAGCATATATATATATATATATATATATATATATTTAAGCTATATACACAGACACCGATCTACAGACAACAGCAATTATCAACAAAAAGAAATCAACAAAAAACCTAATCACCCTCAGCACGGGCTCCCCCCCCCCACTCCCCACAAATCATGTCTATCCAGTAATTTAGGACCATTTTGTTTGTTTTCGGTGTTTAATGTACTTTTCTCTACTTCCATCGCTGTACCCATTAGCACATATTGTGTTTATGCCGGAAAACTGTAACTGTAAAGCATGAGGATGATCTATCATAAAATCTTACTTATGGAAGGTAATTCCCCAGGATCTGGTTCCTAGTGTCCTTTTATTTGCGCACCCATAAGCGGAGTAAAAGTCGGGCTTCCTGGGACTTTCAATACAAAATCGAAATTATTTATTAAGTTAGGCAATAATTTAATTCAATCAATTGGTCCCATGTAGCCCCTAAAGGGGTGACGTTTTCAGTCAGTTGATTTATCTGGAAATCGGGTGAGAATTCACCGGATTCAGAGTGTCTGAAAACATAAAGTACATTTTCCTGTAATGACTTGTATTCTGTCTGACTGCAGCTTGGTCTGACCTAAGATGGCCGCTCTGTCGGCACGCCTCTCAACCGAGGACGCGGCGTCTACGTATTCATGTCTGTGTTCTCTATGGTCTGACCTAAGATGGCAGCTTGGTCTGACCTAAGATGGCTGCTTTGACGTCACTTCCTGTGATGTGCCCAAATATGGGCAAAATGGCCGCCCTGTTCAAAGCTCTGCAGTCAGAGCTCTGGATGATGAAAGCTGTGAACTGATCACAAACTTCATAAATTCGTTAATAATCAACGGTTGGCTCTAAAATTCTGAAAATATTCATGGATCTCAAAGAGTGCTTTATCTAACCACAGGATTTTTTTTATGGTTATTAAAACAATGGATTCAGAGAAATAAAATATTAAACTTTATAGTCTTGTACCATTTATTTTCAAAGTCTTGTAAATTGGTCAAACTCGCCTGGATTTTTACCAAACTGAAATCCATGTTTATTCTGCATGTGCTTTACAAATAGAGGCCATATTTTGGGGGGTTGAACAATATTTGTGGAAAATACATTGATTTCTCCATTTTACAAACTTTTAAAAATTCAGAGTGTAGCACTTCAAAAAAAAACAATACATGCAGTGAGAGAATTGTTACACCTTATTCACAGAATACATCCTGAAAATCTGGGATCAAAAAATTGATTTTAAAGCATTTTTTTATTCTTTACTTTATTGTTTTTATTATTCTCCAGGTTTTTTAACACTTTTGGAAATAGGCCCCGCCCACTTGTTTTAATAATTACCATATTTAATACCTGAGTTCAGGGGTATGACTGGAAGGGGATGAAGAAGGTTTTGTAAAAATCCGATCAGCCATTCTTGCGTAGTAGATTTCTTGACATCACAGCGCCCCCTAGTGATGGACGATCCTCAAACGCGGGTCACATGTGCAAAATCTTATTTGGACTATGGGTTATGAAGGACATGTCAAAATCTGTTATGGTTTTAGAATAATCAGCAATTACATTTAGAGCTAGCTAGCTAACAATCACTTATTTTAGCGTTACTTTTCGAAAAAGTCAAAATTCAAAAATCCGGCGCGTTCACTTTTTTTATTTGTCCATTACGCTGTTATATGTGGAGTTTTGCGCGGATTGCATAAAAAATGTAGGAGGAGTTAAACAAGAAAGGTTTAACCTTTGTAGCCATGTAGCGCGAAAACTAGCTGGGAAACGAAGGGTGTGCCAATTCGCTTTATTTTGCAGAATCATCCAATAAACAAAGTGATGTGAAGTTTTTGAGTGTGGGACCAGTAGTTTGGTGATTATAGGCCAAAACGCATTGTCCTTTGTTATAGCGCCCCCTAGTTGTTGAGGGGTCTGAATTTCTGGGTTTGAGTAGCGGTGCACATTCTGTACTTGGATACCTGATTCAATAGGTTCGTTACAAATCCGCTTGGGCCGCCCAACGCGTTTTAGCGGAGAATAATAATTACCCGTAATAATAATAATAATAATAATAATAATAATAAACTAGAACTGCAAGCAGTTATTAACGGGTTCCAAGCCCACCCACGCCCCGCCCCCTTGAGCATGTTCCTGGACTTCAGTTCAGCGTTCAACACCATTATCTTACAGCATCTGGCGGAAAAACTGAAACATCTGGGCTTCAGGACACCCCTTCGCAACTGCCTGCTAGACTTCATCACCAACAGCCCTCAGTTGGTCCGGGTCGGACAGAAAACCTCTGATGTCATCACCCTCAGCACGGGCTTTCCTCAGGGCTGCGTCCTGAGCCCCCTGCTGTTCACCCTGATGACACACGACTGTGTCCCCAGGTTCACCACCAATCACATTGTGAAGTTTGCAGACGACACGACGGTGGTGGGCCTGATTAGAGACGACAACGACCAGGACCAGGACCAGGACTGATCCTGAACGTAGAGAAAACCAAGGAGATCATCATGGACTTCAGGAAGAAATGGCCTCGCCATGCTCCACTTCTCATTAACAGCTCAGCTGTGGAGGTGGTCAGCAGCAATAAATTCTTTGGGGTGCACATAACACACACCTCAGCTGGTTTGTGAACACCATGTAACTGGAGAAGAGGGCACAGAAGCGCTTGCACTTACTGCGGAGGATGAGGAGAGCCCACCTGTCCCCGCCCATCCTCACGACCTTCTACAGCAGCACCATCTATCTGCTCCCCACTCCCTTCCAATTAAGCATGTCATAGTATTTATTACTTTCTTGCTTTTGTCTAAAAAAAGTAGATGCAATGCAGTTTTGCATTGCATTACATTGAAATGACTATTGTCATTTCATCTTTTAACTTTTTGCTCTCTCTTTTTTCTTCATAGTAGGTACACCTGATCTGACGTTCTGTTAACTGTGACATCATCCAGAGAAGACAGATCACCCGCTATTACCATCTAATGTAGAACAGATTACTGGATCAATGTGTGCTTCTGTGCTTTTTTGCACGCCTCAGAGTCCTGGAGGCTTACAGGTCCTGGAGAGATGGAAAATTGCAGCCAATCACCTTCTCTGCAGACCGGATGACATGCTGCACTCTACTCTTGTCTTTGGCGGTGGCACCAGCGTACCAGATGGTAATGGAGGAGGTGGTTTAGACACACCTTCTCCTTCAAAGAGTTTTCTTAATTTTCATAACTATGACAATTGTAGATTCACACTAAAGGCATCAAAACTATGAATTAAAACATGTGGAGTTATATACTTAACAAAAAAGTGTGAAACAACTGAAAATATGTCTTATATTCTAGGTTCTTCAAAGTAGCCACCTTTTGCTTTGATTACTGCTTCATACACTCTTGGCATTCTCTTAATGAGCTTCAAGAGATAGTCACCTGAAATGGTTTTCCCTTCACAGGTGTCCCCTGCTTATTGACTGACAGCCGATGCAGCTCTGCCTTCTTTGTTACAGAAAGGCTCAGGTGGAATTTTTTCACTTTTTCTGAATCAGACCCATTAAAATGCGGGACACTGTTTCACATTCCGACCATTGTTAAAAAAAAAAAGAAAAGAAAAAGTGCATCATGCTAAATTAGCCTGAGCTAATAGCAAATCATGAGGATATCCCTGTTTGGTTTATCAGCTAAGTTACTGGCAGTGAGGGAATACACGCTGACAGGTGACGTGGCCACAGGTGGAAATAATTCATTAATTAACTGCAGGAGCAGCGACAGATACACTTACCGATTAAGCTGTTGTCAGTTGTTCATTACTTACAATTGAGAATAATAAAGGACTGATAATACTTTCCAGTGGAGTTCCATTATCATTTTTATATTTATCAGATTTTGTTACTCCCATCTGTACCTGTATAACCATTAAACAAAAAATCTTCAATCCAATTATAAGCCCTTCCTGTTATGCCCATTTTATATAATTTTATAAGCAACCCATCCTTCCATACCATGTCATATGCTTTCTCATTATCAAAAAATATTGCTACTACTACTTCCCTATTAATCTAAGCTTTTCTAATATCTGATTCCAAACACACAACTGGATCCATTGTACTTCCTTTTCTGAATCCAATTTGACATGAAGACAACAGTCTTTTACTTTCTACATAATATGTAATCCTTTCTGTTATCATTCTCTCCATAATCTTTCCTAAACATGAAGTAAGTACAATTGGTCTATAACTTAAAGGGTTTGTTGGATCCTTTCCTGGTTTAACAATTGGCACAATAATTGCTTCCTTCCAAATAGAAGGTAACATTCCTTCTTTCCAAATCTTATTATATAAACCTAGAAGCTTTACTTCAGCTTGTTTCCCTAAGTTTTTTTTAACATAATATAGCATATCTGATCTTTTCCTGGTGCTGTTAATCCTGATCTAAATATCGCTCTCTTCATTTCTTGCATAGAAAAATAAACATCCATGACATTTCCTGGAGTTGTTTCACCTTCTAAAATAAAATCATTTATCCTTCTTGTCTGCTCTCTCCTAAATTTTCCCGTTTCTGTTAAATTATCTGAACTATGGATCTTTGCAAATGTTCTTGCCATTACTTCTAGTTTTTCTTCATTTGTTACTGCTGTTCCTTCTTCATGTTTTAGAACTGGATATGTTCTCTCTGCTCTATTTCCCTTCATTTTCTTAATCATTCCCCATACCTAAGCTATAGGGGTTGTTCTGCCTATTGAATCACAAAAATATCTCCATTTTGTCTTCTTTGCCTTCTAACTAACTTTCCTGTCTTCTGCTTGATCTTTTTTATATTCAATTAAATTTTTTAAATGATGTGTTCTTTAGAAAAGCTTTCCTCCCTCTTCAAGATCTGCTCCGCTTAGAAAAAACACGGGATGTGACGTCACTTCCTGTGATGTGCCCAAATATGGGCAAAATGGCCGCCCTGTTCAAAGCTCTGCAGTCAGACCTCTGGATGATGAGAGCTGTGAACTGATCACAAACTTCATAAATTTGTTAATAATCAACGGTTTGCTCTAAAATTCTGAAAATATTCATGGATCTCAAAGAGTGCTTTATCTAACCACAGGATTTTTTTTATGGTCATTAAAAAAATGGATTCAGAGAAATAAAATATTAAACTTTATAGTCTTGTACCATTTATTTTCAAAGTCTTGTAAATTGGTCAAACTCGCCTGGATTTTTACCAAACTGAAATCCATGTTTATTCTGCATGTGCTTTACAAATAGAGGCCATATTTTGGGGGGTTGAACAATATTTGTGGAAAATACATTGATTTCTCCATTTTACAAACTTTTAAAAATTCAGAGTGTAGCACTTCAAAAAAAAACAATACATGCAGTGAGAGAATTGTTACACCTTATTCACTGAATACATCCTGAAAATCTGGGATCAAAAAATTGATTTTAAAGCATTTTTTATTCTTTACTTTATTGCTTTTATTATTCTCCAGGTTTTTTAACACTTTTGGAAATAGGCCCCGCCCACTTGTTTTAATCATTACCATATTTAATACCTGAGTTCAGGGTATGACTGGAAGGGGATGAAGAAGGTTTTGTAAAAATCCGATCAGCCATTCTTGCGTATTAGATTTCTTGACATCACAGCGCCCCCTAGTGATGGACGATCCTCAAACGCGGGTCACATGTGCAAAATCTTATTTGGACTATGGGTTATGAAGGACATGTCAAAATCTGTTATGTTTTTAGAATAATCAGCAATTACATTTAGAGCTAGCTAGCTAACAATCACTTATTTTAGCGTTACTTTTCGAAAAAGTCAAAATTCAAAAATCTGGCGCGTTAACTTTTTTTATTTGTCCATTACGCGGTTATATATGGAGTTTTGCGCGGATTGCATAAAAAATGTAGGAGGAGTTTAACAAGAAAGGTTTAACCTTTGTAGCCATGTAGCGCGAAAACTAGCTGGGAAACGAAGGGTGTGCCAATTCCCTTTATTTTGCAGAATCATCCAATAAACAAAGTGATGTGAAGTTTTTGAGTGTGGGACCAGTAGTTTGGTGGTTATAGGCCAAAACTCATTGTCCTTTGTTATAGCGCCCCCTAGTTGTTGAGGGGTCTGAATTTCTGGGTTTGAGTAGCGGTGCACATTCTGTACTTGGATACCTGATTCAATAGGTTCGTTACAAATCCGCATGGGCCGCCCAACGCGTTTTAGCGGAGAATAATAATTACCCGTAATAATAATAATAACTAGAACTGCAAGCAGTTATTAACGGGTTCCAAGCCCGTCTACGCTCCGCCCCCTTTGAGCATGTTCCTGGACTACAGCGTTCAACACCCTCATCCCACAGCATCTGGTTGAAAAACTGGAACATCTGGGCTTCAGCACACCCCTCATCACTTCCTCAACTCCTGACCACTGTCGGTCCGGGTCTGACAGACCACCTCTGATGTCATCACCCTCAGCACGGGCTCCCCTCAGGGCTGTGTCCGCAGCCCCCTGCTGTTTACTCTGATGACACACGACTGCACCCCCAGGTTCACCCCCAATCACATCATGAAGTTCGCAGTTGACACAAACTCATCAACAGCTCAGCTGTGGAGGTGGTTAGCAGCACCAAATTCCTCGGGGTGCACATCACGGACAACCTCACCTGGTCTGTAAACACCACATCTGGTGAGGAGGGCTCAGAAGCGCTTGTACTTCCTGCGGAGGATGAGGAGAGCCCAACTGCCCCCGTCCATCCTCACAACCCTCTACACAAGTACCATAGAGAGCACTCTGACCATAGATATCCATAATTAAGGCTAGATGTCTTACGGCGGAGTCTCAAACGTCATCACCGGCGGCCATCTTGCCTCAGACAAGCTTTCTGGCATGCTCTGTGGTACCTAATATAAGGTGAGTGATCAGCACGAACACAAATACTCTTATCTCATTGAATTCTTGACGGATTTACAAACAGTTTGGTTTCTTACAAACGTCATGAACGTGGCTATAATTCTTGATGCTTGAACATGTCAAAATTGCAGATTTTCTTGTCTAAAAATGACTTAATCATGCAGCATAGTTGTGCATCATGGCTACTTGCGCAAGTTATCAAGGCTGAGACCACTGGTCAATTATATAGGTTTTACTGACACCAATAACGATTGTATGACAATTAATCTTTGGTGTAAATTTGAGGGAAATCAATCTCACAATGGTCCAAAAAGATATATGTTCCCTTAATTTCCCCATGGTTATTATACATTATTTTAATATACCAACTCTTATTTCAGGATTTGTTGTGTGACAGGCTCTGAAAAAGCTGTCCTGTGATGTCTGCCGTGCCAGCTTGGTAACAGATGCTGCATCTGCCATCAAGGACCAGAGCTACCACCTGCTGAAGTTAAAAAACAATGGAGGTCTGGTGATTCCATCAGAAGGCACAGTGATGGTAGTCAGGGCAGCAGAGTGGGTCATTCGTCAGACCTCATGTACCAGACGATCACAGCCCATCAAAGTGCTAGAGGTCGTGTACATTGTAAGGAAGAGGATAGGGTCAGAGGATGTGTTTGTGCTCAGAGAGCACATCGGAGAAACACAGTATGGCATAGACAGCCACCACCATATGCTGTTAACGTTGGTTGTGTCCTTGTTTTTTAAGTTAAGGCTGCACCAAATTGCCAAAATAACTAACCTTAGCTTACAGAGCAACAACATGCAACAGAAGCTCAATAAAACCGTCCTTTTCAAAGGGCATTAGCCAAGCTATGTTTTTTGGGTCATTTTTTAAATCTCTGTCTTCCATGTGTATACCATCACAGTAGTGTAGGTGGGGATTTCAACATGCTACATCTATATATACTTGTGAAGGGGACTATTGTACCAATTTTAATAGCAAATAAATTTCACTTTTATAATGGATTAGAAATAGGAACCTTTGTGTAATTACTCCTGATATATAATCCGAATAGTCTACATGAAACTTCAAAGTGTTACCTTTAATTTGAAACCTGGATTATGCTTCTACACCAAGAGGTTGCCACACAATAAGCCTTTTTTGTCAGTACTTCATATTTTATTATAACAGTAATATTCATATTATAAAAGTATGTATGTAAATATAAATAAATTAGGACTGTGAAATAATTAATCACACCCAAATAAAAGTGTTTATATATATATATAATGAATGTTCTTCATTTAGATTGACCTTTAAACCATTAATGCTATTACTCCTTTTCATATCTATCTATCTATCTATCTATCTATCTATCTATCTATCCATATTATATCATAGTGTTACTTTTGGAATAAGTCTGATCCATATCTGAACTATGGATCTTTGCAAATGTTCTTGCCATTACTTCTACTTTTTCCTCATTTGTTACTGCTGTTCCTTCTTCATGTTTTAGAACTGGATATGTTCTCTCTGGTCTATTTCCCTTCATTTTCTTAATCATTCCCCATACCTTAGCTATAGGAGTTGTTCTGCCCATTGAATCACAAAAATCTCTCCATTTTGTCTTCTTTGCCTTCTAAATAACTTTCCTTGCTTCTGCTTGATCTTTTTTAGATTCAATATTTTTTTTTAAATTATGTGTTCTTTTCAAAACTCTAAAAGCTATCCTCCCTCTTCCAGTTTCTGCTCCGCTTAGAAAATCACGGGATGTGACGTCACATCCTGTGATGTGCCCATATATGGGCAAAATGGCCGCCCTGTTCACAGTTCTGGATGGTCAGAGCTCTGGATGGTGAAAGCTGTGACCAGATCATAAAATTCATTAAATCGGTAAAAATCAACGGTTTGCACTAAAATTCTGAAAATATTCACATATGTCCAAGAGTGCTTTATCTAACTGTGTGATTTTTTAAACGCCCATTGAAAAAAGCGTTTCAGAGAAAAAAAATATTAACCTTTATAGTCTTGCACATGTGAATTTCAAAGTCTTTTAAATAGTTCAAAATCGCCTGGATTTTTACCAAACTGAAGTACACATTAAGTCTGAATGTGCTTTACAAATAGTGGCCATTTTTATTGGGATTGAACAATATTTGTGGAAAATACATTGATTTCTCCATTTTACAAACTTTTAAAAAATCAGAGTGTGCAACTTTCAGAAACCTCAATACATGCAGTGAGAGAATTGTTACACCTTATTCAAGGAATACATCCTGAAAATCTGAGATCGTTACACCACAAAATGGATTTTTGGTAATTTTGTGAAGTTTTGAAGGTTTTTTTCACACTTTTGGAAATAGGCCCCGCCCACTTGTTTCAATCAGTACCATATTTAATTCCTGAGTTAAGGGTTATGACTGGAAGGGGATGAAGAAGGTTTTGTAAAAATCCGATCAGCCATTCTTGCGTAGTAGATTTCTTGACATCACAGCGCCCCCTAGTGATGGACGATCCTCAAACGCGGGTCACATGTGCAAAATCTTATTTGGACTATGTGTTATGAAGGACAGGTCAAAATCTGTTATGGTTTTAGAATAATCAGCAATTACATTTAGAGCTAGCTAGCTAACAATCACTTATTTTAGCGTTACTTTTCGAAAAAGTCAAAATTCAAAAATCTGCCGTGTTAACTTTTTTTATTTGTCCATGACACGCTTATATATGAAGTTTTGTGCAGATCGCACAAACAATGTAGGAGGAGTTTAACAAGAAAGGTTTAACCTTTGTAGCCATGTAGCGCGAAAAGTAGCTGGGAAACGAAAGGTGTGCCAATTCCCTTTTTGATGCAGAAACATCCAATAAACAAAGTGCTATCAAGTTTTTGAGTGTGGGACCAGTAGTTTGGTGGTTACAGGCCGAAACGCATTGTCCTTTGTTATAGCGCCCCCTAGTTGTTGAGGGGTCTGAATTTCTGGGTTTGAGTAGAGGCACACATTCTGTACTTAGATACCTGATTCAATAGGTTCGTTATAAATCCGCTTGGGCTGCACAACGCGTTTTAATTCCGTAATAATAATAATAATAATAAATAATTTAAAAACACACGAAAAACAATAGGGTTCTCTGCTCACAGAGCAGACGAACGGCATAGCCGTTCGCCTGCGCTGCGGGCTTGGAACCCTAATAATAATAATAACTAGAACTGCA
Organism: Fundulus diaphanus; assembly: GCA_037039145.1. Classification (NCBI taxonomy): domain Eukaryota; kingdom Metazoa; phylum Chordata; class Actinopteri; order Cyprinodontiformes; family Fundulidae; genus Fundulus; species Fundulus diaphanus. Next base: position 61,673,730 of record CM073122.1, read on the forward strand.
AGCAGTTATTAACGGGTTCCAAGCCCACCCACGCACCGCCCCCTTTGAGCATGTTCCTGGACTTCAGCATTCAACACCCTCATCCAAGCCCACCTACGCCGCACCCCCTTTGAGCATGTTCCTGGACTTTAGCGTTCAACACCCTCATCCAATACTCTCCTTCATCATCCATTGTATGGACGAAACCCAGCTCTGAACACAGAGAAATGTCGGACTGGATCAAATACTGCGTGTGTGATGGGTTTAAGTACCTCGCTCAACGTAGGAATTTACACATGTACAGCCTCAAGCTATTTAACTAAGATGTAAACGAGGTTTAAAATGTCTACTGTTTAGTTTGATATTAATGAACAGTCATAATTTTATTTTACATGAAGTATGTTTGAACTAGAAGAATTAACAGTGGGATGTTGATAAACTGACTGTATATTTGTATTGTAGTGCTTAACCATAGATTTACTTCTGAGTCAGTTAGCTTGCAGTTAGTTGACCTCCACGCAGATTTGGCTCTGAAGGAACAGTCTGTTAAGAGTGATCCTATATATATATATATATATATATATATATATATATATATATATATATATATATATATATATAGACCAGTTAATTGTTATTGTTTTGATGCGGGTTTTTCGCGCATGCGCGCCGGATTGGTAGGCAAAAGGCGAACACAATTACGGACGCAAACAGAGAAACTGACGAGTTCTCCACGTATTTTTCTTCTTTAGATAACGTTTTAAGAGTAAGTTGATGGTTGATGGTATCAGATTGCCAGATCCACACAGCAAAAGCCTGAAGGGACGGAGCCAGTCTGTGAAATGCTGGCCAAGAGTCCGTACCGCGACATACAGCTGCCTTATACTTCGGTAAAGTTAGAAAGATATTCACAGATTCGGCTTTTCCGGATCAATAACTCATTGGCGGATGATTTATTCTACAAAACAGACACCTCTCTGTAACCACAGCAAGGCAGACAGTGAGCTGCAACCATAGTTTCCTCAAAACGAGTCTCCCACCGCGCAGGGAGAATTACATTGGACCCAGGCCAGTACAGACAAGAGAGCATGAAAGCATGAAACCACTGGACCCGTCCGGTAGGTTAAAAAAAATTGTTCACTACGGATTATTTTGGTGTTTATGTCTTCTTAAAATGGGTGGGGGTGTCGGCGACATTGCAGCGTAAACACAGAAGTACTAGCGCCCGTGAACGGGGGCGTAATAGAGCGGCTGCTGCTCCAGACAGCCGCTTCTGCTGGTAGAAGCGGTAGCGGTAGCAGAAGCGGCTGCTGTAGCAGCAGCAGAAGCGGCTTCTCCGGCCCCTGTAGCGATCGCCACCTCCCCTCCGCCGCTATTTAAGTAGAACAATGACTAGAGCAGAATTAAGTTGTATTTACCAGAGATGAAGTGTAGGCTGCAAATTCTGTCGTAGTCTGATGTCTCCCCCAGTCCATTGGGAGTGTCTGCCTGCGCTCTTTTGAAAATATCCATTTCTTTCTTCGGTAAACGACAGAAACGTACATCCAACGATTGGGAATGCCTCCCTGTGCAACCGGGAGCACAACAAGTCGTAGGCATTGTTTAGATTCCAAAAATAAACTAACTAAAAGTACGCTCGAAATCACCCGTTTTGTCATGTAGTAGACGAGAGCAGCTGTGCTTTTTGTCTACCCCGCAGGACCCGGATGTAGCGCTGACGTCACGCGTGAACTGGTCTATATGCTGGAGATAGGCACCAGCAGCCCCGCAACCCCATGAGGAATTAAGCGGGTCAAAAAATGGATGGATGGATGGACGGATAGATATATTTGTTTGTTTGTTTTATTAGGATCCCCATTAGCTTCAGCATCAGCTAAAAGCTATTCTTCCTGGGGTCCTTCAGTCTTCCACGTGACAATACAATGTATTACATCCCATTACACACTATGCATACAAGACATTTACACAAAATGTAATACATATTTACATTTAACACCTTTTATCATTATAAAGTAACATAAATAAACATGATTAACATAAAATTTTGCTACTCCAGATAGATCTATATCAAAGAACTAGCTAACAAGAACCCTACACAATATCTCCTCAATAAAATTAACATTAATTATCCAAATTTCTTTGAAGGTAATATTTCTTATGTGCAGTTTTGAAACCATAGAGAGTGTTTTGTTGTATGATAGTCTTTGGGAGTGAATTCCATTCACACATTGCCCTGTACCTAACTGAACGTTGAATTGATTTTGTTTTAACTCTAGGTAAAATAAAACTACCTCCTACTGCATGTCTTGTTGGATAATAATGTGTATCATTACTAAAGGATAGTTTTGTATATAAAATGAAAGGCGTTTTATTTGTTATAACATTATATAGAAATACCATTACTGAATACACCAATCTGTTTTTAACTTTTAACCATAAAAGACTATCGTGCATTTTGTCCACATTTGATCTAAACCCACATGAAAGGGCAACACGTGCAGCTTTATTCTGAATTACTTGTAGTTTTTTTATATTAATTGATGAAGTATTTGACCAAACCACTGAGCAATAATCAAGATGTGAAAAAAACAAAGCATCAAGTACTTGTGTAACAACCTGCGGTGTAAAGTATTTTGAACACCTTTTAATGACCGATAAACTATTACCCATTTTAGTTAACAAGTTCTGAACATGTCTATCCCAACACAATCTATTATCAATTATCACTCCCAACAGTTTAGCCTCTTGTTTTTGATCCACAGAATTTTGCTCTATGGTGAGTTCAAGTTTCGGTTTGGAAAGTAAAGAAAAAGGAGTTCCAACCACTAAACAGGTAGTTTTAGATACATTGAGAACCAATTTGTTGCTCCTTATCCAGTCCACCACTAACTGTAGCTCTCTTTGTAGTTTTGTATTTAACTCAGTAATATTAGTTTCTGCTAAATATATGGTGGAATCATCTGCAAACATTGAGATGCTTGCCTTTTCTAAAACAGATGGAAGATCATTTGTAAAGATTGTGTACAGGAGCGGCCCAAGACAACTTCCTTGAGGCACCCCGTGTCCCACAGCCCTTACATTTGAAAAACTGCCATTAAAATAAACTAGTTGTCTTCTATCCGACAAATAACTTTTCATCCATAATAATGCAGTTTGTGAAAAGCCATAATACTCCAGTTTTTTTAACAGTAATTTGTGGTCAATGATATCAAATGCTGCAGTGAAATCAAGCATTACATCACCTATTATTTTTCTCTCCTCCATATCCTTGAACCAGTCATCAACCATCTGAGTCAGGGCAGTGGCTGTTGAGTGTTTTTCTCTATATGGATGCTGAAACGTAATCAAATCATTATTCTTAAAATAAGATTGAATCTGTTCATAAACAATTCTTTCCATTATTTTACCAAGAATTGGTAATAAACTTATTGGTCTACTGTTTGATCCAGAAAAGGGTATTTTCTTATTTGTAGGGATTGGCACTACTTTACATATTTTCCATTCTTGCAAACATATATTGTGCATGAAACACAAATTAATTATATGAGCAATAATAGGAGCAATAATAGCAACTATTGGTTTAAGCAACATATGATCAAGGTAGTCTACACCAGGTGTTTTTTTTTTACAATTCATCAGAAGTAATTCCACTTTAGAAACACTTACACTCTTGAATTTAAAGCTACAGGTTTTGTCTTTCATCATCTTATTTATTAGTGTATTTGATAACTCTGTCTTGTATGGCTGTGTGGTATCTTTTAGTTTGTTTATTTTGTTCATGAAATAATCATTAAGATGATTTGCTATATCACTTGGTCTAGTAAAAAATTCACCTTCATGTTCTAAATAAGCTGGAATTGATTTACTATTTCCTCTTAATATATTATTCAGTGTATTCCATAATTGTTTACTATCATGTTTTATTGCTAGAATAGATATGTGTGTGTTTGTAGAGATCCATCCATGATCAAATCCTGTCCTCTGTTGGAATTTTTAAATGTATTCCATACAACGCCACATTAAAGCATTAGTGTAAATATATATATATATATATATATATATATATATATACACATGATGCATACATATATACATACAAAATTATTGAAGTGGACTTCTAAGTTTTAATTGTATACCCCTTACTTAGACTATTAATGGTAAGAGTTGTTGTAGTTGCAAAAACAAGCCACGAGATGGAGCCCTTGCTTAATTTTCTGAAAAGCTCTTTACAATAGGTTTTTGTCAAACTATCTAAATAAATATTCCTATTAAATGAACGGTTTGCTCTAAAATTCTGAAAATATTCATGAATGTCCAAGAGTGTTTTATCTAACCACACGATTTTTTTGATGGTCATTAAAAAAATGGATTCAGAGAAAAAAAAAATTAAACTTTATAATCTTGTATCATTAATTTTTTAAATCTTGTAAATTGGTCAGAATCGCCTGGATTTTTACCAAACTGAAAGACATGTTTATTCTGGCTGTGCTTTACAGATAGAGGCCATTTTTATTGGGATTGACCAATATTTGTGGAAAAGACATTGATTTCTCCATTTTACAAACTTTGAAAAAAACAGAGTGTGGCACTTTCAAACACTGGAATACATGCAGTGAGAGAATTGTTGCACCTTATTCAAGGAATACATCCTGACAATCTGAGCTTGTTACACCACACAAGTGATTTTAGGTGAATTTTTGAAGTTTTCAAGTTTTTTTCCACACTTTTGGAAATAGGCCCCGCCCACTTGTTTCAATAAATACCATATTTAATACTTTAGTTAAGGGCAATGTCTGGAAGGGAATGAAGAAGGTTTTGTAAAATTCCGATCAGCCATTCTTGCGTAGTAGATTTCTTGACATCACAGCGCCCCCTAGTGATGGACGATCCTCAAATGCGGGTCACATGTGCAAAATCTTATTTGTACTATGGGTTATGAAGGACATGTCAAAATCTGTTATGGTTTTACAATAATCAGCAATTACATTTAGAGCTAGCTAGCTAACAATCACTTATTTTAGCGTTACTTTTCGAAAAAGTCAAAATTCAAAAATCCGCCGCGATAACTTTTTTTATTTGTCCATGACACGCTTATATATAAATTTTTGCGCGGATTGCACAAAAAAGGTAGGAGGAGTTTAACAAGAAAGGTTTAACCTTTGTAGCCATGTAGCGCGAAAACTAGCTGGGAAACGAAGGGTGTGCCAATTCACTTTATTTTGCAGAATCATCCAATAAACAAAGTGCCATCAAGTTTTTGAGTGTAGGACCAGTAGTTTGGTGGTTACAGGCGTAAACGCATTGTCCTTTGTTATAGCGCCCCCTAGTTGTTGAGGGGTCTGAATTTCTGGGTTTGAGTAGCGGTGCACATTCTGTACTTGGATACCTGATCCAATTGATTCGTTACAAATCCGCATGGGCCGCCCAACGCGTTTTAGCGGAGAATAATAATTACCCGTAATAATAATAATAATAACTAGAACTGCAAGCAGTTATTAACGGGTTCCAAGCCCGTCTACGCTGCGTCCCCTTTGAGCATGTTCCTGGACTACAGCGTTCAACACCCTCATCCCACAGCATCTGGGCTTCAGCACACCCCTCATCACTTCCTCACGTCCTGACCACTGTTGGTCCGGGTCTGACAGACCACCTCTGATGTCATTACCCTCAGCACGGGCTCCCCTCAGGGCTGTGTCCGCAGCCCCCTGCTGTTTACTCTGATGACACACAACTGCACCCCCAGGTTCACCCCCAATCACATCATGAAGTTCGCAGTTGACACAAACTCATCAACAGCTCAGCTGTGGAGGTGGTTAGCAGCACCAAATTCCTCGGGGTGCACATCACGGACAACCTCACCTGGTCTGTAAACACCACATCTGGTGAGGAGGTTACAGAAGCGCTTGTATTTCCTGCGGAGGATGAGGAGAGCCCAACTGCCCCCGCCCATCCTCACAACCCTCTACACAAGTACCATAGAGAGCATTCTGACCATAGATATCCATAATAAAGGCTAGATGTCTTACGGCGGAGTCTCAAACGTCATCACCGGCGGCCATCTTGCCTCAGACAAGCTTTCTGGCGTGCTCTGTGGTACCTAATGTAAGGTGAGTGATCAGCACGAACACAAATACTCTTATCTCATTGAATTCTTGACGGATTTACAAACAGTTTGGTTTCTTACAAACGTTATGAACGTGGCTATAATTCTTGATGCTTGAACATGTCGAAATTGCAGATCTTCTTGTCGAAAAATGAATTAATCATGCAGCATAGTTGTGCATCACGGCTACTTGCGCAAGTTATCAAGCCTGAGACCACTGGTCAATTATATAGGTTTTACTGACACCAATAACGATTGTATGACAATTCATCTTTGGTGTAAATTTGAGGGAAATCAATCTCACAATGGTCCAAAAAGATAAATGTTCCCTTAATTTCCCCATGGTTATTATAAATAATTTTAATATACCAACTCTTATTTCAGGATTTGTTGTGCGACGGGCTCTGAAAAAGCTGTCCTGTGATGTCTGCCGTGCCAGCTTGGTAACAGATGCTGCATCTGCCATCAAGGACCAGAGCTACCACCTGCTGAAGTTAAAAAACAATGGAGGTCTGGTGATTCCATCAGAAGGCACAGTGATGGTAGTCAGGGCAGCAGAGTGGGTCATTCGTCAGACCTCATGTACCAGACGATCACAGGCCATCAAAGTGCTAGAGGTCGTGTACATTGTAAGGAAGAGGATAGGGTCAGAGGATGTGTTTGTGCTCAGAGAGCACATCGGAGAAACACAGTATGGCATAGACAGCCACCACCATACGCTGTTAACGTTGGTTGTGTCCTTGTTTTTTAAGTTAAGGCTGCACCAAATTGCCAAAATAACTAACCTTAGCTTACAGAGCAACAACATGCAACAGAAGCTCAATAAAACCGTCTTTTTCAAAGGGCATTAGCCAAGCTATGTTTTTTGGGTCATTTTTTAAATCTCTGTCTTCCATGTGTATACCATCACAGTAGTGTAGGTGGGGATTTCAACATGCTACATCTATATATACTTGTGAAGGGGACTATTGTACCAATTTTAATAGCAAATAAATTTCACTTTTATAATGGATTAAAAATAGGAACCTTTGTGTAATTACTCCTGATATATAATCCGAATAGTCTACATGAAACGTCAAAGTGTTACCTTTAATTTGAAACCTGGATTATGCTTCTACACCAAGAGGTTGCCACACAATAAGCCTTTTTTGTCAGTATTTCATATTTTATTATAACAGTAATATTCCTATTATAAAAGTATGTATGTAAATATAAATAAATTAGGACTGTGAAATAATTAATCACACCCAAATAAAAGTGTTTATATATATATATATATAATGAATGTTCTTCATTTAGATTGACCTTTAAACCATTAATGCTATTACTCCTTTTCATATCTATCTATCTATCTATCTATCTATCTATCTATCTATCTATCTATCTATCTATCTATCTATCTATCTATCTATCTATCTATCCATATTATATCATAGTGTTACTTTTGGAATAAGTCTGATCCATATCTGAACTATGGATCTTTGCAAATGTTCTTGCCATTACTTCTACTTTTTCCTCATTTGTTACTGCTGTTCATTCTTCATGTTTTAGAACTGGATATGTTCTCTCTGGTCTATTTCCCTTCATTTTCTTAATCATTCCCCATACCTTAGCCATAGGAGTTGTTCTGCCCATTGAATCACAAAAATCTCTCCATTTTGTCTTCTTTGCCTTCTAAATAACTTTCCTTGCTTCTGTTTGATCTTTTTTACATTCAATATTTTTTTTTAAATTATATGTTCTTTTCAAAACTCTAAAAGCTATCCTCCCTCTTCAAGTTTCTGCTCTGCTTAGAAAATCACGGGATGTGACGTCACATCCTGTGATGTGCCCATATATGGGCAAAATGGCCGCCCTGTTCACAGTTCTGGATGGTCAGAGCTCTGGATGGTGAAAGCTGTGACCAGATCATAAAATTCATTAAATCGGTAAAAATCAACGGTTTGCTCTAAAATTCTGAAAATATTCACGTATGTCCAAGAGTGCTTTATCTAACTTTGTGATTTTTTAAACGCCCATTGAAAAAAGCGTTTCAGAGAAAAAAAATATTAACCTTTATAGTCTTGCACATGTGAATTTCAAAGTCTTTTAAATAGTTCAAAATCGCCTGGATTTTTACCAAACTGAAGTACACATTAAGTCTGAATGTGCTTTACAAATAGTGGCCATTTTTATTGGGATTGAACAATATTTGTGGAAAATACATTTATTTCTCCATTTTACAAACTTTTAAAAAATCAGAGTGTGCAACTTTCAGAAACCTCAATACATGCAGTGAGAGAATTGTTACACCTTATTCAAGGAATACATCCTGAAAATCTGAGATCGTTACACCGCAAAATGGATTTTTGGTAATTTTTTGAAGTTTTGAAGGTTTTTTTCACACTTTTGGAAATAGGCCCCGCCCACTTGTTTCAATCAGTACCATATTTAATTCCTGAGTTAAGGGTTATGACTGGAAGGGGATGAAGAAGGTTTTGTAAAAATCCGATCAGCCATTCTTGCGTAGTAGATTTCTTGACATCACAGCGCCCCCTAGTGATGGACGATCCTCAAATGCGGGTCACATGTGCAAAATCTTATTTGGACTATGGGTTATGAAGGACATGTCAAAATCTGTTATGGTTTTAGAATAATCAGCAATTACATTTAGAGCTAGCTAGCTAACAATCACTTATTTTAGCGTTACTTTTCGAAAAAGTAAAAATTAAAAAATCCGCTGCGTTAACTTTTTTTATTTGTCCATGACACGCTTATATATGAAGTTTTGCGCAGATCGCACAAAAAATGTAGGTGGAGTTTAACAAGAAAGGTTTAACCTTTGTAGCCATGTAGCGCGAAAACTAGCTGGGAAACGAAGGGTGTGCCAATTCCCTTTATTTTGCAGAATCATCCAATAAACAAAGTGATGTGAAGTTTTTGAGTGTGGGACCAGTAGTTTGGTGGTTACAGGCCGAAACGCATTGTCCTTTGTTATAGCGCCCCCTAGTTGTTGAGGGGTCTGAATTTCTGGGTTTGAGTAGAGGCACACATTCTGTACTTTGATACCTGATTCAATAGGTTCGTTATAAATCTGCTTGGGCTGCACAACGCGTTTTAATTCCGTAATAATAATAATAATAATAATAATAATAATAACTAGAACTGCAAGCAGTTATTAACGGGTTCCAAGCCCACCCACGCACCGCCCCCTTGAGCATGTTCCTGGACTTCAGTTCAGCGTTCAACACCATTAAAACTGGAACATCTGGGCTTCAGCACACCTGTTCGCAACTGCCTACTAGACTTCATCACCAAAAGACCTCAGTTGGTCTGGGTCGGACAGAAAACCACTGATGTCATCACCCTCAGCACGGGCTTTCCTCAGGGCTGCGTCCTGAGCCCCCTGCTGTTCACCCTGATGACACACGACTGTGTCCCCAGGTTCACCACCAATCACATCGTGAAGTTTGCAGACGACACGACGGTGGTGGGCCTGATTAGAGACAACAACGACCAGGACCAGGACCAGGACTGATCCTGAACGTGGAGAAAACGAAGGAGATCATCATGGACTTCAGGAAGAAATGGCCTCGCCATGCTCCACTTCTCATTAACAGCTCAGCTGTGGAGGTGGCCAGCAGCAATAAATTCCTCGGGGTGCACATAACACACAACCTCAGCTGGTTTGTGAACACCATGTCACTGGAGAAGAGGGAACAGAAGCGCTTGCACTTACTGCGGAGGATGAGGAGAGCCCACCTGTCCCCGCCCATCCTCACGACCTTCTACAGCAGCACCATCTATCTGCTCCCCACTCCCTTCCAATTAAGCATGTCATAATATTTATTACTTTCTTGCATTTGTCTAAAAAAAGTAGATGCAATGCAGTTTTGCATTGCATTACATTGAAATGACTGTTGTCATTTCAGCTTTTAACTTTTTGCTCTCTCTTTTTTCTTCATAGTAGGTACACCTGATCTGACGTTCTGTTAACTGTGACATCATCCAGAGAAGACAGATCACCCGCTATTACTATCTAATGTAGAACAGATTACTGGATCAATGTGTGCTTCTGTGCATGTTTGTCTCTCTTGTTGTGTCTCTGCTCTGTATTCTTTAACCCCCAGTCGGTCGAGGCAGATGACCGTTCATACTGAGCCCGGTTCTGCTGGAGGTTTTTCCTTCCCGCTAATGGGTGGGGGTTTTTTTCGACTGTCGCTTCATGCTTGCTCAGTATGAGGGATTGCTGCAAAGCCATGGACAATGCAGACGTCTCTCCCTGTAGCTCTATGCTTCTCCAGGAGTTAATGCTGCTTGTCGGGACTTTGAAGCAATCAACTGGTTCCCTTATATAGGAAATTTTTGACCAATCTGTATAATATGATTGATTTTGACTTTGTAAAGTGCCTCGAGATGACATGTTTCATAAATTGGCGCTATATAAATACAATTGAATTGAATTGAATAGAGTCCATCTGTTAAACCTTTTCTGCGTTGCACAAAGACACGATGGTTGGAACCAAAGATCTCAACTTTGGACTCATCAGACCAAAGCACAGATTTCCACTGGTCTAATGTCCATTCCTTGTGTTCTTTAGCCCAAGCAATTCTCTTCTACTTGTTGCCTGTCCTTAGCAGTGGTTTCCTAGCAGCTATTTTACAATGAAGGCCTGATTCACACAGTCTCCTAACAGTTGTTCTAGAGATGTGTCTGCTGCTAGAACTCTGTGTGGCATTGACCTCCTCTCTAATCTGAGCTGCTGTTAACCTGCGATTTCTGAGGCTGCTGACTCGGATGAATTTATCCTCCACAGCAGAGGTGACTCTTGGTCTTCCTTTCCTGGGGCGGTCCTCGTGTGAGCCAGTTTCTTTGTAGCGCTTGATGGTTTTTGCGACTGCACTTGGGGACACTTTCAAAGTTTTCCCAATTTTTCGGACTGAATGACCTTCAGTTCTTAAAGTAATTATGGCCACTCGTTTTTCTTTACTTAGCTGCTTTTTTCTTGCCATAATACAAATTCTAACAGTCTATTCAGTAGGACTATCAGCTGTGTATCCACTTGACTTCTGCACAACATAACTGATGGTCCCAACCCCATTTAAGAGGCAAGACATCCCACTTATTAAACCTGACAGGGGACACCTGTGTAGGGAAAACCATTTCAGGTGACTATCTCTTGAAGCTCATTAAGAGAATGCCAAGAGTGTACGAAGCAGTAATCAAAGCAAAAGGTGGCTACTTTGAAGAACCTAGAATATAAGACATATTTTCAGTTGTTTCACACTTTTTTGTTAAGTATATAATTCCACATGTGTTAATTCATAGTTTTGATGCCTTTAGTGTGAATCTACAATTGTCATAGTTATGAAAATTAAGAAAACTCTTTGAAGGAGAAGGTGTGTCTAAACCACCTCCTCCATTACCATCTGGTACGCTGGTGCCACCGCCAAAGACAAGAGCAGACTGCAGCGTGTCATCCGGTCTGCAGAGAAGGTGATTGGCTGCAATTTTCCATCTCTCCAGGACCTGTAAGCCTCTAGGACTCTGAGGCGTGCAGGGAAGATTGTGGCCGATTTTGTGACACCCCAGTCACAAAATATTTCAGACACTTCCCTCTGGCAGGAGGCAGCGGTCCATCAGGACCAAAACCTCACGACACAAAAACATTTTTTTCCCATCCGCTACCAGCCTTATTAACACGGCCCAGAGGCCCCGTGACACTTGACTCTGCCTCTCTCCCCTGTTCAGGTCCTACAAGCTACACCAACGTAGCATCTCCAGACCTTCTGCGTTACATTAACGCACAGTCTACCGTGTATATAGCTTTCTGTGTATATATATATATATATATATATATATATATATATATATATATATATATATATTTAAGCTATATACACAGACACCGATCTACAGACAACAGCAATTATCAACAAAAAGAAATCAACAAAAAACCTAATCACCCTCAGCACGGGCTTCCCCCCCCACTCCCCACAAATCATGTCTATCCAGTAATTTAGGACCATTTTGTTTGTTTTTGGTGTTTAATGTACTTTTCTCTACTTCCATCGCTGTACCCATTAGCACATATTGTGTTTATGCCGGAAAACTGTAACTGTAAAGCATGAGGATGATCTATCATAAAATCTTACTTATGGAAGGTAATTCCCCAGGATCTGGTTCCTAGTGTCCTTTTATTTGCGCACCCATAAGCGGAGTAAAAGTCGGGCTTCCTGGGACGTAGCTCTGGAAGTTTGCTTACTTTCAATACAAAATCGAAATTATTTATTAAGTTAGACAATAATTTAATTCAATCAATTGGTCCCATGTAGCCCCTAAAGGGGTGACGTTTTCAGTCAGTTGATTTATCTGGAAATCGGGTGAGAATTCACCGGATTCAGAGTGTCTGAAAACATAAAGTACATTTTCCTGTAATGACTTGTATTCTGTCTGACTGCAGCTTGGTCTGACCTAAGATGGCCGCTCTGTCGGCACGCCTCTCAACAGAGGACGCGGCGTCTACGTATTCATGTCTGTGTTCTCTATGGTCTGACCTAAGATGGCAGCTTGGTCTGACCTAAGATGGCTGCTTTGACGTCACTTCCTGTGATGTGCCCAAATATGGGCAAAATGGCCGCCCTGTTCAAAGCTCTGCAGTCAGAGCTCTGGATGATGAAAGCTGTGAACTGATCACAAACTTCATAAATTCGTTAATAATCAACGGTTGGCTCTAAAATTCTGAAAATATTCATGGATCTCAAAGAGTGCTTTATCTAACCACAGGATTTTTTTATGGTCATTAAAAAAATGGATTCAGAGAAGTAAAATATTAAACTTTATAGTCTTGTACCATTTATTTTCAAAGTCTTGTAAATTGGTCAAACTCGCCTGGATTTTTACCAAACTGAAATCCATGTTTATTCTGCATGTGCTTTACAAATAGAGGCCATATTTTGGGGGGTTGAACAATATTTGTGGAAAATACATTGATTTCTCCATTTTACAAACTTTTAAAAATTCAGAGTGTAGCACTTCAAAAAAAAACAATACATGCAGTGAGAGAATTGTTACACCTTATTCACAGAATACATCCTGAAAATCTGGGATCAAAAAATTGATTTTAAAGCATTTTTTATTCTTTACTTTATTGTTTTTATTATTCTCCAGGTTTTTTAACACTTTTGGAAATAGGCCCCGCCCACTTGTTTTAATAATTACCATATTTAATACCTGAGTTCAGGGGTATGACTGGAAGGGGATGAAGAAGGTTTTGTAAAAATCCGATCAGCCATTCTTGCGTAGTAGATTTCTTGACATCACAGCGCCCCCTAGTGATGGACGATCCTCAAACGCGGGTCACATGTGCAAAATCTTATTTGGACTATGGGTTATGAAGGACATGTCAAAATCTGTTATGGTTTTAGAATAATCAGCAATTACATTTAGAGCTAGCTAGCTAACAATCACTTATTTTAGCGTTACTTTTCGAAAAAGTCAAAATTCAAAAATCCGGCGCGTTCACTTTTTTTATTTGTCCATTACGCTGTTATATGTGGAGTTTTGCGCGGATTGCATAAAAAATGTAGGAGGAGTTAAACAAGAAAGGTTTAACCTTTGTAGCCATGTAGCGCGAAAACTAGCTGGGAAACGAAGGGTGTGCCAATTCCCTTTATTTTGCAGAATCATCCAATAAACAAAGTGATGTGAAGTTTTTGAGTGTGGGACCAGTAGTTTGGTGGTTATAGGCCAAAACGCATTGTCCTTTGTTATAGCGCCCCCTAGTTGTTGAGGGGTCTGAATTTCTGGGTTTGAGTAGCGGTGCACATTCTGTACTTGGATACCTGATTCAATAGGTTCGTTACAAATCCGCATGGGCCGCCCAACGCGTTTTAGCGGAGAATAATAATTACCCGTAATAATAATAATAACTAGAACTGCAAGCAGTTATTAACGGGTTCCAAGCCCACGCACCGCCCCCTTTGAGCATGTTCCTGGACTTCAGCATTCAACACCCTCATCCAAGCCCACCTACGCCGCACCCCCTTTGAGCATGTTCCTGGACTTTAGCGTTCAACACCCTCATCCAATACTCTCCTTCATCATCCATTGTATGGACGAAACCCAGCTCTGAACACAGAGAAATGTCGGACTGGATCAAATACTGCATGTGTGATGGGTTTAAGTACCTCGCTCAACGTAGGAATTTACACATGTACAGCCTCAAGCTATTTAACTAAGATGTAAACGAGGTTTAAAATGTCTACTGTTTAGTTTGATATTAATGAACAGTCATAATTTTAATTTACATGAAGTATGTTTGAACTAGAAGAATTAACAGTGGGATGTTGATAAACTGACTGTATATTTGTATTGTAGTGCTTAACCATAGATTTACTTCTGAGTCAGTTAGCTTGCAGTTAGTTGACCTCCACGCAGATTTGGCTCTGAAGGAACAGTCTGTTAAGAGTGATCCTATATATATATATATATATATATATATATATATATATATATATATATAAAAATCACATAGTATATATATATATATATATATATATATATATATATATATATATATAGACCAGTTAATTGTTATTGTTTTGATGCGGGTTTTTCGCGCATGCGCGCCGGATTGGTAGGCAAAAGGCGAACACAATTACGGACGCAAACAGAGAAACTGACGAGTTCTCCACGTATTTTTCTTCTTTAGATAACGTTTTAAGAGTAAGTTGATGGTTGATGGTATCAGATTGCCAGATCCACACAGCAAAAGCCTGAAGGGACGGAGCCAGTCTGTGAAATGCTGGCCAAGAGTCCGTACCGCGACATACAGCTGCCTTATACTTCGGTAAAGTTAGAAAGATATTCACAGATTCGGCTTTTCCGGATCAATAACTCATCGGCGGATGATTTATTCTACAAAACAGACACCTCTCTGTAACCACAGCAAGGCAGACAGTGAGCTGCAACCATAGTTTCCTCAAAACGAGTCTCCCACCGCGCTGGGAGAATTACATTGGACCCAGGCCAGTACAGACAAGAGAGCAAGAAAGCATGAAACCACTGGACCCGTCCGGTAGGTTAAAAAAAATTGTTCACTACGGATTATTTTGGTGATTTTGTCTTCTTAAAATGGGTGGGGGTGTCGGCGACATTGCAGCGTAAACACAGAAGTACTAGCGCCCGTGAACGGGGGCGTAATAGAGCGGCTGCTGCTCCAGACAGCCGCTTCTGCTGCTGGTAGAAGCGGTAGCGGTAGCAGAAGCGGCTGCTGTAGCAGCAGCAGAAGCGGCTTCTCCGGCCCCTGTAGCGATCGCCACCTCCCCTCCGCCGCTATTTAAGTAGAACAATGACTAGAGCAGAATTAAGTTGTATTTACCGGAGATGAAGTGTAGGCTGCAAATTCTGTCGTAGTCTGATGTCTCCCCCAGTCCATTGGGAGTGTCTGCCTGTGCTCTTTTGAAAATATCCATTTCTTTCTTCGGTAAACGACAGAAACGTACATCCAACGATTGGGAATGCCTCCCTGTGCAACCGGGAGCACAACAAGTCGTAGGCATTGTTTAGATTCCAAAAATAAACTAACTAAAAGTACGCTCGAAATCACCCGTTTTGTCATGTAGTAGACGAGAGCAGCTGTGCTTTTTGTCTACCCCGCAGGACCCGGATGTAGCGCTGACGTCACGCGTGAACTGGTCTATATGCTGGAGATAGGCACCAGCAGCCCCGCAACCCCATGAGGAATTAAGCGGGTCAAAAAATGGATGGATGGATGGACGGATAGATATATTTGTTTGTGTGTTTTATTAGGATCCCCATTAGCTTCAGCATCAGCTAAAAGCTATTCTTCCTGGGGTCCTTCAGTCTTCCACGTGACAATACAATGTAGTACATCCCATTACACACTATGCATACAAGACATTTACACAAAATGTAATACATATTTACATTTAACACCTTTTATCATTAAAAAGTAACATAAATAAACATGATTAACATAAAATTTTGCTACTCCAGATAGATCTATATCAAAGAACTAGCTAACAAGAACCCTACACAATATCTCCTCAATAAAATTAACATTAACTATCCAAATTTCTTTGAAGGTAATATTTCTTATGTGCAGTTTTGAAACCATAGAGAGTGTTTTGTTGTATGATAGTCTTTGGGAGTGAATTCCATTCACACATTACCCTGTACCTAACTGAACGTTGAATTGATTTTGTTTTAACTCTAGGTAAAATAAAACTACCTCCTACTGCATGTCTTGTTGGATAATAATGTGTATCATTACTAAAGGATAGTTTTGTATATAAAATGAAAGGCGTTTTATTTGTTATAACATTATATAGAAATACCATTACTGAATACACCAATCTGTTTTTAACTTTTAACCATAAAAGACTATCGTGCATTTTGTCCACATTTGATCTAAACCCACATGAAAGGGCAACACGTGCAGCTTTATTCTGAATTACTTGTAGTTTTTTTATATTAATTGATGAAGTATTTGACCAAACCACTGAGCAATAATCAAGATGTGAAAAAAACAAAGCATCAAGTACTTGTGTAACAACCTGCGGTGTAAAGTATTTTGAACACCTTTTAATGACCGATAAACTATTACCCATTTTAGTTAACAAGTTCTGAACATGTCTATCCCAACACAATCTATTATCAATTATCACTCCCAACAGTTTAGCCTCTTGTTTTTGATCCACAGAATTTTGCTCTATGGTGAGTTCAAGTTTCGGTTTGGAAAGTAAAGAAAAAGGAGTTCCAACCACTAAACAGGTAGTTTTAGATACATTGAGAACCAATTTGTTACTCCTTATCCAGTCCACCACTAACTGTAGCTCTCTTTGTAGTTTTGTATTTAACTCAGTAATATTAGTTTCTGCTAAATATATGGTGGAATCATCTGCAAACATTGAGATGCTTGCCTTTTCTAAAACAGATGGAAGATCATTTGTAAATATTGTGTACAGGAGCGGCCCAAGACAACTTCCGTGAGGCACCCCGTGTCCCACAGCCCTTACATTTGAAAAACTGCCATTAAAATAAACTAGTTGTCTTCTATCCGACAAATAACTTTTCATCCATAATAATGCAGTTTGTGAAAAGCCATAATACTCCAGTTTTTTTAACAGTAATTTGTGGTCAATGATATCAAATGCTGAAGTGAAATCAAGCATTACATCACCTATTATTTTTCTCTCCTCCATATCCTTGAACCAGTCATCAACCATCTGAGTCAGGGCAGTGGCTGTTGAGTGTTTTTCTCTATATGCATGCTGAAACGTAATCAAATCATTATTCTTAAAATAAGATTGAATCTGTTCATAAACAATTCTTTCCATTATTTTACCAAGAATTGGTAATAAACTTATTGGTCTACTGTTTGATCCAGAAAAGGGCATTTTCTTATTTGTAGGGATTGGCACTACTTTACATATTTTCCATTCTTGCAAACATATATTGTGCATGAAACACAAATTAATTATATGAGCAATAATAGGAGCAATAACAGCAACTATTGGTTTAAGCAACATATGATCAAGGTAGTCTACACCAGGTGGTTTTTTTTTTACAATTCATCAGAAGTAATTCCACTTTAGAAACACTTACACTCTTGAATTTAAAGCTACAGGTTTTGTCTTTCATCATCTTATTTATTAGTGTATTTGATAACTCTGTCTTGTATGGCTGTGTGGTATCTTTTAGTTTGTTTATTTTGTTCATGAAATAATCATTAAGATGATTTGCTATATCACTTGGTCTAGTAAAAAATTCACCTTCATGTTCTAAATAAGCTGGAATTGATTTACTATTTCCTCTTAATATATTATTCAGTGTATTCCATAATTGTTTACTATCATGTTTTATTGCTAGAATAGATATGTGTGTGTTTGTAGAGATCCATCCATGATCAAATCCTGTCCTCTGTTGGAATTTTTAAATGTATTCCATACAACGCCACATTAAAGCATTAGTGTAAATATATATATATATATATATATATATATATATATGTATATATGTATATATATATATATATATATATATATATATATATATATATATATATATATATATATATATATACACACATGATGCATACATATATACATACAAAATTATTGAAGTGGACTTCTAAGTTTTAATTGTATACCCCTTACTTAGACTATTAATGGTAAGAGTTGTTGTAGTTGCAAAAACAAGCCACGAGATGGAGCCCTTGCTTAATTTTCTGAAAAGCTCTTTACAATAGGTTTTTGTCAAACTATCTAAATAAATATTCCTATTAAATGAACGGTTTGCTCTAAAATTCTGAAAATATTCATGAATGTCCAAGAGTGTTTTATCTAACCACACGATTTTTTTGATGGTCATTAAAAAAAGGGATTCAGAGAAAAAAAAATTAAACTTTATAATCTTGTATCATTAATTTTTTAAATCTTGTAAATTGATCAAAATCGCCTGGATTTTTACCAAACTGAAAGACATGTTTATTCTGGCTGTGCTTTACAGATAGAGGCCATTTTTATTGGGATTGACCAATATTTGTGGAAAATACATTGATTTCTCCATTTTACAAACTTTGAAAAAAACAGAGTGTGGCACTTTCAAACACTGGAATACATGCAGTGAGAGAATTGTTGCACCTTATTCAAGGAATACATCCTGAAAATCTGAGCTTGTTACACCACACAAGTGATTTTAGGTGAATTTTTGAAGTTTTCAAGTTTTTTTCCACACTTTTGGAAATAGGCCCCGCCCACTTGTTTCAATAAATACCATATTTAATACTTTAGTTAAGGGCAATGTCTGGAAGGGAATGAAGAAGGTTTTGTAAAAATCCGATCAGCCATTCTTGCGTAGTAGATTTCTTGACATCACAGCGCCCCCTAGTGATGGACGATCCTCAAATGCGGGTCACATGTGCAAAATCTTATTTGTACTATGGGTTATGAAGGACATGTCAAAATCTGTTATGGTTTTACAATAATCAGCAATTACATTTAGAGCTAGCTAGCTAACAATCACTTATTTTAGCGTTACTTTTCGAAAAAGTCAAAATTCAAAAATCCGCCGCGATAACTTTTTTAATTTGTCCATGACACGCTTATATATAAATTTTTGCGCGGATTGCACAAAAAATGTAGGAGGAGTTTAACAAGAAAGGTTTAACCTTTGTAGCCATGTAGCGCGAAAACTAGCTGGGAAACGAAGGGTGTGCCAATTCACTTTATTTTGCAGAATCATCCAATAAACAAAGTGCCATCAAGTTTTTGAGTGTAGGACAAGTAGTTTGGTGGTTACAGGCGTAAACGCATTGTCCTTTGTTATAGCGCCCCCTAGTTGTTGAGGGGTCTGAATTTCTGGGTTTGAGTAGCGGTGCACATTCTGTACTTGGATACCTGATCCAATTGATTCGTTACAAATCCGCATGGGCCGCCCAACGCGTTTTAGCGGAGAATAATAATTACCCGTAATAATAATAATAATAACTAGAACTGCAAGCAGTTATTAACGGGTTCCAAGCCCACCCACGCACCGCCCCCTTGAGCATGTTCCTGTACTTCAGTTCAGCGTTCAACACCATCAAAACTGGAACATCTGGGCTTCAGCACACCTGTTTGCAACTGCCTACTAGACTTCATCACCAACAGACCTCAGTTGGTCCTGGTCGGACAGAAAACCTCTGATGTCATCACCCTCAGCACGGGCTTTCCTCAGGGCTGCGTCCTGAGCCCCCTGCTGTTCACCCTGATGACACACGACTGTGTCCCCAGGTTCACCACCAATCACATCGTGAAGTTTGCAGACGACACGACGGTGGTGGGCCTGATTAGAGACAACAACGACCAGGACTGATCCTGAACGTGGAGAAAACGAAGGAGATCATCATGGACTTCAGGAAGAAATGGCCTCGCCATGCTCCACTTCTCATTAACAGCTCAGCTGTGGAGGTGGCCAGCAGCAATAAATTCCTCGGGGTGCACATAACACACAACCTCAGCTGGTTTGTGAACACCATGTCACTGGAGAAGAGGGAACAGAAGCGCTTGCACTTACTGCGGAGGATGAGGAGAGCCCACCTGTCCCCGCCCATCCTCACGACCTTCTACAGCAGCACCATCTATCTGCTCCCCACTCCCTTCCAATTAAGCATGTCATAATATTTATTACTTTCTTGCATTTGTCTAAAAAAAGTAGATGCAATGCAGTTTTGCATTGCATTACATTGAAATGACTGTTGTCATTTCAGCTTTTAACTTTTTGCTCTCTCTTTTTTCTTCATAGTAGGTACACCTGATCTGACGTTCTGTTAACTGTGACATCATCCAGAGAAGACAGATCACCCGCTATTACTATCTAATGTAGAACAGATTACTGGATCAATGTGTGCTTCTGTGCTTGTTTGTCTCTCTTGTTGTGTCTCTGCTCTGTATTCTTTAACCCCCAGTCGGTCGAGGCAGATGACCGTTCATACTGAGCCCGGTTCTGCTGGAGGTTTTTCCTTCCCGCTAATGGGTGGGGTTTTTTTTCGACTGTCGCTTCATGCTTGCTCAGTATGAGGGATTGCTGCAAAGCCATGGACAATGCAGACGTCTCTCCCTGTAGCTCTATGCTTCTCCAGGAGTGAATGCTGCTTGTCGGGACTTTGAAGCAATCAACTGGTTCCCTTATATAGGAAATTTTTGACCAATCTGTATAATATGATTGATTTTGACTTTGTAAAGTGCCTCGAGATGACATGTTTCATGAATTGGCGCTATATAAATACAATTGAATTGAATTGAATAGAGTCCATCTGTTAAACCTTTTCTGCGTCGCACAAAGACACGATGGTTGGAACCAAAGATCTCAACTTTGGACTCATCAGACCAAAGCACAGATTTCCACTGGTCTAATGTCCATTCCTTGTGTTCTTTAGCCCAAACAATTCTCTTCTACTTGTTGCCTGTCCTTAGCAGTGGTTTCCTAGCAGCTGTTTTACCATGAAGGCCTGATTCACACAGTCTCCTAACAGTTGTTCTAGAGATGTGTCTGCTGCTAGAACTCTGTGTGGCATTGACCTGGTCTCTAATCTGAGCTGCTGTCAACCTGCGATTTCTGAGGCTGGTGACTAGGATGAATTTATCCTCCACAGCAATTCATAGTTTTGATGCCTTTAGTGTGAATCTACAATTGTCATAGTTATGAAAATTAAGAAAACTCTTTGAAGGAGAAGGTGTGTCTAAACCACCTCCTCCATTACCATCTGGTACGCTGGTGCCACCGCCAAAGACAAGAGCAGACTGCAGCGTGTCATCCGGTCTGATGAGAAGGTGACTGGCTGCAATTTTCCATCTCTCCAGGACCTGTAAGCCTCCAGGACTCTGAGGCGTGCAGGGAAGATTGTGGCCGATTTTGTGACACCCCAGTCACAAAATATTTCAGACACTTCCTTCTGGCAGGAGGCAGCGGTCCATCAGGACCAAAACGTCACGACACAAAAACAGTTTTTTCCCATCCGCTACCAGCCTTATTAACACGGCCCAGAGGCCCCGTGACACTTGACTCTGCCTCTCTCCCCTGTTCAGGTCCTACAAGCTACACCAACGTAGCATCTCCAGACCTTCTGCGTTACATTAACGCACAGTCTACCGTGTATATAGCTTTCTGTGTATATATATATATATATATATATATATATATATATATATATATATATATATATACACAGCGTTCACTGAGCGAGAGGCGGGTTACACCCTGGACAGGTCGGCAATCTGTCACAGGGCAACACAGAGACAGACAGGACAAACAACCATTCTTGCACACACTCACACCTAAGGACAATTTAGAGAAGCCAATTAAACTAACAGTCATGTTTTTGAACTGTGGGAGGAAGCCGGCGTACCCGGAGTGAACCTACGCATGCACAGGTAGAACATTCAAACTCCATGCAGAAAGACCCAGAGGATTTGAAAGACCCGGGAGGATTTGAAAGACCCAGGAGGATTTGAAAGACCCGGGAGGATTTGAAAGACCCGGGAGGATTTGAAAGACCCAGGTGATTGAACCCAGAAGGCAACAACACTTCTCACTGCTTCACTGTGCAGCCTCTGTTTATGACAGTATCATGTAAATCTTAGGCACAAATAAAGTGTTAACTAAACAAAAGTAATTTGTATAGTAAGTATAACATCCACTGACATCTAAAGTTACCTGTGAAACGTTTTCACACAGCCAAACTGCTTGTTGTTGCAACCAAATGCTATGGGGTTCTGTGTGAGAACGGAGTAGCAAGATGGCGGCCAGTGACCTCCCCTAGTGACTGGCCGCCATCTTGCTACTCCCTACTCTCACACTTTTGCAAATAGGCCCTGCCCACTTGTTTCAATTGTGTTCATAAACAGACACAATAAAAAATGCAAAAAGCATCATGCTAACCTTTAGAATTAGGCTTATTGGATTTTACTACTTAATAACTCTCTGTCACAGCCTCTAACCTGCTGGTGATACACTTGGGCCTGGTGTCTCCAGGCTGGCTTCTACAGGTTGGTCACTGCTGCAGGGTTCTGTCTGGTCCTGGTCTGGCCCTGGTTTTTGCCTCTTCAAGAAGAACTGTGAGATATTCTCTTTTCTTTTCATTTGGGCTCTACACAAAATAAGGCAGCCTGGTATTTAGACTCCATGACTGTATGGCAAAGACAACACTATTTTAAATATTATTTAAACAATAGTTTTTAGTTTTCTGTAGCTAGCTAAAATAATACTAAATTAAAAATAGATTAATTAAATTAATTAATATAACTAGTTAGGTTATAATTCAAAGCTTTCATATGACATAGCCTATTTACATTTCAGTCATTATAAACTTAACAATGGTTTTTCACATATTCTTACCACACACATTTCAAGCAAGAGCTGGGAGATATATCCTGGCCAAATTAATAAAATATTACAGGGCAGCATGTGCACTGAAACATATGTTAAAAGAATCTGTCTAAAACACGATCTATCAGCACTAGCATGACTAATATAATAAACGAGGCACTACGGACGGAGCGGTGCACAACGATTTTTTTTTTCTTTTTAGAAATGTATGACAAGTGCCGCCTCTCATTAGGAAGGTAACACAGCGGTTACCGCTGAGCGGTAAAATGTTGTAAATACCTGCAAAACTCCTCAACGGTGTACTCTAAAGCCGCGGGTGTGTTTTGGATCAAGCAGGAACCACATGTCAGCTTAACCAATGAACAGCGTCAGTGCGCAGCATGTAGGCTGCTACTGCATGGGCTGCCTTCAGGGACAGTCGGAAATTACAGTTTTCCTGGCAAATCTTTGCCGATCTCATAAGTATTATATGTTAAATTTACCATTTCCAGTGGGGTGGCAGTAGGGGGTGGCAAGGGCTCTGTTGGGGGTGGCAAATGCCACCCCTGCCACCCCTCTGGCTCCGCAACTAGCTACATTCAATGTAAAGCTTATGTATATAAGTGTGTGTGTGTAAAAAATCCATATATAATCAAATACTGCCATCTACTGGAAATTTTAAATCCCTACATGGGCACATTTCGGAAATGTTATTCTCTTTAAATTCATAAATAAATTCTTTAAAAATCAACAGTTTGCTCTAAAATTCTTCCAATGTTATATATATTATATATATATATATATATATATATATATATATATATATATTTAAGCTGTATACACAGACACCGATCTACAGACAACAGCAATTATCAACAAAAAGAAATCAACAAAAAACCTAATCACCCTCAGCACGGGCTTCCCCCCCCCCCTCCCCACAAATCATGTCTATCCAGTAATTTAGGACCATTTTGTTTGTTTTTGGTGTTTAATGTACTTTTCTTTACTTCCATCGCTGTACCCATTAGCACATATTGTGTTTATGCCGGAAACACTGTAACTGTAAAGCATGAGGATTATCTATCATAAAATCTTACTTATGGAAGGTAATTCCCCAGGATCTGGTTCCTGGTGTCCTTTTATATGCGCACCCATAAGCGGAGTAAAAGTCTGGCTTCCTGGGACGTAGCTCTGGAAGTTTGCTTACTTTCAATACAAAACCGAAATTATTTATTAAGTTAGACAATCGTTTAATTCAATCAATTGGTCCCATGTAGCCCCTAAAGGGGTGACGTTTTCAGTCAGTTGATTTAATGGAAATCGGGTGAGAATTCACCGGATTCAGAGTGTCTGAAACATAAAGTACATTTTCCTCAATTGACTTGTATTCTCTATGGTCTGACCTAAGATGGCAGCTTGGTCTGACCTAAGATGGCTGCTTTGACGTCACTTCCTGTGATGTGCCCAAATATGGGCAAAATGGCCGCCCTGTTCAAAGCTCTGCAGTCAGAGCTCTGGATGATGAAAGCTGTGAACTGATCACAAACTTCATAAATTCGTTAATAATCAACGGTTGGCTCTAAAATTCTGAAAATATTTATGGATCTCAAAGAGTGCTTTATCTAACCACAGGATTTTTTTTATGGTCATTAAAAAAATAGATTCAGAGAAATAAAATATTAAACTTTATAGTCTTGTACCATTTATTTTCAAAGTCTTGTAAATTGGTCAAACTCGCCTGGATTTTTACCAAACTGAAATCCATGTTTATTCTGCATGTGCTTTACAAATAGAGGCCATATTTTTGGGGGTTGAACAATATTTGTGGAAAATACATTGATTTCTCCATTTTACAAACTTTTAAAAATTCAGAGTGTAGCACTTCAAAAAAAAACAATACATGCAGTGAGAGAATTGTTACACCTTATTCACAGAATACATCCTGAAAATCTGGGATCAAAAAATTGATTTTAAAGCATTTTTTATTCTTTACTTTATTGTTTTTATTATTCTCCAGGTTTTTTAACACTTTTGGAAATAGGCCCCGCCCACTTGTTTTAATCATTACCATATTTAATACCTGAGTTCAGGGGTATGACTGGAAGGGGATGAAGAAGGTTTTGTAAAAATCCGATCAGCCATTCTTGCGTAGTAGATTTCTTGACATCACAGCGCCCCCTAGTGATGGACGATCCTCAAACGCGGGTCACATGTGCAAAATCTTATTTGGACTATTGGTTATAAAGGACATGTCAAAATCTGTTATGGTTTTAGAATAATCAGCAATTACATTTAGAGCTAGCTAGCTAACAATCACTTATTTTAGCGTTACTTTTCGAAAAAGTCAAAATTCAAAAATCCGGCGTGTTAACTTTTTTTATTTGTCCATTAAGCGGTTATATATGGAGTTTTGCGCGGATTGCATAAAAAATGTAGGAGGAGTTTAACAAGAAAGGTTTAACCTTTGTAGCCATGTAGCGCGAAAACTAGCTGGGAAACGAAGGGTGTGCCAATTCCCTTTATTTTGCAGAATCATCCAATAAACAAAGTGATGTGAAGTTTTTGAGTGTGGGACCAGTAGTTTGGTGGTTATAGGCCAAAACGCATTGTCCTTTGTTATAGCGCCCCCTAGTTGTTGAGGGGTCTGAATTTCTGGGTTTGAGTAGCGGTGCACATTCTGTACTTGGATACCTGATCCAATTGATTCGTTACAAATCCGCATGGGCCGCCCAACGCGTTTTAGCGGAGAATAATAATTACCCGTAATAATAATAATAATAATAATAATAATAATTAATTTAAAAACACTAGAAAAACAATAGGGTTCTCTGCTCACAGAGCAGACGAACGGCATAGCCGTTCGCCTGCGCTGCGGGCTTGGAACCCTAACTAGAACTGCAAGCAGTTATTAACGGGTTCCAAGCCCACCCACGCCCCGCCCCCTTGAGCATGTTCCTGGACTTCAGTTCAGCGTTCAACACCATTATCTTACAGCATCTGGCGGAAAAACTGAAACATCTGGGCTTCAGGACACCCCTTCGCAACTGCCTGCTAGACTTCATCACCAACAGCCCTCAGTTGGTCCGGGTCGGACAGAAAACCTCTGATGTCATCACCCTCAGCACGGGCTTTCCTCAGGGCTGCGTCCTGAGCCCACTGCTGTTCACCCTGATGACACACGACTGTGTCCCCAGGTTCACCAGCAATCACATTGTGAAGTTTGCAGACGACACGACGGTGGTGGGCCTGATTAGAGACGACAACGACCAGGACCAGGACCAGGACCAGGACTGATCCTGAACGTAGAGAAAACGAAGGAGATCATCATGGACTTCAGGAAGAAATGGCCTCGCCATGCTCCACTTCTCATTAACAGCTCAGCTGTGGAGGTGGTCAGCAGCAATAAATTCTTCGGGGTGCACATAACACACAACCTCAGCTGGTTTGTGAACACCATGTCACTGGAGAAGAGGGCACAGAAGCGCTTGCACTTACTGCGGAGGATGAGGAGAGCCCACCTGTCCCCGCCCATCCTCACGACCTTCTACAGCAGCACCATCTATCTGCTCCCCACTCCCTTCCAATTAAGCATGTCATAGTATTTATTACTTTCTTGCATTTGTCTAAAAAAAGTAGATGCAATGCAGTTTTGCATTGCATTACATTGAAATGACTGTTGTCATTTCATCTTTTAACTTTTTGCTCTCTCTTTTTTCTTCATAGTAGGCACACCTGATCTGACGTTCTGTTAACTGTGACATCATCCAGAGAAGACAGATCACCCGCTATTACCATCTAATGTAGAACAGATTACTGGATCAATGTGTGCTTCTGTGCTTTTTTGCACGCCTCAGAGTCCTGGAGGCTTACAGGTCCTGGAGAGATGGAAAATTGCAGCCAATCACCTTCTCTGCAGACCGGATGACACGCTGCACTCTGCTCTTGTCTTTGGCGGTGGCACCAGCGTACCAGATGGTAATGGAGGAGGTGGTTTAGACACACCTTCTCCTTCAAAGAGTTTTCTTAATTTTCATAACTATGACAATTGTAGATTCACACTAAAGGCATCAAAACTATGAATTAAAACATGTGGAATTATATACTTAACAAAAAAGTGTGAAACAACTGAAAATATGTCTTATATTCTAGGTTCTTCAAAGTAGCCACCTTTTGCTTTGATTACTGCTTCATACACTCTTGGCATTCTCTTAATGAGCTTCAAGAGATAGTCACCTGAAATGGTTTTCCCTTCACAGGTGTCCCCTGCTTATTGACTGACAGCCGATGCAGCTCTGCCTTCTTTGTTACAGAAAGGCTCAGGTGGAATTTTTTCACTTTTTCTGAATCAGACCCATTAAAATGCGGGACACTGTTTCACATTCCGACCATTGTTAAAAAAAAAAAGAAAAGAAAAAGTGCATCATGCTAAATTAGCCTGAGCTAATAGCAAATCATGAGGATATCCCTGTTTGGTTTATCAGCTAAGTTACTGGCAGTGAGGGAATACACGCTGACAGGTGACGTGGCCACAGGTGGAAATAATTCATTAATTAACTGCAGGAGCAGCGACAGATACACTTACCGATTAAGCTGTTGTCAGTTGTTCATTACTTACAGTTGAGAATAATAAAGGACTGATAATACTTTCCTGTAGAGTTCCATTATCAATTTTATATTTATCAGATTTTGTTACTCCCATCTGTACCTGTATAACTATTAAACAAAAAATCTTCAATCCAATTATAAGCCCTTCCTGTTATGCCCATTTTATATAATTTTATAAGCAACCCATCCTTCCATACCATGTCATATGCTTTCTCATTATCAAAAAATATTGCTACTACTACTTCCCTATTAATCTGAGCTTTTCTAATATCTGATTCCAAACACACAACTGGATCCATTGTACTTCCTTTTCTGAATCCAATTTGACAAGAAGAAAACAGTCTTTTACTTTCTACATAATATGTAATCCTTTCTGTTATCATTCTCTCCATAATCTTTCCTAAACATGAAGTAAGTACAATTGGTCTATAACTTAAAGGGTTTGTTGGATCCTTTCCTGGTTTAATAATTGGCACAATAATTGCTTCCTTCTAATTAGAAGGTAATCTTCCTTCTTTCCAAATCTTATTATATAAACCTAGAAGTTTTTCTTCAGCTTGTTTCCCTAAGTTTTTTTAACATAATATAGCATATCTGATCTTTTCCTGGTGCTGTTAATCCTGATCTAAATATCGCTCTCTTCATTTCTTGCATAGAAAAATAAACATCCATGACATTTCCTGGAGTTGTTTCACCTTCTAAAATAAAATCATTTATCCTTCTTGTCTGCTCTCTCCTAAATTTTCCCGTTTCTGTTAAATTATCTGAACTATGGATCTTTGCAAATGTTCTTGCCATTACTTCTAGTTTTTCTTCATTTCTTACTGCTGTTCCTTCTTCATGTTTTAGAACTGGATATGTTCTCTCTGCTCTATTTCCCTTCATTTTCTTAATCATTCCCCATACCTAAGCTATAGGGGTTGTTCTGCCTATTGAATCACAAAAATGTCTCCGTTTTGTCTTCTTTGCCTTCTAAATAACTTTCCTGTCTTCTGCTTGATCTTTTTTATATTCAATTAAATTTTTTAAATGATGTGTTCTTTAGAAAACCCTAAAAGCTATCCTCCCTCTTCAAGTTTCTGCTCCGCTTAGAAAAAACACGGGATGTGACGTCACTTCCTGTGATGTGCCCAAATATGGGCAAAATGGCCGCCCTGTTCAAAGCTCTGCAGTCAGACCTCTGGATGATGAGAGCTGTGAACTGATCACAAACTTCATAAATTCGTTAATAATCAACGGTTTGCTCTAAAATTCTGAAAATATTCATTGATCTCAAAGAGTGCTTTATCTAACCACGGGATTTTTTCTATGGTCATTAAAAAAATGGATTCAGAGAAATAAAATATTAAACTTTATAGTCTTGTACCATTTATTTTCAAAGTCTTGTAAATTGGTCAAACTCGCCTGGATTTTTACCAAACTGAAATCCATGTTTATTCTGCATGTGCTTTACAAATAGAGGCCATATTTTGGGGGGTTGAACAATATTTGTGGAAAATACATTGATTTCTCCATTTTACAAACTTTTAAAAATTCAGAGTGTAGCACTTCAAAAAAAAACAATACATGCAGTGAGAGAATTGTTACACCTTATTCACTGAATACATCCTGAAAATCTGGGATCAAAAAATTGATTTTAAAGCATTTTTTATTCTTTACTTTATTGCTTTTATTATTCTCCAGGTTTTTTAACACTTTTGGAAATAGGCCCCGCCCACTTGTTTTAATCATTACCATATTTAATACCTGAGTTCAGGGGTATGACTGGAAGGGGATGAAGAAGGTTTTGTAAAAATCCGATCAGCCATTCTTGCGTAGTAGATTTCTTGACATCACAGCGCCCCCTAGTGATGGACGATCCTCAAACGCGGGTCACATGTGCAAAATCTTATTTGGACTATGGGTTTTAAAGGACATGTCAAAATCTGTTATGGTTTTAGAATAATCAGCAATTACATTTAGAGCTAGCTAGCTAACAATCACTTATTTTAGCGTTACTTTTCGAAAAAGTCAAAATTCAAAAATCTGGCGCGTTAACTTTTTTTATTTGTCCATTACGCGGTTATATATGGAGTTTTGCGCGGATTGCATAAAAAATGTAGGAGGAGTTTAACAAGAAAGGTTTAACCTTTGTAGCCATGTAGCGCGAAAACTAGCTGGGAAACGAAGGGTGTGCCAATTCCCTTTATTTTGCAGAATCATCCAATAAACAAAGTGATGTGAAGTTTTTGAGTGTGGGACCAGTAGTTTGGTGGTAATAGGCCAAAACGCATTGTCCTTTGTTATAGCGCCCCCTAGTTGTTGAGGGGTCTGAATTTCTGGGTTTGAGTAGCGGTGCACATTCTGTACTTGGATACCTGATTCAATAGGTTCGTTACAAATCCGCATGGGCCGCCCAACGCGTTTTAGCGGAGAATAATAATTACCCGTAATAATAATAATAATAATAATAATAATAATAAATAATTTAAAAACACTAGAAAAACAATAGGGTTCTCTGCTCACAGAGCAGACGAACGGCATAGCCGTTCGCCTGCGCTGCGGGCTTGGAACCCTAATAATAATAATAATAAATAATTTAAAAACACTAGAAAAACAATAGGGTTCTCTGCTCACAGAGCAGACGAACGGCATAGCCGTTCGCCTGCGCTGCGGGCTTGGAACCCTAATAATAATAATAATAAATAATTTAAAAACACTAGAAAAACAATAGGGTTCTCTGCTCACAGAGCAGACGAACGGCATAGCCGTTCGCCTGCGCTGCGGGCTTGGAACCCTAATAATAATAATAATAAATAATTTAAAAACACTAGAAAAACAATAGGGTTCTCTGCTCACAGAGCAGACGAACGGCATAGCCGTTCGCCTGCGCTGCGGGCTTGGAACCCTAATAATAATAACTAGAACTGCAAGCAGTTATTAACGGGTTCCAAGCCCACGCACCGCCCCCTTTGAGCATGTTCCTGGACTTCAGCATTCAACACCCTCATCCAAGCCCACCTACGCCGCACCCCCTTTGAGCATGTTCCTGGACTTTAGCGTTCAACACCCTCATCCAATACTCTCCTTCATCATCCATTGTATGGACAAAACCCAGCTCTGAACACAGAGAAATGTCGGACTGGATCAAATACTGCGTGTGTGATGGGTTTAAGTACCTCGCTCAACGTAGGAATTTACACATGTACAGCCTCAAGCTATTTAACTAAGATGTAAACGAGGTTTAAAATGTCTACTGTTTAGTTTGATATTAATGAACAGTCATAATTTTAATTTACATGAAGTATGTTTGAACTAGAAGAATTAACAGTGGGATGTTGATAAACTGACTGTATATTTGTATTGTAGTGCTTAACCATAGATTTACTTCTGAGTCAGTTAGCTTGCAGTTAGTTGACCTCCACGCAGATTTGGCTCTGAAGGAACAGTCTGTTAAGAGTGATCATTAATATATATATATATATATATATACTATGTGATTTTTATATATATATATATATATATATATATATATATATATATATACTATGTGATTTATATATATATATATATATATATATATATATATACTATGTGATTATATATATATATATATATATATATATATATATATACTATGTGATTTATATATATATATATATACATATATATATATATATACTATGTGATTTTTATATATATATATATATATATATATATATATATATATACTATGTGATTTTTATATATATATATATATATATATATATATACTATGTGATTTTTATATATATATATATATATATATATATATATATATATATATATATATATATATATATATATATAGACCAGTTAATTGTTATTGTTTTGATGCGGGTTTTTCACGCATGCGCGCAGGATTGGTAGGCAAAAGGCGAACACAATTACGGACGCAAACAGAGAAACTGACGAGTTCTCCACGTATTTTTCTTCTTTAGATAACGTTTTAAGAGTAAGTTGATGGTTGATGGTATCAGATTGCCAGATCCACACAGCAAAAGCCTGAAGGGACGGAGCCAGTCTGTGAAATGCTGGGCAAGAGTCCGTACCGCGACATACAGCTGCCTTATACTTCGGTAAAGTTAGAAAGATATTCACAGATTCGGCTTTTCCGGATCAATAACTCATCGGCGGATGATTTATTCTACAAAACAGACACCTCTCTGTAACCACAGCAAGGCAGACAGTGAGCTGCAACCATAGTTTCCTCAAAACGAGTCTCCCACCGCGCAGGGAGAATTACATTGGACCCAGGCCAGTACAGACAAGAGAGCATGAAAGCATGAAACCACTGGACCCGTCCGGTAGGTTAAAAAAAATTGTTCACTACGGATTATTTTGGTGTTTTTGTCTTCTTAAAATGGGTGGGGGTGTCGGCGACATTGCAGCCTAAACACAGAAGTACTAGCGCCCGTGAACGGGGGCGTAATAGAGCGGCTGCTGCTCCAGACAGCCGCTTCTGCTGGTAGAAGCGGTAGCGGTAGCAGAAGCGGCTGCTGTAGCAGCAGCAGAAGCGGCTTCTCCGGCCCCTGTAGCGATCGCCACCTCCCCTCCGCCGCTATTTAAGTAGAACAATGACTAGAGCAGAATTAAGTTGTATTTACCGGAGATGAAGTGTAGGCTGCAAATTCTGTCGTAGTCTGATGTCTCCCCCAGTCCATTGGGAGTGTCTGCCTGCGCTCTTTTGAAAATATCCATTTCTTTCTTCGGTAAACGACAGAAACGTACATCCAACGATTGGGAATGCCTCCCTGTGCAACCGGGAGCACAACAAGTCGTAGGCATTGTTTAGATTCCAAAAATAAACTAACTAAAAGTACGCTCGAAATCACCCGTTTTGTCATGTAGTAGACGAGAGCAGCTGTGCTTTTTGTCTACCCCGCAGGACCCGGATGTAGCGCTGACGTCACGCGTGAACTGGTCTATATGCTGGAGATAGGCACCAGCAGCCCCGCAACCCCATGAGGAATTAAGCGGGTCAAAAAATGGATGGATGGATGGACGGATAGATATATTTGTTTGTTTGTTTTATTAGGATCCCCATTAGCTTCAGCATCAGCTAAAAGCTATTCTTCCTGGGGTCCTTCAGTCTTCCATGTGACAATACAATGTATTACATCCCATTACACACTATGCATACAAGACATTTACACAAAATGTAATACATATTTACATTTAACACCTTTTATCATTAAAAAGTAACATAAATAAACATGATTAACATAAAATTTTGCTACTCCAGATAGATCTATATCAAAGAACTAGCTAACAAGAACCCTACACAATATCTCCTCAATAAAATTAACATTAACTATCCAAATTTCTTTGAAGGTAATATTTCTTATGTGCAGTTTTGAAACCATAGAGAGTGTTTTGTTGTATGATAGTCTTTGGGAGTGAATTCCATTCACACATTGCCCTGTACCTAACTGAACGTTGAATTGATTTTGTTTTAACTCTAGGTAAAATAAAACTACCTCCTACTGCATGTCTTGTTGGATAATAATGTGTATCATTACTAAAGGATAGTTTTGTATATAAAATGAAAGGCATTTTATTTGTTATAACATTATATAGAAATACCATTACTGAATACACCAATCTGTTTTTAACTTTTAACCATAAAAGACTATCGTGCATTTTGTCCACATTTGATTTAAACCCACATGAAAGGGCAACACGTGCAGCTTTATTCTGAATTACTTGTAGTTTTTTTATATTAATTGATGAAGTATTTGACCAAACCACTGAGCAATAATCAAGATGTGAAAAAAACAAAGCATCAAGTACTTGTGTAACAACCTGCGGTGTAAAGTATTTTGAACACCTTTTAATGACCGATAAACTATTACCCATTTTAGTTAACAAGTTCTGAACATGTCTATCCCAACACAATCTATTATCAATTATCACTCCCAACAGTTTAGCCTCTTGTTTTTGATCCACAGAATTTTGCTCTATGGTGAGTTCAAGTTTCGGTTTGGAAAGTAAAGAAAAAGGAGTTCCAACCACTAAACAGGTAGTTTTAGATACATTGAGAACCAATTTGTTACTCCTTATCCAGTCCACCACTAACTGTAGCTCTCTTTGTAGTTTTGTATTTAACTCAGTAATATTAGTTTCTGCTAAATATATGGTGGAATCATCTGCAAACATTGAGATGCTTGCCTTTTCTAAAACAGATGGAAGATCATTTGTAAAGATTGTGTACAGGAGCGGCCCAAGACAACTTCCTTGAGGCACCCCGTGTCCCACAGCCCTTACATTTGAAAAACTGCCATTAAAATAAACTAGTTGTCTTCTATCCGACAAATAACTTTTCATCCATAATAATGCAGTTTGTGAAAAGCCATAATACTCCAGTTTTTTTAACAGTAATTTGTGGTCAATGATATCAAATGCTGCAGTGAAATCAAGCATTACATCACCTATTATTTTTCTCTCCTCCATATCCTTGAACCAGTCATCAACCATCTGAGTCAGGGCAGTGGCTGTTGAGTGTTTTTCTCTATATGCATGCTGAAACGTAATCAAATCATTATTCTTAAAATAAGATTGAATCTGTTCATAAACAATTCTTTCCATTATTTTACCAAGAATTGGTAATAAACTTATTGGTCTACTGTTTGATCCAGAAAAGGGCATTTTCTTATTTGTAGGGATTGGCACTACTTTACATATTTTCCATTCTTGCAAACATATATTGTGCATGAAACACAAATTAATTATATGAGCAATAATAGGAGCAATAATAGCAACTATTGGTTTAAGCAACATAGGATCAAGGTAGTCTACACCAGGTGGGTTTTTTTTACAATTCATCAGAAGTAATTCCACTTTAGAAACACTTACACTCTTGAATTTAAAGCTACAGGTTTTGTCTTTCATCATCTTATTTATTAGTGTATTTGATAACTCTGTCTTGTATGGCTGTGTGGTATCTTTTAGTTTGTTTATTTTGTTCATGAAATAATCATTAAGATGATTTGCTATATCACTTGGTCTAGTAAAAAATTCACCTTCATGTTCTAAATAAGCTGGAATTGATTTACTATTTCCTCTTAATATATTATTCAGTGTATTCCATAATTGTTTACTATCATGTTTTATTGCTAGAATAAATATGTGTGTGTGTTTGTAGAGATCCATCCATGATCAAATCCTGTCCTCTGTTGGAATTTTTAAATGTATTCCATACAACGCCACATTAAAGCATTAGTGTAATATATATATATATATATATATATATATATATATATATATATATATATATATATATA
Organism: Fundulus diaphanus; assembly: GCA_037039145.1. Classification (NCBI taxonomy): domain Eukaryota; kingdom Metazoa; phylum Chordata; class Actinopteri; order Cyprinodontiformes; family Fundulidae; genus Fundulus; species Fundulus diaphanus. The sequence goes on from CM073122.1 coordinate 61,708,570, forward strand.
TATATATATATATATATATATATATATACACATGATGCATACATATATACATACAAAATTATTGAAGTGGACTTCTAAGTTTTAATTGTATACCCCTTACTTAGACTATTAATGGTAAGAGTTGTTGTAGTTGCAAAAACAAGCCACGAGATGGAGCCCTTGCTTAATTTTCTGAAAAGCTCTTTACAATAGGTTTTTGTCAAACTATCTAAATAAATATTCCTATTAAATGAACGGTTTGCTCTAAAATTCTGAAAATATTCATGAATGTCCAAGAGTGTTTTATCTAACCACACGATTTTTATGATGGTCATTAAAAAAATGGATTCAGAGAAAAAAAAAATTAAACTTTATAATCTTGTATCATTAATTTTTTAAATCTTGTAAATTGGTCAAAATCGCCTGGATTTTTACCAAACTGAAAGACATGTTTATTCTGGCTGTGCTTTACAGATAGAGGCCATTTTTATTGGGATTGACCAATATTTGTGGAAAATACATTGATTTCTCCATTTTACAAACTTTGAAAAAAACAGTGTGGCACTTTCAAACACTGGAATACATGCAGTGAGAGAATTGTTGCACCTTATTCAAGGAATACATCCTGAAAATCTGAGCTTGTTACACCACACAAGTGATTTTAGGTGAATTTTTGAGGTTTTCAAGTTTTTTTCCACACTTTTGGAAATAGGCCCCGCCCACTTGTTTCAATAAATACCATATTTAATACTTTAGTTAAGGGCAATGTCTGGAAGGGAATGAAGAAGGTTTTGTAAAATTCCGATCAGCCATTCTTGCGTAGTAGATTTCTTGACATCACAGCGCCCCCTAGTGATGGACGATCCTCAAATGCGGGTCACATGTGCAAAATCTTATTTGTACTATGGGTTATGAAGGACATGTCAAAATCTGTTATGGTTTTACAATAATCAGCAATTACATTTAGAGCTAGCTAGCTAACAATCACTTATTTTAGCGTTACTTTTCGAAAAAGTCAAAATTCAAGAATCCGCCGGGATAACTTTTTTTATTTGTCCATGACACGCTTATATATAAATTTTTGCGCGGATTGCACCAAAAATGTAGGAGGAGTTTAACAAGAGAGGTTTAACCTTTGTAGCCATGTAGCGCGAAAACTAGCTGGGAAACGAAGGGTGTGCCAATTCCCTTTATTTTGCAGAATCATCCAATAAACAAAGTGCCATCAAGTTTTTGAGTGTAGGACCAGTAGTTTGGTGGTTACAGGCGTAAACGCATTGTCCTTTGTTATAGCGCCCCCTAGTTGTTGAGGGGTCTGAATTTCTGGGTTTGAGTAGCGGTGCACATTCTGTACTTGGATACCTGATCCAATTGATTCGTTACAAATCCGCATGGGCCGCCCAACGCGTTTTAGCGGAGAATAATAATTACCCGTAATAATAATAATAACTAGAACTGCAAGCAGTTATTAACGGGTTCCAAGCCCGTCTACGCTGCGTCCCCTTTGAGCATGTTCCTGGACTACAGCGTTCAACACCCTCATCCCACAGCATCTGGGCTTCAGCACACCCCTCATCACTTCCTCACCTCCTGACCACTGTTGGTCCGGGTCTGACAGACCACCTCTGATGTCATTACCCTCAGCACGGGCTCCCCTCAGGGCTGTGTCCGCAGCCCCCTGCTGTTTACTCTGATGACACACAACTGCACCCCCAGGTTCACCCCCAATCACATCATGAAGTTCGCAGTTGACACAAACTCATCAACAGCTCAGCTGTGGAGGTGGTTAGCAGCACCAAATTCCTCGGGGTGCACATCACGGACAACCTCACCTGGTCTGTAAACACCACATCTGGTGAGGAGGTTACAGAAGCGCTTGTATTTCCTGCGGAGGATGAGGAGAGCCCAACTGCCCCCGCCCATCCTCACAACCCTCTACACAAGTACCATAGAGAGCATTCTGACCATAGATATCCATAATAAAGGCTAGATGTCTTACGGCGGAGTCTCAAACGTCATCACCGGCGGCCATCTTGCCTCAGACAAGCTTTCTGGCGTGCTCTGTGGTACCTAATGTAAGGTGAGTGATCAGCACGAACACAAATACTCTTATCTCATTGAATTCTTGACGGATTTACAAACAGTTTGGTTTCTTACAAACGTTATGAACGTGGCTATAATTCTTGATGCTTGAACATGTCGAAATTGCAGATCTTCTTGTCGAAAAATGAATTAATCATGCAGCATAGTTGTGCATCACGGCTACTTGCGCAAGTTATCAAGCCTGAGACCACTGGTCAATTATATAGGTTTTACTGACACCAATAACGATTGTATGACAATTCATCTTTGGTGTAAATTTGAGGGAAATCAATCTCACAATGGTCCAAAAAGATAAATGTTCCCTTAATTTCCCCATGGTTATTATAAATAATTTTAATATACCAACTCTTATTTCAGGATTTGTTGTGCGACGGGCTCTGAAAAAGCTGTCCTGTGATGTCTGCCGTGCCAGCTTGGTAACAGATGCTGCATCTGCCATCAAGGACCAGAGCTACCACCTGCTGAAGTTAAAAAACAATGGAGGTCTGGTGATTCCATCAGAAGGCACAGTGATGGTAGTCAGGGCAGCAGAGTGGGTCATTCGTCAGACCTCATGTACCAGACGATCACAGGCCATCAAAGTGCTAGAGGTCGTGTACATTGTAAGGAAGAGGATAGGGTCAGAGGATGTGTTTGTGCTCAGAGAGCACATCGGAGAAACACAGTATGGCATAGACAGCCACCACCATACGCTGTTAACGTTGGTTGTGTCCTTGTTTTTTAAGTTAAGGCTGCACCAAATTGCCAAAATAACTAACCTTAGCTTACAGAGCAACAACATGCAACAGAAGCTCAATAAAACCGTCTTTTTCAAAGGGCATTAGCCAAGCTATGTTTTTTGGGTCATTTTTTAAATCTCTGTCTTCCATGTGTATACCATCACAGTAGTGTAGGTGGGGATTTCAACATGCTACATCTATATATACTTGTGAAGGGGACTATTGTACCAATTTTAATAGCAAATAAATTTCACTTTTATAATGGATTAAAAATAGGAACCTTTGTGTAATTACTCCTGATATATAATCCGAATAGTCTACATGAAACGTCAAAGTGTTACCTTTAATTTGAAACCTGGATTATGCTTCTACACCAAGAGGTTGCCACACAATAAGCCTTTTTTGTCAGTATTTCATATTTTATTATAACAGTAATATTCCTATTATAAAAGTATGTATGTAAATATAAATAAATTAGGACTGTGAAATAATTAATCACACCCAAATAAAAGTGTTTATATATATATATATATAATGAATGTTCTTCATTTAGATTGACCTTTAAACCATTAATGCTATTACTCCTTTTCATATCTATCTATCTATCTATCTATCTATCTATCTATCTATCTATCTATCTATCCATATTATATCATAGTGTTACTTTTGGAATAAGTCTGATCCATATCTGAACTATGGATCTTTGCAAATGTTCTTGCCATTACTTCTACTTTTTCCTCATTTGTTACTGCTGTTCATTCTTCATGTTTTAGAACTGGATATGTTCTCTCTGGTCTATTTCCCTTCATTTTCTTAATCATTCCCCATACCTTAGCCATAGGAGTTGTTCTGCCCATTGAATCACAAAAATCTCTCCATTTTGTCTTCTTTGCCTTCTAAATAACTTTCCTTGCTTCTGTTTGATCTTTTTTACATTCAATATTTTTTTTTAAATTATATGTTCTTTTCAAAACTCTAAAAGCTATCCTCCCTCTTCAAGTTTCTGCTCTGCTTAGAAAATCACGGGATGTGACGTCACATCCTGTGATGTGCCCATATATGGGCAAAATGGCCGCCCTGTTCACAGTTCTGGATGGTCAGAGCTCTGGATGGTGAAAGCTGTGACCAGATCATAAAATTCATTAAATCGGTAAAAATCAACGGTTTGCTCTAAAATTCTGAAAATATTCACGTATGTCCAAGAGTGATTTATCTAACTTTGTGATTTTTTAAACGCCCATTGAAAAAAGCGTTTCAGAGAAAAAAAATATTAACCTTTATAGTCTTGCACATGTGAATTTCAAAGTCTTTTAAATAGTTCAAAATCGCCTGGATTTTTACCAAACTGAAGTACACATTAAGTCTGAATGTGCTTTACAAATAGTGGCCATTTTTATTGGGATTGAACAATATTTGTGGAAAATACATTTATTTCTCCATTTTACAAACTTTTAAAAAATCAGAGTGTGCAACTTTCAGAAACCTCAATACATGCAGTGAGAGAATTGTTACACCTTATTCAAGGAATACATCCTGAAAATCTGAGATCGTTACACCGCAAAATGGATTTTTGGTAATTTTTTGAAGTTTTGAAGGTTTTTTTCACACTTTTGGAAATAGGCCCCGCCCACTTGTTTCAATCAGTACCATATTTAATTCCTGAGTTAAGGGTTATGACTGGAAGGGGATGAAGAAGGTTTTGTAAAAATCCGATCAGCCATTCTTGCGTAGTAGATTTCTTGACATCACAGCGCCCCCTAGTGATGGACGATCCTCAAATGCGGGTCACATGTGCAAAATCTTATTTGGACTATGGGTTATGAAGGACATGTCAAAATCTGTTATGGTTTTAGAATAATCAGCAATTACATTTAGAGCTAGCTAGCTAACAATCACTTATTTTAGCGTTACTTTTCGAAAAAGTAAAAATTAAAAAATCCGCTGCGTTAACTTTTTTTATTTGTCCATGACACGCTTATATATGAAGTTTTGCGCAGATCGCACAAAAAATGTAGGTGGAGTTTAACAAGAAAGGTTTAACCTTTGTAGCCATGTAGCGCGAAAACTAGCTGGGAAACGAAGGGTGTGCCAATTCCCTTTATTTTGCAGAATCATCCAATAAACAAAGTGATGTGAAGTTTTTGAGTGTGGGACCAGTAGTTTGGTGGTTACAGGCCGAAACGCATTGTCCTTTGTTATAGCGCCCCCTAGTTGTTGAGGGGTCTGAATTTCTGGGTTTGAGTAGAGGCACACATTCTGTACTTTGATACCTGATTCAATAGGTTCGTTATAAATCTGCTTGGGCTGCACAACGCGTTTTAATTCCGTAATAATAATAATAATAATAATAATAATAATAATAATAATAATAATAAATAATTTAAAAACACTAGAAAAACAATAGGGTTCTCTGCTCACAGAGCAGACGAACGGCATAGCCGTTCGCCTGCGCTGCGGGCTTGGAACCCTAATAATAATAATAATAATAATAAATAATTTAAAAACACTAGAAAAACAATAGGGTTCTCTGCTCACAGAGCAGACGAACGGCATAGCCGTTCGCCTGCGCTGCGGGCTTGGAACCCTAATAATAATAATAATAATAATAAATAATTTAAAAACACTAGAAAAACAATAGGGTTCTCTGCTCACAGAGCAGACGAACGGCATAGCCGTTCGCCTGCGCTGCGGGCTTGGAACCCTAATAATAATAATAATAAACTAGAACTGCAAGCAGTTATTAACGGGTTCCAAGCCCACCCACGCACCGCCCCCTTGAGCATGTTCCTGGACTTCAGTTCAGCGTTCAACACCATCAAAACTGGAACATCTGGGCTTCAGCACACCTGTTCGCAACTGCCTACTAGACTTCATCACCAACAGACCTCAGTTGGTCTGGGTCGGACAGAAAACCACTGATGTCATCACCCTCAGCACGGGCTTTCCTCAGGGCTGCGTCCTGAGCCCCCTGCTGTTCACCCTGATGACACACGACTGTGTCCCCAGGTTCACCACCAATCACATCGTGAAGTTTGCAGACGACACGACGGTGGTGGGCCTGATTAGAGACAACAACGACCAGGACCAGGACCAGGACTGATCCTGAACGTGGAGAAAACGAAGGAGATCATCATGGACTTCAGGAAGAAATGGCCTCGCCATGCTCCACTTCTCATTAACAGCTCAGCTGTGGAGGTGGCCAGCAGCAATAAATTCCTCGGGGTGCACATAACACACAACCTCAGCTGGTTTGTGAACACCATGTCACTGGAGAAGAGGGAACAGAAGCGCTTGCACTTACTGCGGAGGATGAGGAGAGCCCACCTGTCCCCGCCCATCCTCACGACCTTCTACAGCAGCACCATCTATCTGCTCCCCACTCCCTTCCAATTAAGCATGTCATAATATTTATTACTTTCTTGCATTTGTCTAAAAAAAGTAGATGCAATGCAGTTTTGCATTGCATTACATTGAAATGACTGTTGTCATTTCAGCTTTTAACTTTTTGCTCTCTCTTTTTTCTTCATAGTAGGTACACCTGATCTGACGTTCTGTTAACTGTGACATCATCCAGAGAAGACAGATCACCCGCTATTACTATCTAATGTAGAACAGATTACTGGATCAATGTGTGCTTCTGTGCATGTTTGTCTCTCTTGTTGTGTCTCTGCTCTGTATTCTTTAACCCCCAGTCGGTCGAGGCAGATGACCGTTCATACTGAGCCCGGTTCTGCTGGAGGTTTTTCCTTCCCGCTAATGGGTGGTTTTTTTTTTCGACTGTCGCTTCATGCTTGCTCAGTATGAGGGATTGCTGCAAAGCCATGGACAATGCAGACGTCTCTCCCTGTAGCTCTATGCTTCTCCAGGAGTGAATGCTGCTTGTCGGGATTTTGAAGCAATCAACTGGTTCCCTTATATAGGAAATTTTTGACCAATCTGTATAATATGATTGATTTTGACTTTGTAAAGTGCCTCGAGATGACATGTTTCATGAATTGGCGCTATATAAATACAATTGAATTGAATTGAATAGAGTCCATCTGTTAAACCTTTTCTGCGTCGCACAAAGACACGATGGTTGGAACCAAAGATCTCAACTTTGGACTCATCAGACCAAAGCACAGATTTCCACTGGTCTAATGTCCATTCCTTGTGTTCTTTAGCCCAAACAATTCTCTTCTACTTGTTGCCTGTCCTTAGCAGTGGTTTCCTAGCAGCTGTTTTACCATGAAGGCCTGATTCACACAGTCTCCTAACAGTTGTTCTAGAGATGTGTCTGCTGCTAGAACTCTGTGTGGCATTGACCTGGTCTCTAATCTGAGCTGCTGTCAACCTGCGATTTCTGAGGCTGGTGACTAGGATGAATTTATCCTCCACAGCAGAGGTGACTCTTGGTCTTCCTTTCCTGGGGCGGTCCTCGTGTGAGCCAGTTTCTTTGTAGCGCTTGATGGTTTTTGCGACTGCACTTGGGGACACTTTCAAAGTTTTCCCAATTTTTCGGACTGAATGACCTTCAGTTCTTAAAGTAATTATGGCCACTTGTTTTTCTTTACTTAGCTGCTTTTTTCTTGCCATAATACAAATTCTAACAGTTTATTCAGTAGGACTATCAGCTGTGTATCCACTTGACTTCTGCACAACACAACTGATGGTCCCAACCCCATATAAGAGGCAAGACATCCCACTTATTAAACCTGACAGGGGACACCTGTGAAGGGAAAACCATTTCAGGTGACTACCTCTTGAAGCTCATTAAGAGAATGCCAAGAGTGTACGAAGCAGTAATCAAAGCAAAAGGTGGCTACTTTGAAGAACCTAGAATATAAGACATATTTTCAGTTGTTTCACACTTTTTTGTTAAGTATATAATTCCACATGTGTTAATTCATAGTTTTGATGCCTTTAGTGTGAATCTACAATTGTCATAGTTATGAAAATTAAGAAAACTCTTTGAAGGAGAAGGTGTGTCTAAACCACCTCCTCCATTACCATCTGGTACGCTGGTGCCACCGCCAAAGACAAGAGCAGACTGCAGCGTGTCATCCGGTCTGCAGAGAAGGTGATTGGCTGCAATTTTCCATCTCTCCAGGACCTGTAAGCCTCTAGGACTCTGAGGCGTGCAGGGAAGATTGTGGCCGATTTTGTGACACCCCAGTCACAAAATATTTCAGACACTTCCTTCTGGCAGGAGGCAGCGGTCCATCAGGACCAAAACCTCACGACACAAAAACAGTTTTTTCCCATCCGCTACCAGCCTTATTAACACGGCCCAGAGGCCCCGTGACACTTGACTCTGCCTCTCTCCCCTGTTCAGGTCCTACAAGCTACACCAACGTAGCATCTCCAGACCTTCTGCGTTACATTAACGCACAGTATACCGTGTATATAGCTTTCTGTGTGTATATATATATATATATATATATATATATATATATATATATATATATATATATATATATATATATACACACAGCGTTCACTGAGCGAGAGGCGGGTTACACCCTGGACAGGTCGGCAATCTGTCACAGGGCAACACAGAGACAGACAGGACAAACAACCATTCTTGCACACACTCACACCTAAGGACAATTAAACTGACAGTCATGTTTTTGAACTGTGGGAGTAAGCCAGCGTACCCGGAGTGAACCTACGCATGCACAGGTAGAACATTCAAACTTCATGCAGAAAGACCCAGAGGATTTGAAAGACCCAGGAGGATTTGAAAGACCCGGGAGGATTTGAAAGACCCGGGAGGATTTGAAAGACCCAGGTGATTGAACCCAGAAGGCAACAACACTTCTCACTGCTTCACTGTGCAGCCTCTGTTTATGACAGTATCATGTAAATCTTAGGCACAAATAAAGTGTTACCAAAACAAAAGTAATTTGTATAGTAAGTATAACAACCACTGACTTTAAAGTTACCTGTGAAACGTTTTCACACAGCCAAACTGCTTGTTGTTGCAACCAAATGCTATGGGGTTCTGTGTGAGAACGGAGTAGCAAGATGGCGGCCAGTGACCTCCCCTAGTGACTGGCCGCCATCTTGCTACTCCCTACTCTCACACTTTTGCAAATAGGCCCTGCCCACTTGTTTCAATTGTGTTCATAAACAGACACAATAAAAAATGCAAAAAGCATCATGCTAACCTTTACAATTAGGCTTATTGGATTTTACTACTTAATAACTCTCTGTCACAGCCTCTAACCTGCTGGTGATACACTTGGGCCTGGTGTCTCCTGGCTGGCTTCTCCAGGTTGGTCACTGCTGCAGGGTTCTGTCTGGTCCTGGTCTGGCCCTGGTTTTTGCCTCTTTAAGAAGAACTGTGAGATATTCTCTTTTCTCTTCATTTGGGCTCTACACAAAATAAGGCAGCCTGGTATTTAGACTCCATGACTGTATGGCAAAGACAACACTATTTTAAATATTATTTAAACTATAGTTTTTAGTTTTCTGTAGCTAGCTAAAATAATACTAAATTAAAAATAGATTAATTAAATTAATTAATATAACTAGTTAGGTTATAATTCAAAGCTTTCATATGACATAGCCTATTTACATTTCAGTCATTATAAACTTAACAATGGTTTTTCACATATTCTTACCACACACATTTCAAGCAAGAGCTGGGAGATATATCCTGGCCAAATTAATAAAACATTACAGGACAGCATGTGCACTGAAACATATGTTAAAAGAATCTGTCTAAAACACGATCTATCAGCACTAGCATGGCTAATATAATAAACGAGGCACTACGGACGGAGCGGTGCACAACCATTTTTTTTTTCTTTTTAGAAATGTATGACAAGTGCCGCCTCTCATTAGGAAGGTAACACAGCGGTTACCGCTGAGCTGTAAAATGTTGTAAATACCTGCAAAACTCCTCAACGGTGTACTCTAAAGCCGCGGGTGTGTTTTGGATCAAGCAGGAACCACATGTCAGCTTAACCAATGAACAGCGTCAGTGCGCAGCATGTAGGCTGCTACTGCATGGGCTGCCTTCAGGGACAGTCGGAAATTACAGTTTTCCTGGCAAATCTTTGCCGATCTCATAAGTATTATATGTTAAAATTACCATTTCCAGTGGGGTGGCAGTAGGGGGTGGCAAGGGCTCTGTTGGGGCCACCCCTCTGGCTCCGCAACTAGCTACATTCAATGTAAAGCTTATGTATATAAGTGTGTGTGTGTGTAAAAAATCCATATATAATCAAATACTGCCATCTACTGGAAATTTTAAATCCCTACATGGGCACATTTCGGAAATGTTATTCTCTTTAAATTCATAAATAAATTCTTTAAAAATCAACAGTTTGCTCTAAAATTCTTCCAATATTATATATATATTCAATTTATTTATTTATATAGCGCCAAATCATGAAACATGTCATCTCAAGGCACTTTACAAAATCAAGTTCAATCATATTATACAGATTGGGTCAGATTATACAGATTGAATAAAATGTCCTATATAAGGAAACCAGTTGATTGCATCAAAGTCCCGACAAGCATATATATATATATATATATATATATATATATATATATATATATATATATATATATATATATATATAGCTATATACACAGACACCGATCTATAGACAACAGCAATTATCAACAAAAAGAAATCAACAAAAAACCTAATCACCCTCAGCACGGGCTTCCCCCCCCACTCCCCACAAATCATGTCTATCCAGTAATTTAGGACCATTTTGTTTGTTTTTGGTGTTTAATGTACTTTTCTCTACTTCCATCGCTGTACCCATTAGCACATATTGTGTTTATGCCGGAAAACTGTAACTGTAAAGCATGAGGATGATCTATCATAAAATCTTACTTATGGAAGGTAATTCCCCAGGATCTGGTTCCTAGTGTCCTTTTATTTGCGCACCCATAAGCGGAGTAAAAGTCGGGCTTCCTGGGACGTAGCTCTGGAAGTTTGCTTACTTTCAATACAAAATCGAAATTATTTATTAAGTTAGACAATAATTTAATTCAATCAATTGGTCCCATGTAGCCCCTAAAGGGGTGACGTTTTCAGTCAGTTGATTTATCTGGAAATCGGGTGAGAATTCACCGGATTCAGAGTGTCTGAAAACATAAAGTACATTTTCCTGTAATGACTTGTATTCTGTCTGACTGCAGCTTGGTCTGACCTAAGATGGCCGCTCTGTCGGCACGCCTCTCAACCGAGGACGCGGCGTCTACGTATTCATGTCTGTGTTCTCTATGGTCTGACCTAAGATGGCAGCTTGGTCTGACCTAAGATGGCTGCTTTGACGTCACTTCCTGTGATGTGCCCAAATATGGGCAAAATGGCCGCCCTGTTCAAAGCTCTGCAGTCAGAGCTCTGGATGATGAAAGCTGTGAACTGATCACAAACTTCATAAATTCGTTAATAATCAACGGTTGGCTCTAAAATTCTGAAAATATTCATGGATCTCAAAGAGTGCTTTATCTAACCACAGGATTTTTTTTATGGTCATTAAAAAAATGGATTCAGAGAAATAAAATATTAAACTTTATAGTCTTGTACCATTTATTTTCAAAGTCTTGTAAATTGGTCAAACTCGCCTGGATTTTTACCAAACTGAAATCCATGTTTATTCTGCATGTGCTTTACAAATAGAGGCCATATTTTGGGGGGTTGAACAATATTTGTGGAAAATACATTGATTTCTCCATTTTACAAACTTTTAAAAATTCAGAGTGTAGCACTTCAAAAAAAAACAATACATGCAGTGAGAGAATTGTTACACCTTATTCACAGAATACATCCTGAAAATCTGGGATCAAAAAATTGATTTTAAAGCATTTTTTATTCTTTACTTTATTGTTTTTATTATTCTCCAGGTTTTTTAACACTTTTGGAAATAGGCCCCGCCCACTTGTTTTAATAATTACCATATTTAATACCTGAGTTCAGGGGTATGACTGGAAGGGGATGAAGAAGGTTTTGTAAAAATCCGATCAGCCATTCTTGCGTAGTAGATTTCTTGACATCACAGCGCCCCCTAGTGATGGACGATCCTCAAACGCGGGTCACATGTGCAAAATCTTATTTGGACTATGGGTTATGAAGGACATGTCAAAATCTGTTATGGTTTTAGAATAATCAGCAATTACATTTAGAGCTAGCTAGCCAACAATCACTTATTTTAGCGTTACTTTTCGAAAAAGTCAAAATTCAAAAATCCGGCGCGTTCACTTTTTTTATTTGTCCATTACGCTGTTATATGTGGAGTTTTGCGAGGATTGCATAAAAAATGTAGGAGGAGTTAAACAAGAAAGGTTTAACCTTTGTAGCCATGTAGCGCGAAAACTAGCTGGGAAACGAAGGGTGTGCCAATTCCCTTTATTTTGCAGAATCATCCAATAAACAAAGTGATGTGAAGTTTTTGAGTGTGGGACCAGTAGTTTGGTGGTTATAGGCCAAAACGCATTGTCCTTTGTTATAGCGCCCCCTAGTTGTTGAGGGGTCTGAATTTCTGGGTTTGAGTAGCGGTGCACATTCTGTACTTGGATACCTGATTCAATAGGTTCGTTACAAATCCGCATGGGCCGCCCAACGCGTTTTAGCGGAGAATAATAATTACCCGTAATAATAATAATAATAACTAGAACTGCAAGCAGTTATTAACGGGTTCCAAGCCCACCCACGCCCCGCCCCCTTGAGCATGTTCCTGGACTTCAGTTAAGCGTTCAACACCATTATCCTACAGCATCTGGCGGAAACACTGAAACATCTGGGCTTCAGCACACCCCTTCGCAACTGCCTGCTAGACTTCCTCACCTCCTGACCTCATTTGGTCCGGGTCGGACAGAACACCTCTGATGTCATCACCCTCAGCACGGGCTCCCCTCAGGGCTGTGTCCTTAGCCCCCTGCTGTTCACCCTGATGACTCACACGTCCCCAGGTTCATCACCAATCACATCGTGAAGTTTGCAGACGACACGACGGTGGTGGCCTGATTAGAGACGACAACGACCAGGACCAGGACTGATCTGAACGTGGAGAAAACGAAGGAGATCATCGTGGACTTCAGGAAGAACCGGCCTCACCACGCTCCACTGCTCATCAACAGCTCAGCTGTGGAGGTGGTCAGCAGCACCAAATTCCTCGGGGTGCACATGACGCACAACCTCACCTGGTCTATGAACACACTTGTCACTGGTGAAGAGGGCACAGAAGCGCTTGTACTTCCTGCAGAGGATGAGGAGAGCCCACCTGTCCCCGCACATTCTCACAACCTTCTACAGAAGTACCATAGAGAGCATTCTGACCAGCTGTCTCTCTGTGTGGTGTGGAGGCGGCAGCACCTCCGACTGGTGGAAAATGAGGAGAGTGGTGGGGACAGCAGAAGGGATCATAGGCTCCTCTTCCCTCCATTAAGCACATTTCATCCCAGTGCTGCATGTCCCCAGCCCATAGCATCAACAGAGACCCTCAAACCCCCACCATGAACTGTTCCCCATATATTATACACACCTGTACACTGTGTGTACAGGTGTGTATTTTTGAAGTTCTCTCTGAGATTTCTGAAGTTCTCTCCAAATGTCCGTGTCATGTTGGACTGCACAGATGTTGCTCTGGAGACCCTCTCATCCCTCACCTTACAGTCTGAAACGTTCTCAGCCTACAAGAACCACACCACTCTGAAAGGGCTGATCAGAGTTGCTCCCTGTGGGTTGGTGACATTTATCTTAGCATTGTACAAAAGCTGCATCTCAGACAAAGAAATAACAAAGGTCAGAGGAATCCTTCCTCTGCTTGTGCTTGGAGATGAAGTCTTGGCAGATAAAGGATTCCTCATTCAAGACCTCCTTCAAGAAGTTGGAGCCAAACTCATCATTCCACCATTCAGGCATCCTGGCCAGTTCAGCAAGAAAGAGACAGAGGAGACCCAGACCATTGCTCGCCTGCGGATCATTGTAGAGCGAGCAATTGCTAGAGTAACGTGTTACCATATCTGGGATTCTCTGGTGCCTCTCACTTTAATAGGAACTGTCAATCAAATCTGGCACAACTGTTGTGTTTTGGCTAATTATCAAGGCACATTTTGTGTTGCTGACTAAGTTAAATTATTTCTGTATGTCAATTGTTGTAGTGCTATGTAAAAAGTTATCTAAATGACTAGACTATCAAAAAAGATATTTAATAAAACACACGAGCAGCATACTGTACCTTTTTTGTATTTTCGTGTTTAAGTGGAATTGCAAGGAAAACAAATCAAGTACAATTTACAAAATCTAAAAAAAAACTTAACCATTTCATATCTTATAATTGCACACCATACACTGCTTTAAATTATCCTGCAAATTAATATGTATCAAATCTAAACAACAATAGTTGCAAAATACTTAAGATAACCTTAAGAAGAAGCAAACTTTAAAACAAGGGTTACAAGACAACTGCACTTCAAACTTTTTTGTGTGTAAATTTTGACACTGCCTTTTAAAGAAATTTGCACATCTGTGGATGTGTCATTAATACTATGTCTTATCAGGCGCGGGCAGAGGGGCAGATGGCCTCTGCTGACAACTGCGCGCAGTAATTGCGGAGCGCAATCAGCGCGCTCCGCCTCTTAGACAACCGATTTCAGGTGTGTTGGATTGTTAAAGGGAGAAAACCAACTTTTCTCTTTAATAAAGCTAATCAAAACATCACACATGAGCTGTCTTACTGTTAATCACCTTCACTCAATCCTGAGGATTTCCTCAGCTCAGAGTCTAACCGTGAACATTGATAAACTGTACAAAAATGACACACAACCAAGTGTCAGACTCTGCCTCAGATAAGTGAGCATCACAGGCCCACATGTGCTCTTTCTGCTCTCCTGTTTCCACTGTGCAAACAAAGCAGCAAACAAAATCATATTTTCTACAAAATCATATCCTGACTGGTTTTACATCTAAAAAAAGCACTCACCAGGATTATGCTTCAACAAAAAACTTTGTTGTCTTGCTTAACAAGTTACAGGACGTAACTCCCACATCTTGTGCCTGAAAAACACGCTAGCTCTGAGCAGCCAGGAAGAAGCAACACTTGGTTCTGCTGTGGTGCATTCAGAGTTCATGGGACAATTCAGTACTCAACAAAAAACGTGATTTTCTTCAATCAATTAAAAAAAAAGATATTTATATTTATATATTATATATATATATATATATATATATATATATATATATATATCAATCATTTTAAAATTGATTGAAAAAAAACATGTTTCTTCTTGAGTATTGAATTTTCCCATGCACTGTGAATGCACCACACCAGCGTTGCTCACAGCTTCTGCTTGATCTTTTTTATATTCAATTACATTTTTAAAATTATGTGTTCTTCTCAAAACTTAAAGCTATCCTGCCTCTTCAAGTTTCTGCTCCGCTTAGAAAAATGGTATGGGCCAGATATGGGCAAAATTGTCGCCCTGTTCACAGTTCTGGATGGCAAAGCTCTGGATGATGAGAGCTGCGAACTGATCACAAAATTCATAAATTTGTTATAAATCAACGGTTTGCTCTAAAATTCTGAAAATATTTACGTATGTCCAAGAGGGCTTTATCTAAGTCATTTCCAAATCTTAACCTTTCCAAATCATATTTATAAATTTGTAACTTTAATTCTTCAGAAACTTTTTTCCTTGTAAAAAACAAAATCTTTGTTTTATCTACAGAAATCTTGAATCCCCATCTAAAAGACCAATCTTCTATTTTATTAATGGCTTCTTGAACTTTTTTAACGATGAAACTTGGGGTTGAATTGCTCCATCATTAGCAAATAAAGAAACACCCATTTTATTTTCCACATCCTCAAACATATCATTAATCATAATAGAAAAAAATAATGGACTAACTATGCTTCCTTGAGGAATACCATTTTCAACATAAAGATTTTCTGATAATTGATTTCCTATTCTTACTTGTATAGATCTATTATTGAGAAAATCATTTATCCAATTAAACAATGAACCCCCAATTCCCATCTTCTTTAATTTTATCAAAAATCCTTCTTTCCACATCATGTCGTAAGCTTTTTCAATGTCAAAGAATACAGCTATCACCTTCTCTTTATTAACTTGTGCCTTTCTTATTTCATGTTCCAATAATAAAATAGGATCCATTGTGTTTACACCTTTCCTGAAACAAACTTTTTTTTTCTTTTTCAAAACGAACATTCAGAGCTGCAGCCAGCCGTTGTCCTAGTGGTCAAACCATTTTATGTTGGGGTGGGGGGAGTTATAATGGTCCCTTACCTGTAATACCTGTAATACCCATCTTTATAATTTTAATTAATAAACCTTCTTTCCACAATATATCATATGCATTTTCAATATCAAAAAACACTTCTAAAATACTTTATTAATTTGAGCTTTTCTGATTTCAAATTCCAATTTCTCCCTCTTCAAGTTTCTGCTCCGCTTAGAAACAGCACGGGATGTGACGTCATTTCCTGTGATGTGCCCAAATATGGACAAAATGGCCGCCATGTTGTTGTCTGGAGAGTAAGAGCTCTGGATGATGAGAGCTGCGAACTGATCACAAAATTCATATATTTGTTATAAATCAACGGTTTGCTCTAAAATTCTGAAAATATTTACGTATGTCCAAGAGGGCTTTATCTAAGTCCTTGATTTTTAATATGGTCATTAATGAAACGGTTTCAGAGAAAAAAAACATTAAACTTTATAGTCCTATACATGTAAATTTAAATTTCTTGTAAATTGGTCTAATTCGCCTGGATTTTTACCAAACTGAAACACATGTTTATTCTGGCTGTGCTTTACAGATAGAGGCCATTTTTATTGGCATTGACCAATATTTGTGGAAAATACATTGATTTCTCCAGTTTACAAACTTTGAAAAAAACAGAGTGTGGCACTTTCAGAAACTGGAATACACACAGTGAGAGAATTGTTGCACCTTATTCAAGGAATACATCCTGAAAATCTGAGCTTGTTACACCACACAAGTGATTTTAGGTGAATTTTTGAAGTTTTCAAGTTTTTTTCCACACTTTTGGAAATAGGCCCCGCCCACTTGTTTCAATCATTACCATATTTAATACTTTAGTTCAGGGGTATGCCTGGAAGGCAATAAAGAAGGTTTTGTAAAAATCCGATCAGCCATTCTTGCGTAGTAGATTTCTTGACATCACAGCGCCCCCTAGTGATGGACGATCCTCAAACGTGGGTCACATGTGCAAAATCTTATTTGGACTATGTGTTATGAAGGACATGTCAAAATCTGTTATGGTTTTAGAACAATCAGCAATTACATTTAGAGCTAGCTAGCTAACAATCACTTATTTTAGCGTTACTTTTCGAAAAAGTCAAAATTCAAAAATCCGCCGCGTTAATTTTTTTTATTTGTCCATTACACGGTTATATATGGAGTTTTGCGCGGATTGCACAAAAAATTAAGGAGGAGTTTAACAAGAAAGGTTTAACCTTTGTAGCCATGTAGCGCGAAAACTAGCTGGGAAACGAAGGGTGTGCCAATTCCCTTTATTTTGCAGAATCATCCAATAAACAAAGTGATGTGAAGTTTTTGAGTGTGGGACCAGTAGTTTGGTGGTTATAGGCCGAAACGCATTGTCCTTTGTTATAGCGCCCCCTAGTTGTTGAGGGGTCTGAATTTCTGGGTTTCAGTAGAGGCGCACATTCTGTACTTAGATACCTGATTCAATAGGTTCGTTATAAATCCGCTTGGGCTGCACAACGCGTTTTAATTCCGTAATAATAATAACTAGAACTGCAAGCAGTTATTAACGGGTTCCAAGCCCGTCTACGCTGCGTCCCCTTTGAGCATGTTCCTGGACTACAGCGTTCAACACCCTCATCCCACAGCATCTGGGCTTCAGCACACCCCTCATCACTTCCTCACCTCCTGACCACTGTTGGTCCGGGTCTGACAGACCACCTCTGATGTCATTACCCTCAGCACGGGCTCCCCTCAGGGCTGTGTCCGCAGCCCCCTGCTGTTTACTCTGATGACACACAACTGCACCCCCAGGTTCACCCCCAATCACATCATGAAGTTCGCAGTTGACACAAACTCATCAACAGCTCAGCTGTGGAGGTGGTTAGCAGCACCAAATTCCTCGGGGTGCACATCACGGACAACCTCACCTGGTCTGTAAACACCACATCTGGTGAGGAGGTTACAGAAGCGCTTGTATTTCCTGCGGAGGATGAGGAGAGCCCAACTGCCCCCGCCCATCCTCACAACCCTCTACACAAGTACCATAGAGAGCATTCTGACCATAGATATCCATAATAAAGGCTAGATGTCTTACGGCGGAGTCTCAAACGTCATCACCGGCGGCCATCTTGCCTCAGACAAGCTTTCTGGCGTGCTCTGTGGTACCTAATGTAAGGTGAGTGATCAGCACGAACACAAATACTCTTATCTCATTGAATTCTTGACGGATTTACAAACAGTTTGGTTTCTTACAAACGTTATGAACGTGGCTATAATTCTTGATGCTTGAACATGTCGAAATTGCAGATCTTCTTGTCGAAAAATGAATTAATCATGCAGCATAGTTGTGCATCACGGCTACTTGCGCAAGTTATCAAGCCTGAGACCACTGGTCAATTATATAGGTTTTACTGACACCAATAACGATTGTATGACAATTCATCTTTGGTGTAAATTTGAGGGAAATCAATCTCACAATGGTCCAAAAAGATAAATGTTCCCTTAATTTCCCCATGGTTATTATAAATAATTTTAATATACCAACTCTTATTTCAGGATTTGTTGTGCGACGGGCTCTGAAAAAGCTGTCCTGTGATGTCTGCCGTGCCAGCTTGGTAACAGATGCTGCATCTGCCATCAAGGACCAGAGCTACCACCTGCTGAAGTTAAAAAACAATGGAGGTCTGGTGATTCCATCAGAAGGCACAGTGATGGTAGTCAGGGCAGCAGAGTGGGTCATTCGTCAGACCTCATGTACCAGACGATCACAGGCCATCAAAGTGCTAGAGGTCGTGTACATTGTAAGGAAGAGGATAGGGTCAGAGGATGTGTTTGTGCTCAGAGAGCACATCGGAGAAACACAGTATGGCATAGACAGCCACCACCATACGCTGTTAACGTTGGTTGTGTCCTTGTTTTTTAAGTTAAGGCTGCACCAAATTGCCAAAATAACTAACCTTAGCTTACAGAGCAACAACATGCAACAGAAGCTCAATAAAACCGTCTTTTTCAAAGGGCATTAGCCAAGCTATGTTTTTTGGGTCATTTTTTAAATCTCTGTCTTCCATGTGTATACCATCACAGTAGTGTAGGTGGGGATTTCAACATGCTACATCTATATATACTTGTGAAGGGGACTATTGTACCAATTTTAATAGCAAATAAATTTCACTTTTATAATGGATTAAAAATAGGAACCTTTGTGTAATTACTCCTGATATATAATCCGAATAGTCTACATGAAACGTCAAAGTGTTACCTTTAATTTGAAACCTGGATTATGCTTCTACACCAAGAGGTTGCCACACAATAAGCCTTTTTTGTCAGTATTTCATATTTTATTATAACAGTAATATTCCTATTATAAAAGTATGTATGTAAATATAAATAAATTAGGACTGTGAAATAATTAATCACACCCAAATAAAAGTGTTTATATATATATATATATAATGAATGTTCTTCATTTAGATTGACCTTTAAACCATTAATGCTATTACTCCTTTTCATATCTATCTATCTATCTATCTATCTATCTATCTATCTATCTATCTATCCATATTATATCATAGTGTTACTTTTGGAATAAGTCTGATCCATATCTGAACTATGGATCTTTGCAAATGTTCTTGCCATTACTTCTACTTTTTCCTCATTTGTTACTGCTGTTCATTCTTCATGTTTTAGAACTGGATATGTTCTCTCTGGTCTATTTCCCTTCATTTTCTTAATCATTCCCCATACCTTAGCCATAGGAGTTGTTCTGCCCATTGAATCACAAAAATCTCTCCATTTTGTCTTCTTTGCCTTCTAAATAACTTTCCTTGCTTCTGTTTGATCTTTTTTACATTCAATATTTTTTTTTTAAATTATATGTTCTTTTCAAAACTCTAAAAGCTATCCTCCCTCTTCAAGTTTCTGCTCTGCTTAGAAAATCACGGGATGTGACGTCACATCCTGTGATGTGCCCATATATGGGCAAAATGGCCGCCCTGTTCACAGTTCTGGATGGTCAGAGCTCTGGATGGTGAAAGCTGTGACCAGATCATAAAATTCATTAAATCGGTAAAAATCAACGGTTTGCTCTAAAATTCTGAAAATATTCACGTATGTCCAAGAGTGCTTTATCTAACTTTGTGATTTTTTAAACGCCCATTGAAAAAAGCGTTTCAGAGAAAAAAAATATTAACCTTTATAGTCTTGCACATGTGAATTTCAAAGTCTTTTAAATAGTTCAAAATCGCCTGGATTTTTACCAAACTGAAGTACACATTAAGTCTGAATGTGCTTTACAAATAGTGGCCATTTTTATTGGGATTGAACAATATTTGTGGAAAATACATTTATTTCTCCATTTTACAAACTTTTAAAAAATCAGAGTGTGCAACTTTCAGAAACCTCAATACATGCAGTGAGAGAATTGTTACACCTTATTCAAGGAATACATCCTGAAAATCTGAGATCGTTACACCGCAAAATGGATTTTTGGTAATTTTTTGAAATTTTGAAGGTTTTTTTCACACTTTTGGAAATAGGCCCCGCCCACTTGTTTCAATCAGTACCATATTTAATTCCTGAGTTAAGGGTTATGACTGGAAGGGGATGAAGAAGGTTTTGTAAAAATCCGATCAGCCATTCTTGCGTAGTAGATTTCTTGACATCACAGCGCCCCCTAGTGATGGACGATCCTCAAACGCGGGTCACATGTGCAAAATCTTATTTGGACTATGGGTTATGAAGGACATGTCAAAATCTGTTATGGTTTTAGAATAATCAGCAATTACATTTAGAGCTAGCTAGCTAACAATCACTTATTTTAGCGTTACTTTTCGAAAAAGTAAAAATTAAAAAATCCGCTGCGTTAACTTTTTTTATTTGTCCATGACACGCTTATATATGAAGTTTTGCGCAGATCGCACAAAAAATGTAGGTGGAGTTTAACAAGAAAGGTTTAACCTTTGTAGCCATGTAGCGCGAAAAGTAGCTGGGAAACGAAAGGTGTGCCAATTCCCTTTTTGATGCAGAAACATCCAGTAATCAAAGTGCTATCAAGTTTTTGAGTGTGGGACCAGTAGTTTGGTGGTTACAGGCCGAAACGCATTGTCCTTTGTTATAGCGCCCCCTAGTTGTTGAGGGGTCTGAATTTCTGGGTTTGAGTAGAGGCACACATTCTGTACTTTGATACCTGATTCAATAGGTTCGTTATAAATCTGCTTGGGCTGCACAACGCGTTTTAATTCCGTAATAATAATAATAATAATAATAATAATAATAACTAGAACTGCAAGCAGTTATTAACGGGTTCCAAGCCCGTCTACGCTCCGCCCCCTTTGAGCATGTTCCTGGACTACAGCGTTCAACACCCTCATCCCACAGCATCTGGTTGAAAAACTGGAACATCTGGGCTTCAGCACACCCCTCATCACTTCCTCAACTCCTGACCACTGTCGGTCCGGGTCTGACAGACCACCTCTGATGTCATCACCCTCAGCACGGGCTCCCCTCAGGGCTGTGTCCGCAGCCCCCTGCTGTTTACTCTGATGACACACGACTGCACCCCCAGGTTCACCCCCAATCACATCATGAAGTTCGCAGTTGACACAAACTCATCAACAGCTCAGCTGTGGAGGTGGTTAGCAGCACCAAATTCCTCGGGGTGCACATCACGGACAACCTCACCTGGTCTGTAAACACCACATCTGGTGAGGAGGGCTCAGAAGCGCTTGTACTTCTTGCGGAGGATGAGGAGAGCCCAACTGCCCCCGTCCATCCTCACAACCCTCTACACAAGTACCATAGAGAGCACTCTGACCATAGATATCCATAATTAAGGCTAGATGTCTTACGGCGGAGTCTCAAACGTCATCACCGGCGGCCATCTTGCCTCAGACAAGCTTTCTGGCATGCTCTGTGGTACCTAATGTAAGGTGAGTGATCAGCACGAACACAAATACTCTTATCTCATTGAATTCTTGACGGATTTACAAACAGTTTGGTTTCTTACAAACGTCATGAACGTGGCTATAATTCTTGATGCTTGAACATGTCAAAATTGCAGATTTTCTTGTCTAAAAATGACTTAATCAAGCAGCATAGTTGTGCATCACGGCTACTTGCGCAAGTTATCAAGGCTGAGACCACTGGTCAATTATATAGGTTTTACTGACACCAATAACGATTGTATGACAATTAATCTTTGGTGTAAATTTGAGGGAAATCAATCTCACAATGGTCCAAAAAGATATATGTTCCCTTAATTTCCCCATGGTTATTATACATTATTTTAATATACCAACTCTTATTTCAGGATTTGTTGTGTGACAGGCTCTGAAAAAGCTGTCCTGTGATGTCTGCCGTGCCAGCTTGGTAACAGATGCTGCATCTGCCATCAAGGACCAGAGCTACCACCTGCTGAAGTTAAAAAACAATGGAGGTCTGGTGATTCCATCAGAAGGCACAGTGATGGTAGTCAGGGCAGCAGAGTGGGTCATTCGTCAGACCTCATGTACCAGACGATCACAGCCCATCAAAGTGCTAGAGGTCGTGTACATTGTAAGGAAGAGGATAGGGTCAGAGGATGTGTTTGTGCTCAGAGAGCACATCGGAGAAACACAGTATGGCATAGACAGCCACCACCATATGCTGTTAACGTTGGTTGTGTCCTTGTTTTTTAAGTTAAGGCTGCACCAAATTGCCAAAATAACTAACCTTAGCTTACAGAGCAACAACATGCAACAGAAGCTCAATAAAACCGTCCTTTTCAAAGGGCATTAGCCAAGCTATGTTTTTTGGGTCATTTTTTAAATCTCTGTCTTCCATGTGTATACCATCACAGTAGTGTAGGTGGGGATTTCAACATGCTACATCTATATATACTTGTGAAGGGGACTATTGTACCAATTTTAATAGCAAATAAATTTCACTTTTATAATGGATTAGAAATAGGAACCTTTGTGTAATTACTCCTGATATATAATCCGAATAGTCTACATGAAACTTCAAAGTGTTACCTTTAATTTGAAACCTGGATTATGCTTCTACACCAAGAGGTTGCCACACAATAAGCCTTTTTTGTCAGTACTTCATATTTTATTATAACAGTAATATTCATATTATAAAAGTATGTATGTAAATATAAATAAATTAGGACTGTGAAATAATTAATCACACCCAAATAAAAGTGTTTATATATATATAATGAATGTTCTTCATTTAGATTGACCTTTAAACCATTAATGCTATTACTCCTTTTCATATCTATCTATCTATCTATCTATCTATCTATCTATCTATCCATATTATATCATAGTGTTACTTTTGGAATAAGTCTGATCCATATCTGAACTATGGATCTTTGCAAATGTTCTTGCCATTACTTCTACTTTTTCCTCATTTGTTACTGCTGTTCCTTCTTCATGTTTTAGAACTGGATATGTTCTCTCTGGTCTATTTCCCTTCATTTTCTTAATCATTCCCCATACCTTAGCTATAGGAGTTGTTCTGCCCATTGAATCACAAAAATCTCTCCATTTTGTCTTCTTTGCCTTCTAAATAACTTTCTTTGCTTCTGCTTGATCTTTTTTACATTCAATATTTTTTTTTAAATTATGTGTTCTTTTCAAAACTCTAAAAGCTATCCTCCCTCTTCAACTTTCTGCTCCGCTTAGAAAATCACGGGATGTGACGTCACATCCTGTGATGTGCCCATATATGGGCAAAATGGCCGCCCTGTTCACAGTTCTGGATGGTCAGAGCTCTGGATGGTGAAAGCTGTGACCAGATCATAAAATTCATTAAATCGGTAAAAATCAACGGTTTGCGCTAAAATTCTGAAAATATTCACATATGTCCAAGAGTGCTTTATCTAACTATGTGATTTTTTAAACGCCCATTGAAAAAAGCGTTTCAGAGAAAAAAAATATTAACCTTTATAGTCTTGCACATGTGAATTTCAAAGTCTTTTAAATAGTTCAAAATCGCCTGGATTGTTACCAAACTGAAGTACACATTAAGTCTGAATGTGCTTTACAAATAGTGGCCATTTTTATTGGGATTGAACAATATTTGTGGAAAATACATTGATTTCTCCATTTTACAAACTTTTAAAAAATCAGAGTGTGCAACTTTCAGAAACCTCAATACATGCAGTGAGAGAATTGTTACACCTTATTCAAGGAATACATCCTGAAAATCTGAGATCGTTACACCACAAAATGGATTTTTGGTAATTTTTTGAAGTTTTGAAGGTTATTTTCACACTTTTGGAAATAGGCCCCGCCCACTTGTTTCAATCAGTACCATATTTAATTCCTGAGTTAAGGGTTATGACTGGAAGGGGATGAAGAAGGTTTTGTAAAAATCCGATCAGCCATTCTTGCGTAGTAGATTTCTTGACATCACAGCGCCCCCTAGTGATGGACGATCCTCAAACGTGGGTCACATGTGCAAAATCTTATTTGGACTATGTGTTATGAAGGACAGGTCAAAATCTGTTATGGTTTTAGAATAATCAGCAATTACATTTAGAGCTAGCTAGCTAACAATCACTTATTTTAGCGTTACTTTTCGAAAAAGTCAAAATTCAAAAATCTGCCGTGTTAACTTTTTTTATTTGTCCATGACACGCTTATATATGAAGTTTTGTGCAGATCGCACAAAAAATGTAGGAGGAGTTTAACAAGAAAGGTTTAACCTTTGTAGCCATGTAGCGCGAAAAGTAGCTGGGAAACGAAAGGTGTGCCAATTCCCTTTTTGATGCAGAAACATCCAATAAACAAAGTGCTATCAAGTTTTTGAGTGTGGGACCAGTAGTTTGGTGGTTACAGGCCGAAACGCATTGTCCTTTGTTATAGCGCCCCCTAGTTGTTGAGGGGTCTGAATTTCTGGGTTTGAGTAGAGGCACACATTCTGTACTTAGATACCTGATTCAATAGGTTCGTTATAAATCCGCTTGGGCTGCACAACGCGTTTTAATTCCGTAATAATAATAATAATAATAATAATAATAATAATAATAAATAATTTAAAAACACACGAAAAACAATAGGGTTCTCTGCTCACAGAGCAGACGAACGGCATAGCCGTTCGCCTGCGCTGCGGGCTTGGAACCCTAATAATAATAATAAACTAGAACTGCAAGCAGTTATTAACGGGTTCCAAGCCCACCCACGCACTGCCCCCTTGAGCATGTTCCTGGACTTCAGTTCAGCGTTCAACACCATCAAAACTGGAACATCTGGGCTTCAGCACACCTGTTCGCAACTGCCTACTAGACTTCATCACCAACAGACCTCAGTTGGTCCGGGTCGGACAGAAAACCTCTGATGTCATCACCCTCAGCACGGGCTTTCCTCAGGGCTGCGTCCTGAGCCCCCTGCTGTTCACCCTGATGACACACGACTGTGTCCCCAGGTTCACCACCAATCACATCGTGAAGTTTGCAGACGACACGACGGTGGTGGGCCTGATTAGAGACAACAACGACCAGGACCAGGACCAGGACTGATCCTGAACGTGGAGAAAAAGAAGGAGATCATCATGGACTTCAGGAAGAAATGGCCTCGCCATGCTCCACTTCTCATTAACAGCTCAGCTGTGGAGGTGGCCAGCAGCAATAAATTCCTCGGGGTGCACATAACACACAACCTCAGCTGGTTTGTGAACACCATGTCTTGAGATGACATGTTTCATGATTTGGCGCTATATAAATAAAATTGAATTGAATTGAATTGAACCTCAGCTGGTTTGTGAACACCATGTCACTGGAGAAGAGGGAACAGAAGCGCTTGCACTTACTGCGGAGGATGAGGAGAGCCCACCTGTCCCCGCCCATCCTCACGACCTTCTACAGCAGCACCATCTATCTGCTCCCCACTCCCTTCCAATTAAGCATGTCATAATATTTATTACTTTCTTGCATTTGTCTAAAAAAAGTAGATGCAATGCAGTTTTGCATTGCATTACATTGAAATGACTGTTGTCATTTCAGCTTTTAACTTTTTGCTCTCTCTTTTTTCTTCATAGTAGGTACACCTGATCTGACGTTCTGTTAACTGTGACATCATCCAGAGAAGACAGATCACCCGCTATTACTATCTAATATAGAACAGATTACTGGATCAATGTGTGCTTCTGTGCTTGTTTGTCTCTCTTGTTGTGTCTCTGCTCTGTATTCTTTAACCCCCAGTCGGTCGAGGCAGATGACCGTTCATACTGAGCCCGGTTCTGCTAGAGGTTTTCCTTCCCGCTAATGGGTGGGTTTTTTTTTCGACTGTCGCTTCATGCTTGCTCAGTATGAGGGATTGCTGCAAAGCCATGGACAATGCAGACGTCTCTCCCTGTAGCTCTATGCTTCTCCAGGAGTGAATGCTGCTTGTCGGGACTTTGAAGCAATCAACTGGTTCCCTTATATAGGAAATTTTTGACCAATCTGTATAATATGATTGATTTGACTTTGTAAAGTGCCTCGAGATGACATGTTTCATGAATTGGCGCTATATAAATACAATTGAATTGAATTGAATAGAGTCCATCTGTTAAACCTTTTCTGCGTTGCACAAAGACACGATGGTTGGAACCAAAGATCTCAACTTTGGACTCATCAGACCAAAGCACAGATTTCCACTGGTCTAATGTCCATTCCTTGTGTTCTTTAGCCCAAACAATTCTCTTCTACTTGTTGCCTGTCCTTAGCAGTGGTTTCCTAGCAGCTGTTTTAACATGAAGGCCTGATTCACACAGTCTCCTAACAGTTGTTCTAGAGATGTGTCTGCTGCTAGAACTCTGTGTGGCATTGACCTGGTCTCTAATCTGAGCTGCTGTCAACCTGCGATTTCTGAGGCTGGTGACTAGGATGAATTTATCCTCCACAGCAATTCATAGTTTTGATGCCTTTAGTGTGAATCTACAATTGTCATAGTTATGAAAATTAAGAAAACTCTTTGAAGGAGAAGGTGTGTCTAAACCACCTCCTCCATTACCATCTGGAAACGCTGGTGCCACCGCCAAAGACAAGAGCAGACTGCAGCGTGTCATCCGGTCTGCAGAGAAGGTGATTGGCTGCAATTTTCCATCTCTCCAGGACCTGTAAGCCTCCAGGACTCTGAGGCGTGCAGGGAAGATTGTGGCCGATTTTGTGACACCCCAGTCACAAAATATTTCAGACACTTCCTTCTGGCAGGAGGCAGCGGTCCATCAGGACCAAAACGTCACGACACAAAAACAGTTTTTTCCCATCCGCTACCAGCCTTATTAACACGGCCCAGAGGCCCCGTGACACTTGACTCTGCCTCTCTCCTCTGTTCAGGTCCTACAAGCTACACCAACGTAGCATCTCCAGACCTTCTGTGTTACATTAACGCACAGTCTACCGTGTATATAGCTTTCTGTGTGTGTATATATATATATATATATATATATATATATATATATACAGCGTTCACTGAAAGGCGGGTTACACCCTGGACAGGTCGGCAATCTGTCACAGGGCAACACAGAGACAATCAGGACAAACAACCATTCTTGCACACACTCACACCTAAGGACAATTTAGAGAAGCCAATTAAACTAACAGTCATGTTTTTGAACTGTGGGAGGAAGCCGGCGTACCCGGAGTGAACCTACGCATGCACAGGTAGAACATTCAAACTCCATGCAGAAAGACCCAGAGGATTTGAAAGACCCGGGAGGATTTGAAAGACCCGGGAGGATTTGAAAGACCCGGGAGGATTTGAAAGACCCGGGAGGATTTGAAAGACCCAGGTGATTGAACCCAGAAGGCAACAACACTTCTCACTGCTTCACTGTGCAGCCTCTGTTTATGACAGTATCATGTAAATCTTAGGCACAAATAAAGTGTTACCTAAACAAAAGTAATTTGTATAGTAAGTATAACATCCACTGACTGTAAAGTTACCTGTGAAACGTTTTCACACAGCCAAACTGCTTGTTGTTGCAACCAAATGCTATGGGGTTCTGTGTGAGAACGGAGTAGCAAGATGGCGGCCAGTGACCTCACCTAGTGACTGGCCGCCATCTTGCTACTCCCTACTCTCACACTTTTGCAAATAGGCCCTGCCCACTTGTTTCAATTGTGTTCATAAACAGACACAATAAAAAATGCAAAAAGCATCATGCTAACCTTTAGAATTAGGCTTATTGGATTTTACTACTTAATAACTCTCTGTCACAGCCTCTAACCTGCTGGTGATACACTTGGGCCTGGTGTCTCCTGGCTGGCTACTCCAGGTTGGTCACTGCTGCAGGGTTCTGTCTGGTCCTGGTCTGGCCCTGGTTTTTGCCTCTTTAAGAAGAACTGTGAGATATTCTCTTTTCTCTTCATTTGGGCTCTACACAAAATAAGGCAGCCTGGTATTTAGACTCCATGACTGTATGGCAAAGACAACACTATTTTAAATATTATTTAAACAATAGTTTTTAGTTTTCTGTAGCTAGCTAAAATAATACTAAATTAAAAATAGATTAATTAAATTAATTAATATAACTAGTTAGGTTATAATTCAAAGCTTTCATATGACATAGCCTATTTACATTTCAGTCATTATAAACTTAACAATGGTTTTTCACATATTCTTACCACACACATTTCAAGCAAGAGCTGGGAGATATATCCTGGCCAAATTAATAAAACATTACAGGGCAGCATGTGCACTCAAACATATGTTAAAAGAATCTGTCTAAAACACGATCTATCAGCACTAGCATGGCTAATATAATAAACGAGGCACTACGGACGGAGCGGTGCACAACCATTTTTCTTTTCTTTTTAGAAATGTATGACAAGTGCCGCCTCTCATTAGGAAGGTAACACAGCGGTTACCGCTGAGCTCTGACTCCACAGCTGAGCGGTAAAATGTTGTAAATACCTGCAAAACTCCTCAACGGTGTACTCTAAAGCCGCGGGTGTGTTTTGGATCAAGCAGGAACCACATGTCAGCTTAACCAATGAACAGCGTCAGTGCAGCATGTAGGCTGCTACTGCATGGGCTGCCTTCAGGGACAGTCGGAAATTACAGTTTTCCTGGCAAATCTTTGCCGATCTCATAAGTATTATATGTTAAAATTACCATTTCCAGTGGGGTGGCAGTAGGGGGTGGCAAGGGCTCTGTTGGGGGTGGCAAATGCCACCCCTGCCACCCCTCTGGCTCCGCAACTAGCTACATTCAATGTAAAGCTTATGTATATAAGTGTGTGTGTGTAAAAAAATCCATATATAATCAAATACTGCCATCTACTGGAAATTTTAAATCCCTACATGGGCACATTTTGGAAATGTTATTCTCTTTAAATTCATAAATAAATTCTTTAAAAATCAACAGTTTGCTCTAAAATTCTTCCAATGTTATATATATATATATATATATATATATATATATATATATATATATATATATATATATATATATATATATATTTAAGCTATATACACAGACACCGATCTACAGACAACAGCAATTATCAACAAAAAGAAAACAAAAAACCTAATCACCCTCAGCACGGGCTTCCCCCCCCACTCCCCACAAATCATGTCTATCCAGTAATTTAGGACCATTTTGTTTGTTTTTGGTGTTTAATGTACTTTTCTCTACTTCCATCGCTGTACCCATTAGCACATATTGTGTTTATGCCGGAAAACTTTAACTGTAAAGCATGAGGATGATCTATCATAAAATCTTACTTATGGAAGGTAATTCCCCAGGATCTGGTTCCTAGTGTCCTTTTATTTGCGCACCCATAAGCGGAGTAAAAGTCGGGCTTCCTGGGACGTAGCTCTGGAAGTTTGCTTACTTTCAATACAAAATCGAAATTATTTATTAAGTTAGACAATAATTTAATTCAATCAATTGGTCCCATGTAGCCCCTAAAGGGGTGACGTTTTCAGTCAGTTGATTTATCTGGAAATCGGGTGAGAATTCACCGGATTCAGAGTGTCTGAAAACATAAAGTACATTTTCCTGTAATGACTTGTATTCTGTCTGACTGCAGCTTGGTCTGACCTAAGATGGCCGCTCTGTCGGCACGCCTCTCAACAGAGGACGCGGTGTCTACGTATTCATGTCTGTGTTCTCTATGGTCTGACCTAAGATGGCAGCTTGGTCTGACCTAAGATGGCTGCTTTGACGTCACTTCCTGTGATGTGCCCAAATATGGGCAAAATGGCCGCCCTGTTCAAAGCTCTGCAGTCAGAGCTCTGGATGATGAAAGCTGTGAACTGATCACAAACTTCATAAATTCGTTAATAATCAACGGTTTGCTCTAAAATTCTGAAAATATTCATGGATCTCAAAGAGTGCTTTATCTAACCACAGGATTTTTTTTAATGGTCATTAAAAAAATGGATTCAGAGAAATAAAATATTAAACTTTATAGTCTTGTACCATTTATTTTCAAAGTCTTGTAAATTGGTCAAACTCGCCTGGATTTTTACCAAACTGAAATCCATGTTTATTCTGCATGTGCTTTACAAATAGAGGCCATATTTTGGGGGGTTGAACAATATTTGTGGAAAATACATTGATTTCTCCATTTTACAAACTTTTAAAAATTCAGAGTGTAGCACTTCAAAAAAAAACAACACATGCAGTGAGAGAATTGTTACACCTTATTCACAGAATACATCCTGAAAATCTGGGATCAAAAAATTGATTTTAAAGCATTTTTTATTCTTTACTTTATTGTTTTTATTATTCTCCAGGTTTTTTAACACTTTTGGAAATAGGCCCCGCCCACTTGTTTTAATAATTACCATATTTAATACCTGAGTTCAGGGGTATGACTGGAAGGGGATGAAGAAGGTTTTGTAAAAATCCGATCAGCCATTCTTGCGTAGTAGATTTCTTGACATCACAGCGCCCCCTAGTGATGGACGATCCTCAAACGCGGGTCACATGTGCAAAATCTTATTTGGACTATGGGTTATGAAGGACATGTCAAAATCTGTTATGGTTTTAGAATAATCAGCAATTACATTTAGAGCTAGCTAGCTAACAATCACTTATTTTAGCGTTACTTTTCGAAAAAGTCAAAATTCAAAAATCCGGCGCGTTCACTTTTTTTATTTGTCCATTACGCTGTTATATGTGGAGTTTTGCGCGGATTGCATAAAAAATGTAGGAGGAGTTAAACAAGAAAGGTTTAACCTTTGTAGCCATGTAGCGCGAAAACTAGCTGGGAAACGAAGGGTGTGCCAATTCCCTTTATTTTGCAGAATCATCCAATAAACAAAGTGATGTGAAGTTTTTGAGTGTGGGACCAGTAGTTTGGTGGTTATAGGCCAAAACGCATTGTCCTTTGTTATAGCGCCCCCTAGTTGTTGAGGGGTCTGAATTTCTGGGTTTGAGTAGCGGTGCACATTCTGTACTTGGATACCTGATTCAATAGGTTCGTTACAAATCCGCATGGGCCGCCCAACGCGTTTTAGCGGAGAATAATAATTACCCGTAATAATAATAATAATAATAATAATAAATAATTTAAAAACACACGAAAAACAATAGGGTTCTCTGCTCACAGAGCAGACGAACGGCATAGCCGTTCGCCTGCGCTGCGGGCTTGGAACCCTAATAATTTAAAAACACTAGAAAAACAATAGGGTTCTCTGCTCACAGAGCAGACGAACGGCATAGCCGTTCGCCTGCGCTGCGGGCTTGGAACCCTAATAATAATAATAAATAATTTAAAAACACTAGAAAAACAATAGGGTTCTCTGCTCACAGAGCAGACGAACGGCATAGCCGTTCGCCTGCGCTGCGGGCTTGGAACCCTAATAATTTAAAAACACTAGAAAAACAATAGGGTTCTCTGCTCACAGAGCAGACGAACGGCAAAGCCGTTCGCCTGCGCTGCGGGCTTGGAACCCTAATAATTTAAAAACACTAGAAAAACAATAGGGTTCTCTGCTCACAGAGCAGATGAACGGCATAGCCGTTCGCCTGCGCTGCGGGCTTGGAACCCTAATAATAAATAATTTAAAAACACTAGAAAAACAATAGGGTTCTCTGCTCACAGAGCAGACGAACGGCATAGCCGTTCGCCTGCGCTGCGGGCTTGGAACCCTAATAATTTAAAAACACACGAAAAACAATAGGGTTCTCTGCTCACAGAGCAGACGAACGGCATAGCCGTTCGCCTGCGCTGCGGGCTTGGAACCCTAATAATAAATAATTTAAAAACAGACGAAAAACAATAGGGTTCTCTGCTCACAGAGCAGACGAACGGCATAGCCGTTCGCCTGCGCTGCGGGCTTGGAACCCTAATAATAATAAATAATTTAAAAACACTAGAAAAACAATAGGGTTCTCTGCTCACAGAGCAGACGAACGGCATAGCCGTTCGCCTGCGCTGCGGGCTTGGAACCCTAATAATAAATAATTTAAAAACACACGAAAAACAATAGGGTTCTCTGCTCACAGAGCAGACGAACGGCATAGCCGTTCGCCTGCGCTGCGGGCTTGGAACCCTAATAATAATAATAATAATAAATAATTTAAAAACACACGAAAAACAATAGGGTTCTCTGCTCACAGAGCAGACGAACGGCATAGCCGTTCGCCTGCGCTGCGGGCTTGGAACCCTAATAACTAGAACTGCAAGCAGTTATTAACGGGTTCCAAGCCCGTCTACGCTCCGCCCCCTTTGAGCATGTTCCTGGACTACAGCGTTCAACACCCTCATCCCACAGCATCTGGTTGAAAAACTGGAACATCTGGGCTTCAGCACACCCCTCATCACTTCCTCACCTCCTGACCACTGTCGGTCCGGGTCTGACAGACCACCTCTGATGTCATCACCCTCAGCACGGGCTCCCCTCAGGGCTGTGTCCGCAGCCCCCTGCTGTTTACTCTGATGACACACGACTGCACCCCCAGGTTCACCCCCAATCACATCATGAAGTTCGCAGTTGACACAAACTCATTAACAGCTCAGCTTTGGAGGTGGTTAGCAGCACCAAATTCCTCGGGGTGCACATCACGGACAACCTCACCTGGTCTGTAAACACCACATCTGGTGAGGAGGGCACAGAAGCGCTTGTACTTCTTGCGGAGGATGAGGAGAGCCCAACTGCCCCCGCCCATCCTCACAACCCTCTACACAAGTACCATAGAGAGCATTCTGACCATAGATATCCATAATAAAGGCTAGATGTCTTACGGCGGAGTCTCAAACGTCATCACCGGCGGCCATCTTGCCTCAGACAAGCTTTCTGGCGTACTCTGTGGTACCTAATGTAAGGTGAGTGATCAGCACGAACACAAATACTCTTATCTCATTGAATTCTTGACGGATTTACAAACAGTTTGGTTTCTTACAAACGTTATGAACGTGGCTATAATTCTTGATGCTTGAACATGTCGAAATTGCAGATTTTCTTGTCGAAAAATGACTTAATCATGCAGCATAGTTGTGCATCACGGCTACTTGCGCAAGTTATCAAGGCTGAGACCACTGGTCAATTATATAGGTTTTACTGACACCAATAACGATTGTATGACAATTAATCTTTGGTGTAAATTTGAGGGAAATCAATCTCACAATGGTCCAAAAAGATATATGTTCCCTTAATTTCCCCATGGTTATTATACATTATTTTAATATACCAACTCTTATTTCAGGATTTGTTGTGCGACAGGCTCTGAAAAAGCTGTCCTGTGATGTCTGCCGTGCCAGCTTGGTAACAGATGCTGCATCTGCCATCAAGGACCAGAGCTACCACCTGCTGAAGTTAAAAAACAATGGAGGTCTGGTTATTCCATCAGAAGGCACAGTGATGGTAGTCAGGGCAGCAGAGTGGGTCATTCGTCAGACCTCATGTACCAGACGATCACAGCCCATCAAAGTGCTAGAGGTCGTGTACATTGTAAGGAAGAGGATAGGGTCAGAGGATGTGTTTGTGCTCAGAGAGCACATCGGAGAAACACAGTATGGCATAGACAGCCACCACCATATGCTGTTAACGTTGGTTGTGTCCTTGTTTTTTAAGTTAAGGCTGCACCAAATTGCCAAAATAACTAACCTTAGCTTACAGAGCAACAACATGCAACAGAAGCTCAATAAAACCGTCCTTTTCAAAGGGCATTAGCCAAGCTATGTTTTTGGGTCATTTTTTAAATCTCTGTCTTCCATGTGTATACCATCACAGTAGTGTAGGTGGGGATTTCAACATGCTACATCTATATATACTTGTGAAGGGGACTATTGTACCAATTTTAATAGCAAATAAATTTCACTTTTATAATGGATTAGAAATAGGAACCTTTGTGTAATTACTCCTGATATATAATCCGAATAGTCTACATGAAACTTCAAAGTGTTACCTTTAATTTGAAACCTGGATTATGCTTCTACACCAAGAGGTTGCCACACAATAAGCCTTTTTTGTCAGTACTTCATATTTTATTATAACAGTAATATTCATATTATAAAAGTATGTATGTAAATATAAATAAATTAGGACTGTGAAATAATTAATCACACCCAAATAAAAGTGTTTATATATATATATATATATATATATATATATATATAATGAATGTTCTTCATTTAGATTGACCTTTAAACCATTAATGCTATTACTCCTTTTCATATCTATCTATCTATCTATCTATCTATCTATCTATCTATCTATCTATCTATCTATCTATCTATCTATCTATCTATCTATCTATCTATCTATCTATCTATCTATCTATCTATCTATTTATCCATATTATATCATAGTGTTACTTTTGGAATAAGTCTGATCCATATCTGAACTATGGATCTTTGCAAATGTTCTTGCCATTACTTCTACTTTTTCCTCATTTGTTACTGCTGTTCCTTCTTCATGTTTTAGAACTGGATATGTTCTCTCTGGTCTATTTCCCTTCATTTTCTTAATCATTCCCCATACCTTAGCTATAGGAGTTGTTCTTCCCATTGAATCACAAAAATCTCTCCATTTTGTCTTCTTTGCCTTCTAAATAACTTTCCTTGCTTCTGCTTGATCTTTTTTACATTCAATATTTTTTTTAAATTATGTGTTCTTTTCAAAACTCTAAACGCTATCCTCCCTCTTCCAGTTTCTGCTCCGCTTAGAAAATCACGGGATGTGACGTCACATCCTGTGATGTGCCCATATATGGGCAAAATGGCCGCCCTGTTCACAGTTCTGGATGGTCAGAGCTCTGGATGGTGAAAGCTGTGACCAGATCATAAAATTCATTAAATCGGTAAAAATCAACGGTTTGCGCTAAAATTCTGAAAATATTCACATATGTCCAAGAGTGCTTTATCTAACTATGTGATTTTTTAAACGCCCATTGAAAAAAGCGTTTCAGAGAAAAAAAATATTAACCTTTATAGTCTTGCACATGTGAATTTCAAAGTCTTTTAAATAGTTCAAAATCGCCTGGATTTTTACCAAACTGAAGTACACATTAAGTCTGAATGTGCTTTACAAATAGTGGCCATTTTTATTGGGATTGAACAATATTTGTGGAAAATACATTGATTTCTCCATTTTACAAACTTTGAAAAAAACCGAGTGTGGCACTTTCAAACACTGGAATACATGCAGTGAGATAATTGTTGCACCTTATTCAAGGAATACATCCTGAAAATCTGAGCTTGTTACACCACACAAGTGATTTTAGGTGAATTTTTGAAGTTTTCAAGTTTTTTTCCACACTTTTGGAAATAGGCCCCGCCCACTTGTTTCAATAAATACCATATTTAATACTTTAGTTAAGGGCAATGTCTGGAAGGGAATGAAGAAGGTTTTGTAAAATTCCGATCAGCCATTCTTGCGTAGTAGATTTCTTGACATCACAGCGCCCCCTAGTGAAGGACGATCCTCAAACGCGGGTCACATGTGCAAAATCTTTTATGGACTATGTGTTATGAAGGACATGTAAAAATCTGTTATGGTTTTAGAATAATCAGCAATTACATTTAGAGCTAGCTAGCCAACAATCACTTATTTTAGCGTTACCTATTGAAAAAGTCAAAATTCAGAAATCCGCCACGTTCACTTTTTTTATTTGTCCATGACACGCTTATATATGAAGTTTTGCGCAGATCGCACAAAAAATGTAGGAGGAGTTTAACAAGAAAGGTTTAACCTTTGTAGCCATGTAGCGCGAAAAGTAGCTAGGAAACGAAAGGTGTGCCAATTCCCTTTTTGATGCAGAAACTTCCAATAAACAAAGTGCTATCAAATTTTTGAGTGTGGGACCAGTAGTTTGGTGGTTACAGGCCAAAACGCATTGTCCTTTGTTATAGCGCCCCCTAGTTGTTGAGGGGTCTGAATTTCTGGGTTTGAGTAGAGGCACACATTCTGTACTTAGATACTTGATTCAATAGGTTCGTTATAAATCCGCTTGGGCTGCACAACGCGTTTTAATTCCGTAATAATAATAATAAATAATTTAAAAACACACGAAAAACAATAGGGTTCTCTGCTCACAGAGCAGACGAACGGCATAGCCGTTCGCCTGCGCTGCGGGCTTGGAACCCTAATAATAATAAATAATTTAAAAACAGACGAAAAACAATAGGGTTCTCTGCTCACAGAGCAGACGAACGGCATAGCCGTTCGCATGCGCTGCGGGCTTGGAACCCTAACTAGAACTGCAAGCAGTTATTAACGGGTTCCAAGCCCACGCACCGCCCCCTTTGAGCATGTTCCTGGACTTCAGCATTCAATCCCACAGCATCTGGTGGAAAAACTGGAACATCTGGGCTTCAGCACACCCCTTCACCACTTCCTCACCTCCTGAGCACTGTCGGTCCGGGTCTGACAGACCACCTCTGATGTCATCACCCTCAGCACAGGCTCCCCTCAGGGCTGCATCCGGAGCCCCTTGCTGTTTACTCTGATGACACACGACTGCACCCACAGGTTCACACCCAATCACATCATGAAGTTCGCAGATGACATACACTCATCAACAGCTCAGCTGTGGAGGTGGTTAGCTGGTTAGTTCCTGGGGGTGCACATCACGGTCAACCTCACCTGGTCTGTGAACACCACGTCACTGGTAAAGAGGGCACATAAGCGCTTGTACTTCCTGCAGAGGATGAGGAGAGCCCACCTGTCCCCGCACATTCTCACAACCTTCTACAGAAGTACCTTAGAGAGCATTCTAACCAGCTGTCTCTCTGTGTGGTGTGGAGGCAGCAGCACCTCCGACTGGTGGAAAATGAGGAGAGTGGTGGGGACAGCAGAAGGGATCATCTTTCCTCCATTAAGGACATTTCATCCCAGCGCTGCATGTCCCCAGCCCATAGCATCAACAGAGACCCTCAAACCCCCACCATGAAC
This sequence comes from Fundulus diaphanus, assembly GCA_037039145.1. Taxonomy (NCBI): domain Eukaryota; kingdom Metazoa; phylum Chordata; class Actinopteri; order Cyprinodontiformes; family Fundulidae; genus Fundulus; species Fundulus diaphanus. Next base: position 61,745,894 of record CM073122.1, read on the forward strand.
TGTTCCCCATATATATATATATATATATATATATATATATATATATATAATGAATGTTCTTCATTTACAGTGACCCTTTAAACCATTAATGCTATTACTCCTTTTCATGACAACTCATAATATATGAATTACATGTTTCCCGTAACTTATACCTTTTTATTCTAAGTTCAACCAAGATATTCTCTTCTTATCCTTGTAGCTTGTAGTGTTAAATAAGACTAAAATCGTTTCATTTGAATCAAGGTATGCAGATGTTGATAGATATATCTATCTATCAGTGATGTGCGGTAGGGTTCATAGCTGGTGAAGCACTGACATCATCAGTCAAATTTACAAATATATACACTCTACAGAGTAGACTCATTGCAAAGTGCTGAAGGAGACTGGTTGAGCCAAATCAATTAACCAAGAGACATGGAAAAAATATTGATTATTTGTTAAAAAAAATAAATAAAACTAAATTATTTGTCATTTGATTGGTAGCAGTTTATGAGTTATGATGTATTTCTAACTAACCTACATTACGCACATTTTATTACAAAAACAAAACATGAATAATTATCGCTGTCTTACCTCTACTTAGAAATGAAGTGCAGCTGCGCTCTTTCTGAACAAAAATATCGGTCACTTTCCGGTAAAAGTTCTTTTTATCTTCTTCAGTTTTAAAAGTTTCTCAGTCTCAGTGGAGCTCACTGCCAGGGAGGAAAGCCTTCCTTGATCAGTCCTGTTCCAGCTGTATGTTTAGAGTCTTTTTAGTGCTTTACTTGTTTAGCAAAACTCGCTAATAACACATCCATAACTTGCTTTGACTCTATATTTGGGGATCAGAGCGGTGCCCCTTGAGCGCCCCCTGCCTAGAGGCCAAGGAACTGCCGGCCTCACCTACAACCAGCTCTTTGGCTTTTATGATCGCCCAGCAGCACACGAAAACACATAGTTTAGTGACCAAAACACAATTCGTAATCCACATATATTAAATTGTGGAAAATCAGTTCATCAGTGTTTGAACAATTGAATTTATGATCTAGAGACAGGAAGATGCATTCACGGAATGGAAGTCAGCGCAGTTAACATGGGATTGCGCAATCCCAGGGGAGGCCAAGATCGCTGGCTTGGTGGCGCTTCACTATCAAGCACCACCAAGGATTTAAGTTAAAAATAGCCAAAAGTCTTCGATTTTAAAGAGAATATGACAAAAAAAATAAGGAAATTAAATTAAAAAAACAATTATTACAAATGACTGCGTGAATCACAATATATATTGTTATCATTATTCTATATTTTCTATCTTTCCATGATTGCCTCCCCTGAATGCATGTCACTGCTATCTATAACTATAACCCATAACCTTTGCACAACATTCGCATATTTGCTCATTTTGCATCATTGCATCTCCAACTAGCATTACAAATGCTGTCGAACTCTCAGTTTCTAAATGCATTCTCGCACAAATGCCCTTTGCACAATCAATTCAGTACATACAAATGGTTTTAAAAATACTTACCTGTACACTGTGACTTTCTCATGCATTGTTTACACTTCAATTGTTTACTTTTAAATCACTGCTGCACCTTATATTGTAATTTAAATTGACTGTAATTTACAAGCTGTATTCTTGCACAAATTGCCCTCTGCACAATCAATTCTGCATATACAAATGTTTTTTAAAAATACACACCTGTACACTGTGACTTCTCCTGATTTGTTTGCATTTCAATTGTTTACTTCAAATCACTGCTGCACCTTATACTGTAATTTATTTTACTGCAATTTACAAGCTGTATGCAACAGAATTTTGTTCTGTACGCACTCTGTGCATACAAACTGACAAATAAAGTTTTCTAATTCTCTCTAAGTCTATCTATCTATCCATATTATATTATAGCGTTACTTTTGGAATAAGTCTGATCCATATCTGAACTATGGATCTTTGCAAATGTTCTTGCCATTACTTCTACTTTTTATTCATTTGTTAATGCTGTTCCTTCTTCATGTTTTAGAACTGGATATGTTCTCTCTGATCTATTTCCCTTCATTTTCTTAATCATTCCCCATACCTCAGCTATAGAAGTTGTTCTGCCTATTGAATCACAAAAATCTCTCCATTTTGTCTTCTTTGCCTTCTAAATAACTTTCCTTGCTTCTGCTTGATCTTTTTTATATTCAATTAAATTTTTTAAATTATGTGTTCTTTTCAAAACTCTAAAAGCTATCCTCCCATTTCAAGTCTCTGCTCCGCTTAGAAAAAACACAGGATGTGACGTCACTTCCGGTTATGTGCCCAAATATGGGCATAATGGCCGCCCTGTTCACAGTTCTGGATGGCAGAGCTCTCGATGATGAGAGCTGTAAACTGATCACTAACTTCATAAATTTGTTAAAATTCAACGGTTTGCTCTAAAATTCTGAAAATATTCATGAATGTCCAAGAGTGTTTTATCTAACCACACGATTTTTTTGATGGTCATTAAAAAAATGGATTTAGAGAAAAAAAATATTAAACTTTATAATCTTGTATCATTAATTTTTAAAATCTTGTAAATTGGTCAAAATCGCCTGGATTTTTACCAAACTGAAAGACATGGTTATTCTGGCTGTGCTTTACAGATAGAGGACATTTTTATTGGGATTGACCAATATTTGTGGAAAATACATTGATTTCTCCATTTTACAAACTTTGAAAAAAACAGTGTGGCACTTTCAAACACTGGAATACATGCAGTGAGAGAATTGTTGCACCTTATTCAAGGAATACATCCTGAAAATCTGAGCTTGTTACACCACACAAGTGATTTTAGGTGAATTTTTGAAGTTTTCAAGTTTTTTTCCACACTTTTGGAAATAGGCCCCGCCCACTTGTTTCAATAAATACCATATTTAATACTTTAGTTAAGGGCAATGTCTGGAAGGGAATGAAGAAGGTTTTGTAAAAATCCGATCAGCCATTCTTGCGTAGTAGATTTCTTGACATCACAGCGCCCCCTAGTGATGGACGATCCTCAAATGTGGGTCACATGTGCAAAATCTTATTTGGACAATGGGTTATGAAGGACATGTCAAAATCTGTTATGGTTTTACAATAATCAGCAATTACATTTAGAGCTAGCTAGCTAACAATCACTTATTTTAGCGTTACTTTTCGAAAAAGTCAAAATTCAAAAATCCGCCGCAATAACTTTTTTTATTTGTCCATGACACGCTTATATATAAAGTTTTGCGCGGATTGCACAAAAAATGTAGGAGGAGGTTAACAAGAAAGGTTTAACCTTTGTAGCCATGTAGCGCGAAAACTAGCTGGGAAACGAAGGGTGTGCCAATTCCCTTTATTTTGCAGAATCATCCAATAAACAAAGTGATGTGAAGTTTTTGAGTGTGGGACCAGTAGTTTGGTGGTTATAGGCCAAAACGCATTGTCCTTTGTTATAGCGCCCCCTAGTTGTTGAGGGGTCTGAATTTCTGGGTTTGAGTAGCGGTGCACATTCTGTACTTGGATACCTGATTCAATAGGTTCGTTACAAATCCGCATGGGCCGCCCAACGCGTTTTAGCGGAGAATAATAATTACCCGTAATAATAATAAATAATTTAAAAACAGATGAAAAACAATAGGGTTCTCTGCTCACAGAGCAGACGAACGGCATAGCCGTTCGCCTGCGCTGCGGGCTTGGAACCCTAATAATAAATAATTTAAAAACACACGAAAAAAACTGGAACATCTGGGCTTCAGCACACCTCTTCGCAACTGCCTATTAGACTTCATCACCAACAGACCTCAGTTGGTCCGGGACGGACAGAATACCTCTGATGTCATCACCCTCAGCACGGGCTTTCCTCAGGGCTGTGCCCTGAGCCCCCTGGTGTTCACCCTGGGTACACACGACTGTATCCCCAGGTTCACCACCAATCACATTGTGAAGTTTGCAGACGACACGACAGTGGTGGGCCTGATTAGAGACGACAACGACCAGGACTGATCCTGAACGTGGAGAAAACGAAGGAGATCATCGTGGACTACAGGGAGAAATGGACCTTACCAGAGGGGCCGCTTTTCATTGGCTGATGCCCATTCTACGTCATAGAGTGGCTACAACGTTCGAAGAAGTCTCACAAACACAAGCTAATGTAGTGCTAGACTACTGCTGTACTAGCATACCGGCATAAAGTTCTCGAGTTAATAATCGAAAAATAATAAAAAATAATGGTTCTCCATTGCCAGTGGGGTATCTGTACTGGTGATGTCAGATATCCTGATCGTATTTGTGGTGGGAAAATTCACAGATTTCCAAAATCAGGTGCAGAATGCCGGGCTTGGATAAAAGCTTGTGCACGACCACATGAGCAGCTCAACCTTCGTAGGATCAACAAGAACAAGGGAGTGTGTGCTGGTGTAAGTATTATAAATTTGCTTTAATACTTAAAGCAAAGCAATAATACTTATTGCTTATTATTTATTTATTTATTAGCATTTTGTCGGCGGGGATGGGCCAACAGCGTCCCATCCTTATCCGACACCAGCAGACGGAGCGCGAGTGCATAAAGCTAGGCGCGCACGAAAAAGAGCATCGGAAAGTGCAAGTAGGCAGGACAGCAAAGACAAGAGACCATCGATTAGAGCAGAGAGCTTGTTAGTACACACAATTATATACACATCCATAACACAGTGCTGATTAAAAGTTATTTTATTATTTATCATGTGTCACAATTCACATTTTCCACAAACGTGAACAACAAACAGAAACAGAATCACTTTTGTTGTTTCAATTGTTTACAGGGATACCATCTAGTTCACAGTGAATGTTCTGAATTATTTACAGGGATACCTACGATGCTGCAGTAAACAATGATGCAGACAAAGGGATAGAGGTGCAAACAGATGAACATTGTAAGTGAGGATAACCAGTTCCTACATGTTTTGTAAATAAGGCACAGCATGATCTTGATAGAAAGCAGCTAAAACTTCTAACATGGATGACATAAATACTTTGTCTGGCCACACTCTTTCTACATGTAGATCCTTGTGTGTGAAAACAATAAAATCACAAAAATCACATCCTGTGATCATAAATTGACCTTGAACCTGAGCATAGTACATGTGTGTCTTCTTCAGCTGAGCAGAGCCACTGGGTTGCATTTCTAGGCAAAAATTGGGTAGCATGCAGGCATCCAGAATGGTGGAATTTCGAGCGGTATACGGACACTTTATTTCTATTAGACCTGATCGGCCACCGTCACATACTTTGCCGTCGGGTGAAGCACCTATGAAGGGAAAGTGATTACTGACCACAAAGCCACACTCATGCAAGTGCCGGTCCTGATGAGTCTGTAAATATTTGGATTTTGCTAAGGGCTCGTTTCTTCGCCCGTAATCCAGTGAAGGGGCTGAAACAGAGTTAGCGTCAAAAATTGACTCTAAAAACTTGTGTGTGACCTTTGCTTTCCTGACCATAACTCGATGGAAATTTGAGGCTGTAAGCCTTTTTTTTCTTGCCTCAAACCACTCAGCACTTTTACTCTGTTCTCTGGTTCGAGCTTCCAGTTCCACAGGATCTTCACAAATATCTTTCAACGCTTTATATCTTTCTGGAAGATCCACTGGTGGGTTATTTGTGACACAGGTGTTGCCACACTGTTGCATGACCGCTGTCGCATCTGCCTTCAAGTTCCTTGTCTGAAACAAAAGAGCAGTATCATCACATTATATACATTTGTCTATATATACATATTTAGTCCTTTTTTATTTTTTGTTTTCAGCGATTTCGCCGCTGGATATGCTTGCAGTGACTGCTGAGTTGGAAATGGCAAAAACTGAAATCAGTCGCTTACAAGCAAAAGTGGAAAATTTAGAAACAGAGCTACAGAAAGAACAGAAACAAAAACTGTTTGGTATTGATGCTGTTGTTGAATCTGAGAAGAACAGCAAAAAAAATCTGTGTGTATATTATACAGGACTTACATTAGTCCGTTTCATGTCACTATTTACATTTCTCTTGCCAAAGAGGGAGACTTTGACTTATGATGAAAACAGAAATGACATTAGAGAAATGTCAGCAGAAAATGGACTTTTCCTGACTATGTGCAGACTGAGACAAAACTTTGGTCTGTTCGATCTAGCAACACGGTTCGGCATTTCACAACAGTCAGCTGGTATAGTATTTAACACTTGGATTGACATTATTTATCTTAAGCTGTGCACTGTTTCTATCTGGCCACACAGACAAACTATAATAGACAACATGCCAAAAGACTTCAAAGCTAATTTCCCTACAACTTTAATTATTATTGATGGAACAGAATTAAAAACAGAATCCCCCTGGGCCCATGGTGTGCAATGCCAACTATATAGCGATTATAAGTCTACCACAACATTCAAGGCACTCATAGGTTGTGACTCTCGGGGGTCTTTCATGTTCACATCAGAATTATTCACAGGATCAATATCAGACAAGGCCATTACAAAAGCAAGTGGTTTTTATGAAACCATACAACAACTGAAGGACGTTGGATACATTCAGAATGGTGACGGTGTCATGGCAGACAAAGGCTTTACAATCAAGGATGAGATAAATGCCCTTGGTCTGTCCTTAAACATACCACCTTTTGCCTCAGCAGACAAACAGTTGTCTCAGGCAGATCTTGCACTAACTGACAAAATAGCAAGACACAGAGTGCATGTTGAACGACTCATTTCTCGCATTAAAGATTTCAAAATAGTTGGTTGTACAATTCCTGCTATATTATTTCCTAAGTTAAACAGAATATGGGCTGTGTGTTGCTACTTGACACTTTTCCAGGGCTTTGTTTTGAAGAAAATGTAAGAACAGTAATACTAGTCTTGTTTCAGTACACATTTCATTAATTTTTACCTGATAGGAAACAGCTGACCCAATTTGCACTTCTCCCAGGGGTGTAGAGACAGTTGGTGCTGAAGGCGTCAGCATATATGTCAATGGAGTACCATGTAATAATTTCAGTGCAGCTATCTCCTCGGGTTCAACCTTTGTCACTCTGTAAATACAATGAAAATGAATTTTGAGAGCTGTCAAATTTGCAATGGTAATTAAAATAAAGAACAGTTTTATGTGTTGGTTTTGTTTGCATTCATGCAGTTGTAGTTACACTCAGAATCATAAAACAACACCAGGGTACATATATTTTTTAGTTAAATTTTTTTTCAAATCTAAATCAGTAAAAAAGTACATACATTTTGTTCAAGTCCACACTGCATACCTTCGGTCTGCGCTTGCGGTGAGTCACGTGTCGTGCTAGAGTGAGGTGGTTGATGGGCACGGGTTCAATCCTCAAACCCCGAGCTGATTGTGCTCCACAAGCTTGTGGCATACTGGTGCAGCTCAATCGGTCAGGGATTGAGGAAAAACTTTGCAGTTTGAAATACTGCAAGGTCTTGAGGAGGCCTATAATATGTGAACAATGACCCCCAAGTCTGAAAAAAAGAAAATCAATAATAAACGCATGCATCATGAACAGCTTTTAGCTAATTACAACATAACGGCAGTACTGATACAACTTTACAGCTTCAAGACCGTGAAGCCTGTCTGCTACACAGTCTTACGTTAGCTAAACAGATCAATCTCAATCGTGTACTGTATCTGACATACACTAAATATTTTATTTTAGCAGAAAAGGCTTTGGACGAAACTGTTCCTCGTGTTAGCCACTCTAGCACCAAGTACAGCGTATCAGGCTAGCCACACAAACATTTGCCAACAAACCACAGGAATTATCCGCTGATTTCAAAAGTAACAGACAAAACGATGAATGCACAACTTACCCAGCCTTGCAAGAACAATAGGCATCAGTTATCTTGTCCACATCTATATTAATGCTGAGGGAGTGAGGGTCTGCCGTTTTCCTCATCGACCGATAGCATTTTGCTGTGACCTGCACAACTTTGGAGGCATCGCGTGGCTCAAATACCTTTAACTCATCCAAAAATGATGACATGAACTTGTTAATTCCTCTGTCCATTGTTGTCGATGATATTTTTCAAAATCAGGCATAAATGACGCACTACTCGAGTCAGGAATACTCCGCAAAGAATCAGTCCAAGTGGAAACCGCCATGTTTACATAGAAACTTCCGTAGAATTACAGCGCCGCGAGGTTTTGTTTGTGAGACTTCAGAATTTTTAGGTCAGTTGTGGGCGGAGCTTGGTAAGGTCCATTGCCTCGCCATGCTCCACTTCTCATTAACAGCTCAGCTGTGGAGGTGGTCAGCAGCAATAAATTCCTCGGGGTGCACATAACAGACAACCTCAGCTGGTCTGTGAACACCATGTCACTGGCGAAGAGGGCACAGAAGCGCTGGCACTTACTGCGCAGGATGAGGAGAGCCCACCTGCCCCCGCCCATCCTCACGACCTTCTACAGCAGCACCATAGGGAGCATTGTGACCAGCTGTTTGTCTGTGTGGTGTGGATGCTGCATTGCCTCTTACTTGAGGAACCTGAGGAGAGTGATGATGACAGCAGAAGGGATCATCGGGGTACCCTACCCTCCATTAAAGACATTTCATCCCAGCGCTGCCTGTCCTGAGCCCATAACATCACCAGAGACCCCTCACAACCCCACCATGGAATGTTCTCCCTGCTGTCCACTGGGAAAAGGTTTTGCAGCACCTGCTGCAGGTCCACCAGGTTTTGCAACAGCTTTTTTTGTGTTGCCATCTGACTGTTGAACTGTAAACTGGAGTCTATACCGTATTTGCACATTTGCATCATTATCTGGCATTACCAATGTTAATTGCTCTCTTATAAATGCAAGTGGCATTTCTCCCATTTCTACTAATAATGGTGCTGTTGGAGTAGTTTTAATTGCTCCCGTACATAATCTCGATGCTTGATACTGAATCGGATCTAATTTTTGTAGATTTGTCTCTGCTGCTGAATTATAAACACTAATTCCATAATCTATCACTGATCTAATTAATCCTGTATATATATTCTTTTGTGCTATTCTATCTGCTCCCCACTCCCTACCAATTAAGCATGTCATAATATTTATTACTTTCTTGCATTTGTCTAAAAAGAAGTTGATGCAATGCAGTTTTGCATTGCATTACATTGAAATGACTGTTGTCATTTCAGCTTTTAACTTTTTGCTCTCTTTTTTCTTCATAGTAGGTACACCTGGTCTGACGTTCTGTTAACTGTGACATCATCCAGAGAAGACAGATCACCCGCTATTACCATCTAATGTAGAACAGGTTACTGGATCAATGTGTGCTTCTGTGCTTTTTTGTCTGTCTTGTGTCTCTGCTCTGTCTTCTGTAACCCCCAGTCGGTCGAGGCAGATGACCTGTTCATACTGAGCCCGGTTCTGCTGGAGGTTTTTCCTTCCAGCTAATGGGTGGTTTTTCTTTCCACTGTCGCTTCATGCTTGCTCAGTATGAGGGATTGCTGCAAAGCCATGGACAATGCAGACGACTCTCCCTGTGGCTCTACGCTTCTCCAGGAGTGAATGCTGTTTGTCGGGACTTTGAAGCAATCAACTGGTTTCCTTATATAGGAAATTTTTGACCAATCTGTATAATATGATTGATTTCGACTTTGTAAAGTGCCTCGAGATGACATGTTTCATGAATTGGCGCTATATAAATAAAATAAAATTGAATTGAATTAAGACTCTTTGAATGTGTATATTCCATGTTATTCTTTCGTCAAACCAAAACCCTAAAATTTTGATTCTTGATTATATAATTTTAATTTAACATCATTAAATTTCTTCCTTGAAAAGAACATTGTTTTAGTCTTATCCACTGAGAATTTAAATCCCCATTTTAATGACCATTCTTCAACTTTAAAAATAGCTTCTTGCATCTTTTTAGTAATAAACTCCAAATTCCTTCCTCTCTTCCACATAGCTCCATCATCAGCAAAAAGAGAAAAACCCATTCCATTATCTATATTTTGAAACACATCATCTATCATTATCGAAAATAATAAAGGACTTATTATACTTCCCTGTGGAGTACCATTTTTCTCAGAATGATAATAACCTACTTGAACTTGTATTTGTCTTTTAGTTAGAAAATCTTTGATCCACCAATACATCCACCTGTAATATCCATCTTTATAATTTTAATTAATAAACCTTCTTTCCACAACATGTCATATGCATTTTCAATATCAAAAAACACTGCTACAATACTTTATTAATTTGAGCTTTTCTGATTTCAAATTCCAATTTCTCCCTCTTCAAGTTTCTGCTCCGCTTAGAAACATAGACATTATATACGTAGACGCCCCATTGGACGCTGCCGGCCGCTAGGCTGACGTGCCTACAGGGCGGCCATCTTGGGTCAGACCACAGATCAGACAGCTGCTGTGAAAATGAATAGGAGGCAGCTCAGATCTCATTTTAATCATATGTTCACAGTGATCGTGACCTTTCAGACAGATTACACATATTTATTCAGAACCAAAACTATTTAAACTGAAGTCAAACTGGATGAAAAATGTACACGCACTTACATATTTTGCAGTTACATATTAATCTAATATACACACAAATTATAAACACATAAATCTCTCTCTCTTTCTTCCAATATATATATATATATATATATATATATATATATATATATATATATATATATATATATATATATATATATATATATATATAAAAGCTATATACACAGACACCGATCTACAGACAACAGCAATTATCTACATAGAAGCAAAACTATATACAGACAAGTGAGAGCAAAGGTGCTCATAACAGCATTTAAAAATGATATAATACAAACCACGATCTGGGGGAAAGAAATCAACAAAAAAACCTAATCACCCTCAGCACGGGCTTCCCCCCCCCCCTCCCCACAAATCACGTCTATCCAGTAATTTAGGACCATTTTGTTTGTTTTTGGTGTTTAATGTACTTTTCTCTGCTTCCATCCCTGCTACCCATTAGCACATATTGTGTTTATACCGGAAAAACTGTAACTGTAAAGCATGAGGATTATCTATCATAAAATCTTACTTATGGAAGGTAATTCCCCAGGATCTGGTTCCTGGTGTTCTTTTATATGCGCACCCATAAGCGGAGTAAAAGTCTGGCTTCCTGGGACGTAGCTCTGGAAGTTTGCTTACTTTCAATACAAAATCGAAATTATTTATTAAAGTTAGACAATCATTTAATTCAATCAATTGGTCCCATGTAGCCCCTAAAGGGGTGACGTTTTCAGTCAGTTCATTTATCTGGAAATTGGGTGAGAATTTATTGTACATTTTTCCTGAATTGACTTGTATTCTCTCTGAACGCAGCTTGGTCTGACCTAAGATAATAAAAAATGAAACTTTAAATTTAAATGATCTCCTTGTTGGATAACAGTTACTGACTGGACACTGCATCTGATCTGACTTATCAGATACTTCACAACACCGCTGTAGTGATACTGAATAAAACATTTAAACTCAAGTGTCCCCCTGCCAAAAAGGTTGGTAACATGGGTCACCAACCTTTTTGAGTCTAAGGGCTATAGTGACACTGGCTTAATTTATCTGATACACACATAAACTTGTAAAACTCATTTTCAATTAAAAAATCCATGATAACAAATGTACATATGAGTGAATAAATTGCTGGAACATCTGGGCTTCAGCACACCTCTTCGCAACTGTCTACTAGACTTCAACACCAACAGACCTCAGTTGGTCCGGGTCGGACAAAATACCTCTGATGTCATCACCCTCAGCACAGTCTTTCCTCAGGGCTGTGTCCTGAGCCCCTTGCTGTTCACTCTGATGACACACGACTGCGTCCCCAGGTTCATCACCAATCACATCGTGAAGTTTGCAGATGACACGACGATGGTGGGCCTGATTAGAGACGACAACGACCAGGACCAGGACTGATCTGAACGTGGAGAAAACGAAGGAGATCATCTTGGACTTCAGGAAGAACCGGCCTCACCACGCTCCACTGCTCATCAACAGCTCAGCTGTGGAGGTGGTCAGCAGCACCAAATTCCTCGGGGTGCACATGACGCACAACCTCACCTGGTCTGTGAACACACTTGTCACTGGTGAAGAGGGCACAGAAGCGCTTGTACTTCCTGCAGAGGATGAGGAGAGCCCACCTGTCCCCGCACATTCTCACAACCTTCTACAGAAGTACCATAGAGAGCATTCTGACCAGCTGTCTCTCTATGTGGTGTCGAGGCGGCAGCACCTCCGACTGGTGGAAAATGAGGAGAGTGGTGGGGACAGCAGAAGGGATCATAGGGGCTCCTCTTCCCTCCACTAAGTTAAATTATTTCTGTATGTCAATTGTTGTAGTGTATGTAAAAAGTTATCTAAATGACTAGACTATCAAAAAAGATATTTAATAAAACACACGAGCAGCATACTGTACCTTTTTTGTATTTTCATGTTTAAGTGGAATTGCAATGAAAACAAATCAAGTACAATTTACAAAATCTAAAAAAAACCTTAACCATTTCATATCTTATAATTGCACACCATACACTGCTTTAAATTATCTTGCAAATTAATATTTATCAAATCTAAACAATAGTTGCAAAATACTTAAGATAACCTTAAGAAGAAGCAAACTTTAAAACAAGGGTTACAAGACAACTGCACTTCAAACTTTTTTGTGTGTAAATTATGACACTGCCTTTTAAAGAAGTTTGCACATCTGTGGATGTGTCATTAATACTATGTCTTATCAGGCGCGGGCAGAGGGGCAGATGGCCTCTGCTGACAACTGCGCGCAGTAATTGCGGAGCGCAATCAGCGCGCTCCGCCTCTTAGACAACCGATTTCAGATGTGTTTGATTGTTAAAGGGAGAAAACCAACTTTTCTCTTTAATAAAGCTAATCAAAACATCACACATGAGCTGTCTTACTGTTAATCACCTTCACTTAATCCTGAGGATTTCCTCAGCTCAGAGTCTAACCGTGAACATTGATAAACTGTACAAAAATGACAGCTATCCTGCCTCTTCAAGTTTCTGCTCCGCTTAGAAAAATGGTATGGGCCAGATATGGGCAAAATTTTCGCCCTGTTCACAGTTCTGGATGGCAAAGCTCTGGATGATGAGAGCTGCGAACTGATCACAAAATTCATAAATTTGTTATAAATCAACGGTTTGCTCTAAAATTCTGAAAATATTTACATATGTCCAAGAGGGCTTTATCTAAGTCCTTGATTTTTAATATGGTCATTAATGAAACGGTTTCAGAGAAAGAAAACATTAAACTTTATAGTCCTATACATGTAAATTTAAATTTCTTGTAAATTGGTCTAATTCGCCTGGATTTTTACCAAACTGAAACACATGTTTATTATGGCTGTGCTTTACAGATAGAGGCCAATTGTATTGGCATTGACCAATATTTGTGGAAAATACATTGATTTCTCCAGTTTACAAACTTTGAAAAAAACAGAGTGTGGCACTTTCAGAAACTGGAATACATGCAGTGAGAGAATTGTTGCACCTTATTCAAGGAATACATCCTGAAAATCTGAGCTTGTTACACCACACAAGTGATTTTAGGTGAATTTTTGAAGTTTTCAAGTTTTTTTCCACACTTTTGGAAATAGGCCCCGCCCACTTGTTTCAATCATTAACATTTTTTATTACTTTAGTTCAGGGTTATGACTGGAAGGGGATGAAGAAGGTTTTGTAAAAATCCGATCAGCCATTCTTGCGTAGTAGATTTCTTGACATCACAGCGCCCCCTAGTGATGGACGATCCTCAAACGCGGGTCACATGTGCAAAATCTTTTTTGGACTATGTGTTATGAAGGACACATCAAAATCTGTTATGGTTTTAGAATAATCAGCAATTACATTTAGAGCTAGCTAGCTAACAATCACTTATTTTAGCGTTACTTTCCGAAAAGGTAAAAATTCAAAAATCCGCCGCGTTAACTTTTTTTATTTGTCCATTACACGCTTATATATGGAGTTTTGCGCGGATTGCATAAAAATGTAGGAGGAGTTTAACAAGAAAGGTTTAACCTTTGTAGCCATGTAGCGCGAAAACTAGCCGAAGGGTGTGCCAATTCCCTTTATTTTGCAGAATCATCCAATAAACAAAGTGATGTCAAGTTTTTGAGTGTGGGACCAGTAGTTTGGTGGTTATAGGCCAAAACACATTGTCCTTTGTTATAGCCCTCAACAACCCCTAGTTGTTGAGGGGTCTGAATTTCTGGGTTTGAGTAGCGGTGCACATTCTGTACTTGGATACCTGATTCAATAAGTTCGTTACAAATCTGCATGGGCCGCCCAACGCGTTTTAGCGGAGAATAATAATTACCCGTAATAATAATAAATAATTTAAAAACAGACGAAAAACAATAGGGTTCTCTGCTCACAGAGCAGACGAACGGCATAGCCGTTCGCCTGCGCTGCGGGCTTGGAACCCTAATAATTTAAAAACAGACGAAAAACAATAGGGTTCTCTGCTCACAGAGCAGACGAACGGCATAGCCGTTCGCCTGCGCTGCGGGCTTGGAACCCTAATAAATCATAACCAGCGGTATTATGCACACTACTTTTTTTAATTACGCACTAACTCTGTAAACAGGCCACATAGGGAAGCTTAAAAGTATAATGTTTTCACCTCAAACGATCTGAAAACCTACTTTTGAAGAACAACAGCAGCAGAAAAGAGAATTTTTTTACTTACCGCTGTGAGCTCTGTTTGCGCTGTCTGGAATCAAGCTGCGGCCGCGGTGCATTCTGGGCAAGCGGTCAGTCTGAAGAACGCACAAGTCTGCTCCATAGACATAATATAAGAGTAGACCCCGCATCGACTGTCGCTGCGCAGGAATTACGGCCGCCATCTTGGGGCGGTCGACTTGCTACCCTAACCTGCTGATTCAAGCTGAACACACTAATGATGCCTCAGCACTGTGCGGCTCATTTTTGTTTAAATCGAGGGACTATTTACGTCAGGGCTCGAGGAATAACTTTTCACAAGTAAGATGAACAGATATCGTTTATATTTTTGATTAGAATGTGATTTTTCTAAAATTAGGCAGAAAGATACAGGTCTATGGGAGTAGGGCAGGAGCGGGAGTCATTCTGAGTGGGAGCGGGATGGGAGTGGGAATAATTTTACCAGGAGCGGGACGGGACAGGATTTTTTTTTCTACTCTGGCCCGGGATTGGGACGGGACACAATTGTTTTCAGTGGGAGTGGGACCGGACAGGAGTGAAAATCCACTCCCGTGTCACTCTCTAGTCTACACGTCCAAGTCTTTGTGACTTGGTCTCTCCAAAACCGCATCTGCTCCGTGAAGGCATCAGAGCTTTGTTAGACATTAGTGAATAAACAGCATGTATATATATATATATATATATATATATATATATATATATATATATATATATATATATATATATATATATATATATATGTATATAAAGAGAGAGAGAGAGAGAGAGAGAGAGAGAGAGAGAGAGTTCATTTGCAAAAACAGATAACTCCGTTTTTATAAATTAAGAAAACATACTTTTTATTATTTAGTTAAGGTGATACCAGTCAAACTAGCCTACCTCATGAATTTGATCAGGTAAGAGCGACATAACAAAATAATGGCATCTCAAAAATACACCTTCATTAAAAGGACCCCCCCACACACACAGACACACACACACATACACACACACATTTACATTTTAGTTTATTTGGCTAAAAACTGAGTTATCTGTTTTTGCAAATGAACTCTTCATATATACAGTGAACCCTCACTATATCGCGGTTCCCCTTTCACGGTCTCGCTGCTTCATGGATTTGCATTGATGAGCCGTTCATTACAGTTCTCAAACATAATCGATGGTGGCATGTCGGTTTATTCCAAAAATGAGAATCTTCACCAGCATGTCAGTTTATAAGATTCTTTTTGCCCAGAAGAACAACAACTACCGATAACTATGTTTTTCTCCCTAAAACACACACCTGCACCGCGGGCTTTAGAAGAAAAAAACGCTACAGAGCGGAGTCGGGATGCAGCGGCTCAGTGAGAAGAGCAGTGAAATACATGAGTCACTATTTGTCCTACTGTACTTTGTATTTTTTTCATAATCATTTTTCATTTTCTCCCGTTCTAATACAATGACTCGGGTCGCGGTGGGGTGGTGCTGATCTCCGCAATTTGAAGCCTTCAGTTCGTATTGATGATCAAATCAGTATTTTACAGCACAGTAGTTATTTGTAAAAACAAAAACCAAAAAACGTTTATACAGTACTTTTATTTGTTAAACAAATACTTGGGCCTGTAAAAAGGTTTTGTTCTTTGGTTTCAATGTACTATGGAGTATTTCATTGTATAATAATTGTAAAGAAAATAAAGGGTACTACTTCACGGATTTCGCCTACCACGGGTTTTTTTTGGAACGTATATATATATATATATATATATATATATATATATATATGTGTATATATATATATATGTGTATATATATATATATGTGTGTATATATATATATGGATGTTTTTGTATATAGTAATAACAAAAAATTATTAAAGTGTATGAGTGGCTGTGTTTTGCAGCATACATAAATTCTGTCAGAATATTCAATTACTTTTACCACACTAAGAACATTTAACTGTACTGAACCATTTGTTATAATAGCTATAGCTTTAAAGTTTTCAGAAAAAAACAACGTGAAAATTAGTTCAATAATCAGCATGTATAGTTGACTTAAATTGATTCTGCACCTGGTTAACACATTACACTGAGCTGAGTTCTCGACCGCCCCAAGATGGCGCCCCTAAATCTCGTCCGCGCCTGTAGGCGAGAGCGGTCGATGCGGGGTCTACTCTTTATATATGTCTATGGTCTGCTCTGATGCATGCTCGATAAAGAGGGCGGGGCGAGAACAACATCCGGGGAATTCGGCGCGTTCTCGATTTGGCGTTCTCTGGATTGGAACAGTGCTCGGGCTGAGGCTGATGTAGTGTCACGAGCACACGAGCACACGAGAACGCTCAAGAACACATATTGAGAAACGGCCAAGAACGCTCAAGAACGCATATTGAGAAACGGCCATAAGGTAGCGCTTTATTTTGGAGCGTCGGCCTATGGTGAAGTCACTGGCCGAAATTAAAACTTATATTATCTGCGAAACCAAAGCAGCACAAACGCTAATTTTAACGGACAAACCTGCACAAACGAAGCACTAAAAAAGTTGACCAGTTTGGTTGGATTCAAAGCAAAATGGGGGGATGGTGAACTCTAGATTAATTTAACAAATATTCTTTAATATCTTCAAAACCAAAACAGCACAAACGCTAATTTTAACGGCACAAACGAAGCACTAACCGTTCTGTCTATTTAACCGAGTTTTTTACGTGGGTGGGTCTATGCTTGCGCCTCCCGATGACGTCACTATATGGCAATCCCTCTCAAACAAACTACATTGAGACCGTGGTCTGCATTTGTAGCGAATCAATTTAGCGGTTTCTTTTTTCTCAAAAGCTTCAGGCTTAAAGATAAACATAGAAAAATGTGAAATCTTAGCAATTCAAAATAATCAACCCACTTTAATTGATAAAAATGAGGTAAAATATTTAGGTATAATGATTAACAAGGACCACACTGAAAATGACAGAACAAATATTCAAGCCATTTTACAAAAAAATCAAATATATATTTGACAGTTGGCTCAATTTTTGGAAGAATATTGTTAACAAAAACGGAAGGGATAGCCAGATTAATTTATCCAGCATATATCTTAAATATACCAAATACTACAATAAAAAAATAATCAAATTCATCACAATTTCATCTGGAATAATAAAAAACATGTGATCAGAAAGAACGACATAGTAATATCAGTAGGAAAAGGAGGAATAAACGTTATTGATTTTAAAGTGATGAATGCCGTGATAAAATTAAAATGGCTGCAGACTTTTATTAAAAATGAAAAGAGTTTATGGTTTAGTTTCCCTTCACAACTTTTTTTTTTAAATTGGGGGAAGGAAATTTCTCTTAAGATGTAACTTTGATCCTGCAAAATTACCGGTTAAATTGTCAGACTACCACACAAGCATTCCAAAATGATGCTAAAAGTTTTCATGCCTCGATTAAGTTACTAGAAAATAACCGTAAATTAACAAAATAAATTTGATTTGTAACAAATGGAGACCGCGGGCGTAGTAGTTTGTTTGAGGGGAGTCGCCATATAATGACGTCATCGGGAAGCGCAGGCCCCCGAGCCGATCTGACCACCCGAGCAGATCTGGTAACTACACCTTTACAGATCGGGCAGTGACTGATAGTACTCAGTTGAGCTGTTGTTCATTTCCTGAATCCATTCGAAGGGCCAGTCTGTGTTGCCTTCCTCAGAAAGCTGCGATGGAAGGTGAGTTTTAACTCGGGCTCTGTGCACAACACACGAGAAACGCTAAAGGTTTCCCTGCCGCGCCTCTAGTTGACGGTATGTGTTGTTTCAGGCAAAGCCAGTCAGCTAGTTCAGAACTGTTGAGCTCTGACTTGCAGGCAGCTCAGTGATTGATGTGTTTCATGCTGTTTTTTTTAATATATTTGAAGATATTTGATTTTCTAAGTGTGGTATTTTCTTTACATGCAGCCGTATTAACACATTATGTATGGAAGCCTATTTTCATCACTCTGAGGGAAAAAAAAGTTTTTATTATGACTCAGCTATCTCAGCTAGTATCTCATAATTATGACTTGGCTATCTCTAGCTAGCTAGTATGAGATAGCTAAGTCATAGTATCTCATAATTATAAGTAGCTAAGTCATGAAAACTTTTTTTTTCATCGGAGCGGCGGAAATGCCGGTGTTCCCCCTGTGTCGGGAGCGCGCATTGCAGCCAGAGAGGCGCGTCTGACCATTTTCACGGCGCTTCTGATCGATTTCTCGCTAAAACAGGGGCGGATCCAGGATTTTTAAAGGGGGGTGCGCACCTAAGGGTCATGTCAACACAATGTGAGGCTAAATGACCAAAGAATGCCATCTTTACTCTTTCACACTACCCTAATTATTCATATAAGGGTTTTTGAATTGATAATCATTTTAATGGATGAACATAAGTGGAATTAGCATGATTACATTATTGTAATTGAAAAGGGATTTTTAAGCCAAAATCTCTCGGTTTTTACAGCATGCACAAGGTTAAAAAGTAGATGAAGAAAATATGATCCTTATCAACAATTAATCAAACAAAGATTTTCTTTATTTCTAGAAATTATATTTATTTAGTAAAATGAAATAAAAAGACCCAAGGACGTAAGAACAGTTTGGTATGGTTCAATTGATAAAGGAGTTTTTGAATATATTTTAACGAGATAAACTATGTTCAGAAAAAAAAACTTTAAAGTAAGTTAAACCAATGAACATGTATGGTGGTTAAGCCATAAGCCTATAATAGAACTGTAAGACTTGACAAAGAATATTGTTCTCTTCTACAACACCTTAATATTACACATGCCCCCGTCCGTCCGTCCGTTGTCTTCCGCTTATCCGGGGTCGGGTCGCGGGGGTAGCAGCTTCAGTAGGGAGGCCCAGACGTCCCTCTCCCCAGCCACTTGGGCCAGCTCCTCAGGAGGAACCCCAAGGCGTTCCCACGCATTATAGGCAAATGTATATGATTTAAAATCATATAAATTTGCCTTTATTTAAACTATAAAGTGATCGAGTTGGTTTCTACTAACCCTTCTGTTTGATTGGACCAGAATTTCAAGAGAGATTGTTTGTTTTTTTTGTTTTGCCTTAAAGGAAAAGTCCGGTCAAAATCAGAATTCAAACTGCTGAAAGTACTTTAAATATAAAATTATTATGTTATAAAAAAAAATAAAAAATAAAAATTATTATGTTATATCGTGACGTCACGTTGTGGGATCGGCTGTTGAGCAAGTCCCAAGGCTCTTTGTGTGTCTTGTGTAGAGAGTTAGGTAGGAATACAAATAAATTAGATATAAAGGAATTATTTCAGAGATCGTCTGGGGATATAGTCTTTAGTAGTATTTTTAGTTTTCTAAGAAGAATAGGCATTATGGGGAGAATATAATAGATTAAGGTTGATCCATACTCCAATCTGGAAGGTGGCGGTAATGCACCTAAAAGTTGTTTGCCAACCACCATAAAAAAGAGAAGAAGAAGAATTTTTTTGTGTCACTGCGCGCTATTATCCAAGATGGCGACGACCAGTGCGGCAGAGAGTGATGGATTAATTAGCAACAGCGATGGGAGTTCCATAGATTTATCATCATCTGATAGCGATTTGGAATATATAGAAGACTTCCTTGATAGCAACCTGACTTTTGACGAAATCCAGCCATACCAGTTTGAGGCAAGGAGACCAAAAAGGGACGATGTGAGTTGAATCTGTCTGCTGCGGCAGCCGTCTCCTTATTGTTGTGTTTTTTGTAATGTTTTTTCCACTTTTACCCGATGTATTGCAACATCCAACTGCCATGCAGGTGAGCATTGTTGCTTCAACAATAGCTATCGCAAATTTCAATGGTGAAGTCCTCTCTAAACCCGAAATAATTATTTATCGCAGCTGTATGAGCGCAGTGCCTCTCCACTAAGAAACGTCACAGGATGTGATGTCAGGCGGCCATTATTGCCCATATTGATGTTTTTATTTCTTTACTGATTAACGCTAAATTCATTAAATTGCCACAAACGTATTAGTTTTAGGTATAGCTAATGATCCACTGATTTTTCCTTGTTGACCGGACTTTCCCTTTAAATCATTTCCTGTTTCACCGTCTCCTCGTGATCGCTTCGATGCCATATTGTGGTATCACTGACTAATCTCGTCACGTTGTAATAACGCGAGACCTGAGCTGTGAGCAATTCAAATTCATGCTTGGATATCCTGAGTCTCGACCGCCGCACCGGCATCACAGTGCGTTCTAGATGACAGGTACTGGCTATTAATCTTAATTCTATGAAGGATGTTTAAAATTTTGGGCTCTAAAAAAATTATTTTGGTCTCCAAAAGGGGGGTGCACGCGCCCCCCGTGCCCCCGCCTGGATCCGCCACTGCTAAAACAACTCATATAATCATGTCAATGTTGTAACATTCAGTTTCATCGGCAGCTGTTGTTTACAAAATTGTAAAATAAAAATAATAAAACGAGGTCTATAAACACATACGGTTTTCTCTGGAAAAAATCACGTGATGCTATTCCGCCAATCAATTATGCAAATATAAAATCCGCTAGGTGTTGGGCAGCTGAAATATCCATTCTCTCCCCCCCCCCCCCCCATAACTTTGGGAAATAAGGAGCAACTGTTTCCAAATTCTCAAAAATTGTTATGGTGATAGCATGTAGTATACTAGAAATGTCCTTAATCCAGTAATCTGTCATATTTTACATTACAACGGGATTTACCAGGAAGTCTACACTCTCGTCTTTTCAGGAAGTCTTAATTTGTGTGCCCTGCTATCAGTTTCCATCCTCTTATTTCAGCAATGGAAAATCATAAATACACACTACGTGTTGGAATGCTGTGTTTGGTGGCTTACTTTTATTTGTCAGGCTTAAGTGACAAAAGTTGGAAAAAGACCGATTATCTTGGCGGTTAAAATAACACAAAACAGCGTAAGAAGACCTTGTTTGTTTTATTTTTATTTTACAATTTTGTAAACAGCTACCGATTAAACGGAATGGTACAACCTTCACATGATAATATGAGTTGGTTTACCGAGAAACCGATCAGAAGCGCCGTGAAAGGTCAGACCGCCTCTCTGGCTGGAATGCGCGCTCCCGACACAGGGGGACAGATTTTCACAGGGGGATAGATTTTCACATGTACACAGTCACTCCGGCAGTGTTTCTTTGTCACCATTATATTTGCTGATGCAATATTCGGGACAGAGCTGTCTGCTTCACCCCTCTGCACAACTTGTCCGACCGCGACGCAGGTGCACTGCCTGTTCTAAATGTTGTAATTTGACGTCATTTGAGGAATGCCCCATTCCACGTTGAAGCCCTACAGATAACTCCTGTTTCTGTCCCATGAAACATTTCTTTTCTTTCAACAGAAGTGCACGTTTGCACCACGATTCCTCAAGACTTAGTGAGGCGTCTCGGTGCTGAGGTAAGCAGATGTTTTCCAGCAGCATGCTGTGCATAGGGGTGGGCGATATGAAAAAAAATCTAATATCCCGATATCTTTGGGATAAGACAGATCACCCGCTATTACCATCTAATGTAGAACAGATTACTGGATCAATGTGTGCTTCTGTGCTTGTTTGTCTCTCTTGTTGTGTCTCTGCTCTGTCTTCTGTAACCCCCAGTCGGTCGAGGCAGATGACCGTTCATACTGAGCCCGGTTCTGCCGGAGGTTTTCCTTCCCGTTAATGGGTGGTTTTTCTTTCCACTGTCGCTTCATGCTTGCTCAGTATGAGGGATTGCTGCAAAGCCATGTACAATGCAGACGTCTCTCCCTGTGGCTCTACACTTCTCCAGGAGTGAATGCTGCTTGTCGGGACTTTGATGCAATCAACTGGTTTCCTTATATAGGACATTTTTGACCAATCTGTATAATCTGACCCAATCTGTATAATATGATTGAATTTAACTTTGTAAAGTGCCTTGAGATGACATGTTTCATAAATTGGCGCTATATAAATAAAATTGAATTGAATATATGACGATACACGATATATATCACGATATGTTCAAATAACCTTGAAAAATTTTTTAGCCACATAGTGCCTAAAGTTGCATTGGTATATCTCAAATTAACATGTCAATTTTTTTGTTTGAAAAACTGATTGCAAAATAAAATAAATTTAAAATGTTTTATTTGAACCATTTTTAACCATCAGCTGTACATAGAAGCTTTTCACAAATGACAATATTGTCACATTAGAGCTCTTTAGTGGTCAACACTGGAGCTTAAAAACAGAACATCCCAGCGGCCAAAAGGAACACCAAGGAAACATCTGACACAAAATAAACCTGAAAGAAAACGTTGGTCTTTTGTGCTTAAGACATAAAAATTTGTATAATCAGGGTTTCCGCGGGGCATTAAACCGGTTATGAAGCATTAATCGTTGAAGTGGCAGATCAGAGAGATTTTTCTCACAGATGATGTCCACATAGCTATTTATTAATTCTGATAATTTTTTTCCGGTCTCCTACCTGCATCTGTCGTTTTTTGCGTTCGCAAAATCCATGGGATCAAAACGATCTCGCCAGGCGGACTTTCCCACTGACGTCATAGCGGGAGTCACTGGAAGCCGGCACCCGCTGTACTGTCTGAGTACTAAATGGATAACGTTGTTTTGCTTTCACGGCTTTTTTTACAAGATGCCTCGTCATTGTGTCGCTATGTACTGTTAAAATGAAGATTGAAGATTGCATGAGTGGCCAAAAGACACACTTAGAGCCCGTTTGTGGCTCGTCATTTTAAAGACGACTGCCTCGGTGCTCCGGGGGAGGGGGACTTTGGCTCTTCACAACCGCTGCTCTTCCTCTTTAGATTTTAACGGTAGCTTGCATCCATTATTGTTGCACTACTGCCATCTATTGGATCCTAATATCTATTTCTCAAATTCTCTGATCCCAGTATTTTTTTTAAACCTAAAAATCTTCTTTTTCCCCTAAATACTATTTAGCTTATAAACCACATTCTCAAATTTAAATTCCTATTAAAACCTAATTCCGTTTTTAATAATCTTTGATTTACATATCTTCTACAATTAATAAAAACATGTTCTATTGTTTCCACATCATGACACCAACTACAAAAACCAGTAAGATGTTTCCTGTGACCGTTCTTATTCTATTTATAATTATTTCCTCCCTCCTGTTTATTCCTCTAATCCTTACTACATAAACTGTATTTTGTATCCTATATAAGTGCCTTCCATTTATTTAATTATCCCACCTACCTTTCCATATCTTCTTGCTTTCTCTCCAAACTATACTTTTGCCTTCAGATTTGGATAACTTTACTGGCAAATCAATACATTCTTTTTTAATAGCCTCCTTAGCCAACCTATCTGCTCTTTCATTACCCAAAAAACCTACATGAGCAGGAGTCCAAAATAAAATAAAATTTTTATTTTGTTCACATATTCTATGATGAACAGCCATAACCTCATATAATATATTTTGATGATTATTTGTACATCCATTTTGAATACTCAATGCAGATAATCACTACAAATTATTTTATTTATATTAGTATCCTCCACCCATTCTCAAGCTAATAATATAGCACATAATTCTACTGCATATATACTGAGATAATTAGATGTTCTTTTTTAAATAATCTTTGTCAGGAATCACCACTGCTATACTAGTTGCTTCACTCTTTGTCTTTTTATTTTCATGTATGTATATCTACATGTGTGTTGTCTTTTACTTTCCTGTATCTGTTTATTTGTGTGTAAATGCACCCCAGCAATCAAAAAAATGTTATGAGAAATTTTACTCACTGCTGCTTTTTGTTTCAGACTATGTAGACGACTGTTTCGAGATGCTGCTAGCAGAGCTGGAGAAAATAAAAAACTAACCAGATTGATGCAGCATCAGAGCCCCCATCACTGACAAGTTCATTTGTGAAACCAACAAAAGATGATGCCATCAATCTCTCATTCAGTCGATTTTCAAAAAGACCATGAAATCATTTTATTAGTAATTGCTTATATTACATAATAACCACAACAATTTTGTTTAGATGCATGTTTTAGATTTTATTCTTTCAGCTTGGGTATTTTTTTTAACTGCCAACAGGTGACCTCTAAAGGTAAAATCATCTTCATGTCCTGGGGGTGGGAAGTGGGCCCTTATACAGCTGACTGCACACGAGGGTATCACAGCCCTGGTATCTTTGCCTAAATAGTCCCAACACCATCTCAAAAATTGTCTATAGGCTATATGCCTACGTTGTTGCTTGTATTGGGACCAAGCAACCTGCAATGCCCAAACATTTAGACACACCGCTTCCATGCCAGGATGGTCTGTGATACAGCCAGGGATTTCTCCATCCATCTCCTCTCTGGCTTCTTCCATCTTAGCAACAACCAAGCCGATTTCCTGGCAACAGATGCACTCTCTCACAGAATCCATATTTGGCAGTGAGAACAGGAACACCTAAAAAATAAGATTGATTAATTGTATATTTGTATATGAATTACACACCATAACTGATTTGCTAAATTCACTATTAATGCATTTATGGTAAGTTGGAAATGGATTTACAATAAGGAAATCTTTAGGCCTCAATATTACTCAGTGTATATTTTTGATATATTATTATTTTTGACTTTTGTTATGCTAGTATGTAGGTAGGCTAAATATTATTATATGTACCGATACTGTTTATAAATTGTTGTCAAGTGATTCTTTATCATAAGTAGCACCTCATCATTGGGCCTAACTAGGCCATGGCATAAATTCATTTTTAGCTGTGAATACATGCTCATTCATTGTAGTGATACATTTTGTCCTCATCTCTTCATTTAAGATAAGATAAGATAGACGTTATTGATTTAACAGTGGAGAAATTCGCTTCTCACGTCGGCTCAGTAAAAGTGACAAAAGTTGGAAAAAGACCGATTATCTTGGCGTTTAAAATAACACAAAACAGCGCAAGAAGACCTCGTTTATTTATTTTTATTTTATAATTTTGTAAACAGCTGCCGATTAAACTGAAGGTTACAACCTTGACACGATTATATGCGTTGTTTTACCGAAAAATAAATTATACGAGCCGTGAAAACGGCTGCAAGGCGCGCTCCCGACAAAGGGAGGGGGGAAAACAGATTTTCACAGGGGAACTGAATTTCGCACAACACCGGCATTTTATCCATTAAATATCTATGGTGCCTAAAATAAAATGATGTCAACATACGAATAAATATTTGAACTGCGTAGTTAAAAGAAAAAACGTGTCCTACCATTCATCTAATCTCCCGACGTCCAATCTCCACTCCTTGTCCGACTCGGAAGGCTGTAGTTCGTCCGCTGCCTTCTCTTCATCTGAAACGTCTGGGTCGAACACGTGAGGCTCGAGAAACAAACATTCTTCCTCCGACACATCAGAATCGTCACCTGGTAGGAATCGCTCGGTTGAAATCGAAATTTCACTTTCAGACTTCTTGTCGTCGAAGTGCAGTAATCCGCCATGTTGAGATGAACGCTCACGACATGACGTCACCACTTCCGGGTTGGAGGGCGCATGAAAAGTTATCAGAATCTTTAACGATTTTCTCTTAAATGTGAATTTTTTTTTAAAAAAATTCGGTGGTATATTTATTTTTTCATATTTTGCTATATATATACGGAAGGTTAAATCAAACTGACGGACGCTTCATAACCGGTTTAAGTCATTAAAAGTCATTAAATTAAATTTCTTAAAATTAAGGCCTTAATTGGCATTAAAAGTCATTAAATGTGATTATCTGTGGCATTAAAAATGCCTTATTTTTTTCTAAAAAAAAAAATAGGTCATAAAAACAGTTTAGTCAGATATATTATATGAGATATAACTGATTCCGCGTTGTGCGCGGAACTCCTTCCGGTTGATCGTAAAGCCGTATGTTTTTACAATGTTCGGAAAAGAAGCTCGCGGGCGGAGAAAGAGCTAGAGAATGGGAAAATGCTAATTTCAACAAAAGCGGATGGAAAACGAGGAATTCGGGACATGGCTGCAGCCTGTCGACGGTAAAGATGACGAAGAATTTTGCTTCATGTGTCGGTCCGTGTGTCATGTGTTTGTAAAGAAAAAATTAAGCTTTGCACAATGGGTGTCAATGCTTCACGGTCTCACATGAAGTCGGACAGTGTAGTCCAGGGTGTACGCGGGTATACGGCGTTTACCCACTTATTTTTCAGTCAGCATTGCCTATATCAACTTCTGGAGCGATATTTGTGTATTTTGTTTGAGCGTGCAGTGAGGCAGGTATTCAGCGTTTAAACATCACGCACGCGCGCTCAAAACTGATAAACTCTTTTCAATCCACTTTGCTCGCCTTCGGTTCCGTGTCTGCCCGTGACCTGCTGCTTCCACGCTCAACGCCAGCTGTGCGCGGCTCGCTGGATTCTGCGCTCGTGACTTCAAAAACTGTCTTCAAAAAAACAAAAACAAAAAAACTGTCCACCTCACCAGCCAATCACAGACAGGTTTCTTTCCATCCAATCAGAGTAGGGCTTGCAAATACTGCATTCAGATGGATTAAATGAAAATGCTGCAGCTTTTGGCAGAAATTACTAAACATAACGGTGGGATTGAAGATAAAACAACAACCAATAAACAGTTTAATATTTTAGCCTAAAATATTTAGTTTAAAATAATTCCTTGAGTTACTGAGTGAGGTGTGAAAAATCTTTTTGTCTCTTTTCTTTCCAGCTCCTGGGTGATGATGCAAATGTTTCTTGTGATCATAATCATCATCATTGTCATCATTATTTAAAGAGCACTTTAACACGAGGTAAAACAAAATAACATCTAATAAAATGACTTGAGTAAAGAATCAACAGTTTGAAACCACAACAACAATAATAATAAGCTGTTTAAATCGATAAAAACAAACAGAAGTTCTATAAACTGAACTCTAAGATAAACAGGCAACCAGTGAAGGGAGGCCAGGATGGGCTAATGTGCTTTATTTTATGTTTTTCCATTAAAAGGTGTGCAGCAGCATTTGAACCAGCTGCAGACGTTTGAGTGAGGACTGACCGATTCAGAGATAAAGAGAATTGCACTAATCCAGCCATGATGAATGAAGGCTTAGAGTAGTGTTTCCATATTTCTGCCTTGAAAGAATAGGTTTTACCTTTGCTTTGTTCCTTAAATGATAAAAATGACTTAAAGGCATACTATGCAACATTTTTCAGTTAATTAATGTGTTCCATACCGTTTTGGATGATTAAATGAGTCATTTCAGGTTGAACAAAGGTTTTCTCGGCCGCCCTGGTGGTCTGTAGGGGAAATACCGCACTTGCAATTGCAGGAGCCCTCGGCCCGCGCCCACAGGCTCAGAAGTCTTGTGCATCGCGAGAGTCGGTCTTGCTTTACGGCGAGAACTGCTACACGCCCCCAGTGAAAGGCATGCTCGTTGCTAGCGCAGTGGCGATATATGTGCAGTTATCATGGCGGAACCGGCGATAAAACAGCGAAAGCCCATGTCGGAGCAGGCAAGAAAGAGGAAAAGGGCTGTGGACAGAGAGAGGAGTCGTACACGGGTGAACATCGGGCAAGCTTTTTCCGAATGGCGAGAGCTAAAAGAGAAAGAAGGCTGCAAGGCTGACGCGGACCTCGCGTTTCTGCTGATGCGATTGTATGGAATGGTTACTCTCTCTCTGTGTGCATGTTCATACTTTCACTGTGTTAAGCCGGGCATACACTGTACGAGTTTTTCAGTCGTGGTACTTATATACATCTCAAACTGTGCGACGGAACCGCGGGGTTTAAAAGTTCACCGCTCATCTGTGTGCTGATCTGTGTTCTCAAACTGTACGGCGCGACGCTCGGACGCGGCTCGGGAGGCACCGGGCGTCGGGGGGGGAAAGGAGGGGAGAGAGGAAAGACGAGACACCCCGGCGGCCGCGCGGCGTACAGAAACAGACGGCCAGCGCGTCGCGCGGACCGGAACGCTCGCCCACCCAAACCCCCCCCGTGAGCCGGGCGGAGGTCGCTTCGGGGACGCCCGCTCCCCTCACTCCGCGGGGACGGAGAGGAGGGGAGGGTGCCCCCTCGTAGCTCTGCTTGAACAGCAGGATGGTGATTCGTTGCGTTCGCCGGCTGCTAAGCTCAAAACAACCGCGCCTGGCTTGACGGAGAAACCAGGAGAACAGCTGAGCATCTTTACGACAGTGCACTTTTACTTTCACCCTCTGGTTGGTGCCTCGCTGGAAAATCAACCCCGGTTGCATAGTACAGTGATTCCCAACCTGGGGTCCGCGCCCCCCTGGGGGGGGGGGGGGGGGCGCCAGAGATCACAGGGGGGGCACAAAGCTTTCTCTGCTTTGA
This sequence comes from Fundulus diaphanus, assembly GCA_037039145.1. Lineage (NCBI taxonomy): Eukaryota > Metazoa > Chordata > Actinopteri > Cyprinodontiformes > Fundulidae > Fundulus > Fundulus diaphanus. The sequence goes on from CM073122.1 coordinate 61,774,842, forward strand.
GGTGGTGAAAATTATGGTTAAAAAAAAGAAAAGAAAATTATGGTTGTGATCATATTTAAAAAATCTGCACACCCAAATCGATTTTACAATATTTATAAATTGTATTAAATGTTTTGGTCCAAGGTTGAATAATTTTTGGTTCACGCGTGACGTCAGCGCTACATCCGGGTCCCGCGTGTAGGCAAAAAACAGAGCTGTTCTCGTCTACTACATGACAAAACGGGTGAATATTAGAGCTTACTTTTAGTTAGTTTATTTTTGGAATCTAAACAATGTCTACGACTTGTTGTGCTCCCGGTTGCACACAGAGGCATTCCAAATCGTTGGATGTACGTTTCTGTCGTTTACCGAAGAAAGAAGAAAGAAATGGATATTTTCAATGAAAAGAGCGCAGGCAGACACTCCCGATGGACTGGGGGAGCCATCATACCCCGACAGAATTTGCAGTCTACACTTCATCTCCGGTAAATACAACTTAATTCTGCTCTAGTCATTGTTCTACTTAAATAGTGGCGGAGGGGAGGTGGCGATCGCTAGACGGGGCCGGGAGAAGCGGAGTCGATGCGCAGCAGCCGCTGTCTGGAGCAGCAGACAGCGGCTGCATTACGCCCCCGTTCACGCGCGCTAGTACGTCTGTGTTTACGCTGCAATGTCGCCGACACCCTCACCCATTTTAACAAGACAAAAACACCAAAATAATCCTTTGTATATGTCGCGGTACGGAACCCTTCGCCAGCATTTCACAGACTCGCTCCGTCCCTTCAGGCTTTTGCTGTGTGGATCTGGCAATCTGATACCATCAACCATCAACTTACTCTTAAAACGATCTTCTGATACGTTATCTAAAGAAGAAAAATACGTGGAGAACTCGTCAGCGACACACTATCAACTGTAGTTAAAGTTGTAAACTTCATCAAAGCTCGCCCTTCTAATAAAAGACTTTTTGCCCAGCTGTGCAAGGACGAAGCGCATCAAACACTGCTGCTACACACCGAGGTGAGGTGGTTGTCGCGTGGACTCGTGCTTGTGCGTTTTATTGAGCTACAAGAAAAAATAAAAGAATTCATCCAAGATCACAATCGGCCACTCTTTGAACAACTGACTGGCGCGTTTTGGATCAAAGCGGCTTATCTGGCAGACACATTCACTTTGTTCAATGAAACAAACAAGCGGATGCAGGGGCCAGAATCGAACATCACGCTTTTGTGCGCAAACTGGAATACAGAGTCTCTAAAATGTCAAAGGGGGACTTGCAGCATTTCCCACTGCTGCAAGTCTGGTGGCGCCGTGCGTGCGTCTTTGCGCACGGAGTTTACGCGGCACATGAACCTTCTCCGCGATGAGATTCAGAGCCGCTTTGCCGACATGGACCAGTATTTATCCAGAGAATCGTGGGTGTTGGACCCCTACGTTTCCACCCCGAAGGACGTAGAATACATCGGCTGTGAAGATGAGCTTTGTGACCTTCAAGCTGATTCCGTGTCCAAAAGATATTTCCAGGAAAACGGATTTAAAAAGTTCTGGATTGCCAAAGGACACGCTGTCGCTCCCACACTGGCCAAACACGCAACAACCAGGGTTATTCTCCCATTTAGCACTACATACCTGTCTGAAGCAGCTTTCAGCGCGCTATTAAAGGGGAAGTCCGGTCAACAAGGAAAAATCAGGGTATCATTAGCTATAACTAAAACTAATACGTTTGTGGTTATTTAATGAACTTATCTTTAATCAATAAGAAAATAAAAACATAAATTGTCGTCTGAATCACTGTGTATGGGGGCTGACATTACTGCCCATATTTGGGCAGTAAGGGGCGTTTGACATCACATCCTGTGACGTGGAAGAGCGGAAGCGGCGACAGCATTTCTCCGCTCTTTCCATGCAAAGTCAATAGGAGCCATTCTACACAGCTGCGATCATCAATATTTTTTTCGGATTTTGAGAGGACTTCACCGCTGACATTCCCAAGAGCTATTGCTAAAGCAACAATGCCCACGTGCATGGCCATCGGATGTTCCAACACTACCGGTAAAAGTGGAAAAAACATAGTTTATTTCAACTTCCCGATTCATGAGCCACCACGGGCTCGTCGCTGGATTGCCAACTTAAAGAGAGCGGATTTGCCATCTAACTTCTGGCCAGAGAAAAAACACATCATTTGCAGCGACCATTTCGAGGAAGAATGTTTTGAACATGATATTAGAGCGAGGATTTTCGGTAAGTTATTTTTAAATTTTTAATTTTTAATCTAGAATTTGCGGGGATGGTTACCGACCAGAGGGGCGGAGGGATACCAGATGTGATGGGCCCATCTTCTGGGCAGAGCTGGTCGGTGTATTTTATTCTTTAGCCTAAAACAATATATGTTAGAACTAGAGCTGTCACTTTTAACGCGTTATTAACGCATAGCCTTTGTTTGACCATTACGGTGCTTTTTTTTAAAGCGCAGTAACAACTTTGTTGTGGTTTCCCCCCACTACTCCCTCCCGATGTTTTTTTTTTTTTTTTCCCCGACCGTCCCCCCCCCCCCCCCCCCCCCCCCCCCCCCACAGCACTACCTCCGGACTTTTTTTTCCCCCGACCGTCCGCCCGGAATGTTTTTTGTTTTGTTTTGTTTTTTCCCCGGCGAAAAATAAAAAAAGGAAGAGGGAAAGGGAGATGGCATGTCAAGGGATGCAACAGCAGTTAAACAAGTGGATGGTGAAAGGCAACTGGTAGGAATTAAAGTTTGACGGCTGTGCTTGGAGGCTTGCAAATAACGTTATTCACGTTAAGAGACTAGCTAGCGATTACTAACGTAGCAGCCAAATGGGGGTTCACAGCTTGCTTAGAATGTGCAAAACCGAGGTTGCTGAGTTGAAAACTGGAAAATATAAGGCAGGAATTTGCTTAAGCGGGGCGACAAGTTTTGCGCGGATCGACTGGGGGGGAGGCGGTAGCGTGAGTATAGCGCTGCGGGAAACCCTGTAAGGTAGCAGGTACAATACAGGACAAGAATCTGGAAAACAGATACATAAACTTGTTTATCATGGAATCATTAATATATTTTGTTTTACCATTAGCTGTTGATGTATATAACTAATGCAATGACTTTGGTTTACCATGGAATCATGCATAGATTTGCTCCCGTTACTTAGGCTTGTATATTCATACAATATGAATATATATGAACAGACTAGCTTGTGTTTGCTAACAGTGGGAATGTAGCAACCAAATGGGGGTTTACAGCTAGCTTCTAGCTTAATGCAAAACCAATGTTGCTGCGCTGACATAGTGGAAAATATAAGGTAGCATGTACAATAAATGACCAGAATCCAGAAAACATAACTTATGCAGTAACTCATGCATAAATAATATGCAATAAAGATGTTGTTTTACCATTAGCTGTTCATGTTAGCTGTGCTGTCAGACATGTAGGCTGCTTTACATTTGTTGGGTGACATGGAAGCTGTAATTACAGGGTCACTTCTCTCTCTCTAAAGGTCTGTGCTAAGGCTATCCATATTTCTACGTTTTAAAATCCAAAATGTGAATGTAATTTCAACAGCAGCAAAACCTTACTGCATAATAGTTGTCTTATCTGATGCCATCACTAGGCTGATTTAGAAAGGCTACATTAAGTTGCATTGGTTATAATGATAATGTTAATGTTTGTCAATTTGCAACTGTTTATGTGTTAACATTGTTAATAATATACCATCTAATTATTATTATGGCAGGCCTACAGTGGCTGATATACTTTAAAATAAACCTTTATTATTTAAAGACCATACATGATGATGTCTGGCACTTATTTATTTATTTTAATCCAGGTGGGGGGCGCCAAAACTTATGCTGCATACCCCTCTTATACTGGGTAGTTGCGCCCCTGCTTAGAAGCAATTGTAGTATTATTTTAATCAAATGTGTGTGAATTGATTTTGTACATGAATATGAGCAGTACACCTAACTTTTTTTAATTTCATGTTGTAGCTGAAGTCCATGGAGAGGAAAACCAACAGTCAATTCTACGAAGGAGACTCACACCCACTGCTGTCCCCACAGTATTTTGTTATAGAAAAGAAAAAAGAAAAAGAACGTTGTCAACGAATCGGAGCCTCTTACGCCAACAACAGGAAATGGTAATGATTTAGTTTTATTATTCAAGCTATTCTAGGCAATCACACGGTCTTCTTTTTTGTTAATGCCTACTTCAAGTCACATGATTTTAATACGTACATGTGTCTATTTGTTTAAGGTTTCTGAAGTTCTTGGAAGTACAGGTGCTACTGGACAGGTGCTACTGGACAGCGACAGGAAAAGTGTTACTGTTCAAGAAAGGAGCAGCCCAGTGTCCACCCAAAGAAGACCAGAAACAAAAAGACGGAGTTTCTGTGATTAAACACAGTTGGCAGCGATGGACTTCAATGAAAATGTTGGTCGTGCACAAGCAGTGCACAAAAAAACTGGAAAATTAAGGTTTAAGTCCATCTGTCGGAAACAGGACAAAAGGTGGCATGTGCAACCAATCCTCGAGGCCAAAACTCTGGACCATGCTCACAGGATGATGAAATCCTTAGCTGAGTCAGAGGAGCATGACCTAGGTAGTATAGACTGTCCTGATTTGCCTGCCAACATAGCACCAGTTGCAAGGCCCCCAACAAATGAACTCTTGAAGAGCCAGCACAATAGATTTATCAAGGACCATTAAGACAGTGAATGCATATGAACAAAATAAATCATATTTTCCATTGATGACCTTTTCTTCCTGTTGCTTTTTTGTCTTAGAAATGTACCTATACATTTGAGTATTTGTCCTTTGTTTGACAGTCAATCATTAAAAGGGAATGAAAAAAAAAAACTAAGTAGATCTGACTAAATAAAAAGGTTCAGATACATTGTTCAGATAAGTAAAAACGGCCAAAACTTTTTATAGGCCTTATTTTTGTGTTGATTTATAGATCCATCTGGTCAAAAAAAATTGATAAGTGGAGAATAAATTTCTGAAGATATTCCTAGTTTTTTTCCATTGTATTGTACATTTCTGTTTGTTTTGTAAGCTAAGTACATAGTAAGGTATGTAATTTGTGGTTACATAAATAATACAGAGCAGTCAGTGCCTTCCAGGCAGTTTTCTAGTTATAGTTAAAATTTGTATCAGCGTGGTAAATAATACATGCTTGGGTGAAAATTTAAACTGAATATAGACTTAAGGGCCAATTCAAAATATGACATTGGACACTTTTGACTTTAGGGTTACCATTTGAAAATTGTTCACCATGCTAGGATTAAAAACTTACACTTTATATACATTTCACATGTATTTTTTATTAGTTCAACATACAAAAAACAACTAGCTATCATTGTCAGCTTCTTTAAACCCGAGATAAACTCCATCATCACTAGGATATTTATTCCTAATGGCAAGAACTACACACGATGGTATGACCCGTCTATTTTTCTTGCCAAGCTTGTCGTACAGCCATAGAGTGAATTGTCTATACGCTGCCAGCCGCATAAGTCTGTTTGGTGCTGGATTTGGTGGCATTTCACTGTTATAGAAATTACACATAGTTAGTAAAGCAAGCCGTAACACAGCATCATTCAGACAAATTGTTTGCACTTCCTCCATCATCATGATGCAAGCCTGGTGCGAGTAGTTATCAGTTTTTTCCAGAATCCGGTCTATTTCACGACAGCAGCATGATTCATCTACAGTCGTCATCAAGTTGCAGCTTCCACACAAACGCCAAAACAAGTCCAAAAGCCGGTTTTGTTCGGTTGGTGGCTCCTCGGTTGACATATTGCTCTTGTCTTTATCAGATTCATCAGAAGGGTGAGGCTCGGCCTGAAAAAACAGAAATAAAATAAATAAGTTGGACCGTCTTGTAACAGCTAAATGGAAACAAGAGTTATAAAAATAAAAATTTAATTAGGTTGTAGGATTAAATGTGTAGGGCCAACAATTTAATTATCATTGTTAGGGTAATAAGATCTATGTAGTCTGTTATAAAGTATTATAATTACGGTAGTGCTGTAAAACGAAATTTTTTTATCGCAATTAATTGCATAATTCCAAAGGTTAACTCTAGATTAATCCTAAATTAATCACATTTTTCTTTTTATATGAAAGGGTAAAAGCCAAATAGGGCATTTTAATATGTGATTTTGCCATTAATGGCATTATTAAAATGTGTGTACAAAAGTTCTCTCTTTTTTCTTATTTCAAGTGCTTAAGAATTTGAATGAAAACATCCTGGTGCCATAAAATGTTAAATTCTGGCCAATAATGGCTAAATCACTGATCAAATGTTATCATGGAGTAAAAGCTCATCTTTAGAACCAATCTCTGCTCAAAATGGTGATCTGCACCGTTAGCAGTAATCATAATTTATTACAACCGTAAACTGCCGAAAATACAGGCAGCGCTGCACTATATGACTTTACGCACTCCATGGCACTATGAGCTACGTTACGTTATGATGCGGAGGGATATTTCCGTTGTCGGCTGTAATGCGGCAGCGTCACGTAGTTTAGAACTGATACAATCCACTTCACTTTCTCAAACAAGCCCAAAAAACTGCAACTAATTTTAATTTATATTGACGCTGAGATATTACATCGACAGGAAGAACAAACTGAGAAGAATAACACAAAAATAAGGAGACGGCTGTGGTGCCACAGCAGACAGATTCAACTCACATCATCCCGTTGTGGTCTCCTTGGCTCAAACTGGTACGGCTGGATTCCGTCAAAAGTCCGGTTTCGGTCAAGAAACTCTTCTAAAAAAATCCATATCGCTATCAGATGATGATAGGTCCACGGAACTCTCATCACTGTCACTAAGTACTTCATCACTCTCTGCTTCGTACAGAGCTCCAGTCGTCGCCATCTTGAAAAATAGTGCGTCGTGAAAAACAACAGAGCGTTGAAACTTGCTCAACAGCGGGTCCGCTGAGTGACGTCACAAAATGGGAGGTGACAGTACTATTCTTGACCAAGATGGGTTCCTCCACATAAACATGATTAAATGAAAATTATTCTTAATTAAAAAAACGTATAATTTTTTGAACAGTATGTAGTAGTTTTATATTTAAAGTACTTTCAGCAGTTTGAATTCTGATTTTGACCGGACTTTTCCTTTAACAATAAAAACTAAAGTCAGAAACAGACTCGATGTTCACCAGGACTTTAGACTGGCTATCACAACAATCAAACCTGACATCGCATCCCTGGTCAAAAATATGCAAGCTCAAGGTACCCATTAGTAACTGAACAAATAAGAAGTAAAAAAAGTTGTAAGTTTAGTACTGGTTTCTGAAACTGTTGTATAATTTTTTTTTTTTTTAGTTTTTACTTTATGCATGTTTGTAAATTAGAACTGGAAAATATATTGAAAATGTGGACATGCTGATGAAAGTTAAGCTTAGGTTTGAAGTTTATATGTTAGCTCTCTTTTTTGGAGTTTGTAGTTAATTTCTGTGCACTGTACACCCGTTGACATAAAAAATACATTATTAATCAAAAATAATAAGAACAAAATGACATAGCTGCCATTTATTCTTTATTTTTTAAATAAATAAATGTTCATTACAAATCACTTTAATCTTTTGATACGTTTGTGCGGGCCTGTGTAAGGCTTGGGGGGGCTTGGCTTGTCTTGGACTTCAGCAGGGGGGGCTTCAAGAAATAAAGGTTGGGAACCACTGGCATAGTATACCTTTAACTGAGGTCCTTTTTTGACTGTCAAGTTTAAAATCACCGTCCATTTTAAAATCGAGGGGCTAAACATTCATTGTCAGGGTGTCTAAATCAACAGGATCAACAGTTGTTTGGGTGTTTCAACTGGTATATTTGACAATTCATTATTTGCAAAGACAAAGAGATTTGAGTTTTGATGTTCTCCTCGTTATTAACTTTATCTCTTTCTATTGATTCTCTTTCTCATTCAATTTAGGACTTTCCATATGCCTTATCATCTACGTCTATATTGAAAAACCTACAGTAAAGTAATGAAATGTTGATTCTGGATGTAGTGTAGGAATTCCTTCAATATAAACCAAAGAAAATTTTGCATTACCTGCCAGAAGCTGGATAAAATCTTTAAAAAAGAGACAACAGTATTTTCACACCTCACGTAGTAGCTCAAGGAAATATTGTAATTTAAATGTTTTAGGCTAAATATTTTAGGCTAAAATGAGTAAACCCTAGTGATGGATTTTTAGGTAAACTAAATAGAGCAGTGTTGCATGTCATTGTTTCTAAAACAGCATTTTTCTGAGCTGCGTCTAAAAGGGCAAATATTGAGAGTATACCCACTTCTCCAGGGACCACTACACCACTGCAGACAGCCACAGATCAGCTGCAAGGGGCAGACAACAGCTAACGATGTCAAGTTACTTTTCTGTAACCAACGCAGTCACGTCCGCATTAGCTACCGCAAACAGCAGCAGCTGGAGCAAGCTCTACTGCCACTAACGTCGGGAAGTCAGACGGTCTTCGAACAATATTTGGATCCAATGCAACACTGCATGCGGAGGAGCTCTGGTGTCTGAATACAGCCATCAACAAGTACTACAGGACTGTCTCAGAAAATTAGAATATCGTGAAAAAGTATACTAGTAGGCTATTCAACTAATCACTTGAATCGTCTAATTAACTCGAAACACCTGCAAGGGTTTCCTGAGCCTTGAAAAACACTCAGCTTGGTTCAGTAAACTAAATCAGAAGTATGGGGAAGACTGCTGATCTGACTGCTGTCCAGAAGACCATCATTGACACCCTCCATCAGGAGGGTAAGACACAAAAAGAAATTTCTCAAAGAGCAGGCTGTTCACAGAGTGCAGTTTCAAAGCACATTCACAAAAAGTGTGTTGGAAGGGGGAAATGTGGCAGGAAACGCTGCACAACCAAGATCTGGCACCTGCCCACAGTGCCAAAACCACCAGTAACTGGTGTACTGACCATGGCATTACTGTCCTTGATTGGCCTGCCAATTCCCCTGACCTGAACCCCATCGAGATTTTGTGGGGTATTGTGAAGAAGAAGCTGAAAGACACCAGACCCAACAATGCAAATGAGCTAAAGGCCGCTATTGAAGCATCCTGGGCATCCATAACACCTCAGCAATGCCATAGGCTGATTGCCTCCATGTCATGCCGCATTGATGCAGTAATCTGTGCAAAAGGATTCCCAACCAAGTACTGAGTGCATTAATGGACATTTTCAAATGTTTGATTTTGTTTTGCTGTTATAATTTTTTTTTTTACTTGGTCTGAGGAAATATTCTAATATTTTGAGATAGGATTTTTGAGTTTTCTTCAGCTGTACGCCATAATCAGCGATATTAAAACAATAAAAGGCTTGCGATATTTCAGTTGATTTGTAATGAATCCAGAATGTATGACATTTCATGTTTTTTATTTGCATTACAGAAAATAAAGAACTTTATCACAATATTCTAATTTTCTGAGACAGTCCTGTATATATATATATATATATATATATATATATATATATATATATATATATATATATATATATATATATATATATACAGTGTTGGGGAGTAACGGATTACATGTAACGACGTTACGTAATTTAATTACAAAAAGAGTAACTGTAATTCGTTACAGTTACAATGAGAAAATATGTAATTCAGTTACAGTTACTTCCGAAAATATTAAGAATTACAAATTTAGTTACATTTTTTAAAAAATATAAAGAAAAACCTTTGCGAAATATGTAATGATATTTTTATTGCTTCGCGCCCTGTATCTCAGTTTCCCGCTACGGCTCCTTGTCTCTATCACTCTGATGATCCATCCTGTGCTGGTGGAGCCTTCTGAAAGAACAGCAAGCGAGCGGACGTTTCACGGTTTTATTTGGCTTCATTTTAAGGAAGAGAAAGATGCAACAAGGCGCTTTGCAATCATGCAGTCTCTTGTTATTCACACACAACAATAAAAACCGTGAGAGCCGACATGTGTTGTGAAACTGCAAAACTTTGTCTTAAGCGGAAAATCAAACGCGCGTCTACACAGCTCAGCATTCACAGTGTTGCGTTCGTGAGCGTCGGAAAGCTATGGTGCATTCAGGAGCATGGGACATTTCAGTTTTACAACGAAAAAGGCAGAAAACGGGACAGAACTTAACTCATACAATAATGTATTTATCCAGAAACAGTGTGGGCTTTCTTACAATACTGAATGCTCTATAATTGTATTTCTGTTATTTTTGATTATGCACATCTGCTAGCTTTTTATTCTAAAAAATCTATTAAATATTACAGCAGCAAATTATCAAAGTTTTTCAAAGCCTGTTTAAAAGCTCCAAATGGGGCTTCAGATCATACAGCAACAATTGTGCTGTCATTGTTTTACAGGGCAGAATTTGCATTTGCTGACTCTTGTCCTTTAACTACTGATGGATATACAGGAATAGAGTCATACAAGTGTCAACTCCTCTGAGATAGCAGGGGATGCAATTTTTGGCAAGGAGTTGCCGAAAATCCATCCTCCTTGTTTTAAACTTAAAAATCGTCACACACACATTGCCTGTCTGCAGTTCCCTTTCAGCTTAGTGCTTTTTTAAGGTTCACATTCAGTTCTCAAAAATTAAATGTTAAACATGGGTCAATACTCATTAAAACCTTAAAGTAATCAAAAAGTAATCAAAAGTAATTAGTTACATTACTTTTTAAAAGTAATCGAAACAGTTACTTTGTTTAAAATGTAATTGTAGTGTAACTTGTAACTGTAACGGATTACATTTTTAAAGTAACTTACCCAACACTGTATATATATATATATATATATATATATATATATATATATATATATATATATATATATATATATATATATATATATATATAACTGGGCAAGTTAACGCGTTAATTCATTAGACTATTAACGGCGATATTTACTTTAACACGCATTGTCGCATGTTGCTCACATGCTTTTATTTTGTGAAGGTCTGTTGCTGCGGTGTAGGGGTTTGAATCAGAACAGTAGGTGGCGATAATGCGCCAATAACCTCACTGTCAGCCAAGCCTCGGATTCCAAGAGGAAGAAAGGTGCTGGCCGGAAAAAAACAAAGCTGACATGGGGAAGGCGGTGTTTCCCGCAGGAATTTGCTTAGGCGAGGCGGTGAGTTGGCGAACGGAACAAGTTTTGTGCGGAGCGGAGTGGGGTCTGCATCGACGCTGTCGGTGAAGTCGCTTCTCGTTTCAAAGTATCCATGTGTTTTTGCCTGTTTTTTCCCTGCCATTCACTATATGCACGTGAGAAAGCAACATCAAAAAACGCGTGTTAACGTAAAATAAACATGCACGCATATCGAGTTAGCAAGCATTTCAGTTTAAAGTTCTTCCAGCAACGAATATGACAGAAACAAGTTAGTTGTAACCACTGCCAAGTTAAACTTTGGTATTGAACATAAAATGGTAATGCTGCTCTCTGCGGTTACCTCAGAAATTGCCTGTTTTTGGTAGATTTTTTTCCCATAAAGAGAATTCCCTGTCAGTGGCAATAACCTTTAATTTATTATTATTGCTATTTTTTGTTTTACATGTTTAAGTTGAGCTTTACACTAAATATGTGTTACTGATAAGTGCTACAAATGTTACAACACTTTTGTTCATATGGCAGAAGAACATTAAAATAAAAGTGCTCTTTACACTACTTTTGAATTCATTCTTGGAGTTTGTAAATATAATGCGATTAATCATGATTAATCAGGCAAATTATGCGATTAATCGCGATTAAATATTTTAATCGTTGCCCAGCCCTAATATATATATATATGGGTACTTGTTGATGGCATTAAATTTATTTCTACGAGCATTAAAACAGCATTAAAAAGCATTAAATTAGGGTTGCTCATTCCTGTATAAACGTGACAATCCCAAAAACAAAAGCTTATATAGTGACTAAAATCAACTGACCAGGCGCAGCTACATATTCAGAGCATTTCAAAAATATTTCCATTGCTCTTTAGGTGCTGGGAAATTTTAAACAAGGAACCACTAAAGATTACAAAATGGGAAGTTTAGACAATGTCTGCAAAACCCCAGAACTAAACCAGTCTCATGGGTGGTATTAGAGCATCTCAAAACTATTTAAATAACGATTGCTCTGTATGTGCTAGATTTTAAACACCTCACACAATGTGGTAAAACAGGAAAGTTATAATCACAGAAGCTAAAGCCCAGATTCTGTCTTAAATAGGCCTGAACAAGCACAGTCCTGTCCATGCAAAATGTGCACAAGTTTCTATAAATTATGTGCCAAAAACACAAGCCTGTCAAGGCTTGTGTTTTTGGCACGGCCAAGTGAAGCCCGGTGACATGTGACTACATTTCCACTAGTACTAAATACCCTTTCTGATGGGGAACTAGTTGCAGGAACACAGATACTGATTTGCCAAAGTCTTCACATTTGGGAATATTTCCTCGTGGCCCGGCCACCACTGCAGGGGATCACATTCACTGTCAGCACTCACAGACTGTCGGTATGCAGACAGTTCTGCATTCATCAACCGTCTGACTGATGATGTCGCTTGAGAAGAGGAGGTTTTTGCCTTTTTAAAGGAGAAGTCCGGTCAACAAGGAAAAATCAGGGGACCATTAGCTATAACTAAAACTAATACGTTTGTGGTTATTTAATGAATTTAGCGTTAATCAATAAGAAAATAAAAACATAAATTGTCGTCTGGATCACTGTGTCTGGGGTGCGGCCATTACTGCCCAAATATGGGCAGTAAGGGCTGCCTGACATCACATCCTGTGACGTGTTCCTACACATAAACATGATTAAATGAAAATTATTCTTAATTAAAAAAACGTAAAATTTATTGCACAGTATGTAGTAGTTTTATATTTAAAGTACTTTCAGTAGTTTGAATTCTGATTTTGACCGGACTTCTCCTTCAAAGAAACTTTCAAGTGTTTTCTTTTTTGATGCATCTGGATCTGATCCTGCAGCTGTGAAGCAGGTGAGTCTGCTGCAGCCTGGTCAGGCAGCATGACACCTGCTTCCTTCTCCATTATGGCTCTGTGCTTGATTTCCTCTAACTTCTCTGTTGTGATGTACGTTGTTTTAAATCTGGGATCCACTAATGATGCCATGTCTAGCAGGGTATCAGTGGAAGGGTCGGCAAATTTCTCCCCAAGGTAATCCAGGATGGAAACGTTAATGGGCTGGGTCAGTGGAGTGTCCTCCTCATGAGGTACCAAGATGCTGGAGCAGAAGAGATGCAGCTCAGGTTTAACACAGGAGACGGTGACATAGCCCTCACCTGAAGGCCATCAGTGAATTCCTCCAGTGGTTTTAGAGCCTTTTGCACAGACTCAACGACTTCAACGTCTTGCCATGTCAGAATGTCGTGTTTTTTTGTCTGAGGCCAAGACCTGAGAAATAGCTCGCTCTTGCTCCAGCACTCGGTCAGTCATTTTGATACGGGATCCCCATCTAGTTGGAGACTCGCTGATCAGCTGATGTGTTGGGATCCTAAGTTCTCTCTGCGCAGTACCCAGATCTCTCCTCTTCTTCCAGCTGAATGAAATCTTTTTGCGAACAGCTTCTTGCTTCTCTCTAAAACGAAAAGCAAAATACAATTACTATATAATTAAGCAAATTCAGCATATTAGTCACCAGCCTCACACTCAAAATATTGTTGTGCATATATGTATGTATATAATCGTAAATAATTTAAAATTTTACACCAGCTTTGAACAAACTGTTCTTGAAAATAGCTACGTTTACATGGACAAAAGTAATCAGAATAAATGAGCGATTGGAATAAAAATGCATCATGTAAACAAGCCAATTGAAATATTCTGATCAGATTAAGATCAATAGGAATGAAATTGTAACCTGAATGAGAGAGGTGGTTTATGCTGATTGATAATCCGATCAACGTGGATATAAACGCTTGTCAGGCTCAACTTATTCTGGATGTGGCAAACTGACCCAAGTGGCCATGTGTATCTGATGTAAACGTGACGCATTTCTGCGTGGATGAGTAGCGGAAATACATGGGGAAGCAAAACTGTCGGGGCTCCTGAAACAACCTTTCTGTTCAAAAAAATAAGAGCTTAAAATTGTTGCTAACTCAGTAAGTTTCAACGTAGAACAACGTGCAAGTCCAGCCTGGGCGCTCTGAAGACAAACTCGTATAATACTGCTTTGTTTACTATTTTTGTAGTTTAGCTAAGACTTTTTCTTGAGGGGAATTTGATAACTGCGCATGTCAGAGTGGTTCTATTCTGAATAAAGCCAGGTCCATCTACACACACATTATGATACATTGATTGTGTGAGAATATAAACGGTAAAATCGGATTATTTAATCCCAATACATTTTAATCTGATCATGAAATTTTGTGCATGTAAACATAGATAATGTTATTCATGTTTATATATTCAATGATTAATTATGCAGAAGCATAACCATTTAAAAGGTTGAAAGCACTTTACTCAATTTTTCTACTAGAAACAAATGTTCTACATGTTCAAATAAAAGATAATTGAAAATATATATTTTTCCATGTTTGGTTTTAAACAAGAAAATCAAAAATAAATGTTTCATTTTTATTTGTTTAATGTGTACTCACCAATTGCAAGATGCAACCGATGGCCAAACCCTGCAGCCTGGTGCACCTGTTAAGGCTCGTTGCTCCCGTAACCCGTGCTGATGCACACCTCACCACTTTCTGACAGCTTCCATGACGTCACAGCATCTTGCAGTCCTTGTGCAATTAGCTCTGCTGTGTGATCCTCCGGGAAAAATCTTGTGTGGAGGCAGAATGTTTTTAACTCCCACTGCTCGACGTAATGTACAGTTAGGCATAGATATAGCTGACTAGTGCGGCTGCTTGTTGAGAACAAGGTTACGTTCACGCGGCTTGGCATGTCGTATTTGGCATCAAGTGTCTTTTTGGAGCCCGGCTTTTCCACAACACTGACAGGAGCCATGTCTTTGGCGATATATTTAGTTACAGCGTCTGTGATTTCCCTCCACCTCGTCATACGGGATGGATTTAGCAAAGGAAGACGCCAGTGTCAACTGTTTTTCTGCTGCTTTATTTCAAGTTTTCTTTGGTGTGTGGGGGATGTCGATATGCAGCGTTTACAACAGTCTTCATTTTGTACTGGATGACTTTTTTTGGTGGTGGAATAAATTTGTTGTGGTAATGGTTTTACGGCATGTTTTGCAAATTAC